>OY992887.1:39960991-40325991 GCA_963921405.1 Cepaea hortensis | reverse complement strand
CTATCTCTTTTTGTTTCTTTCACACGCACTAACTCTCTCGTTGTCTCATCTCCCCACCCACACACACATCATCCACCCACCAACACTCACCCATCCACATATTCTAACCACACACCCCCAACCACCCAGCCAAAAACACACACCTCCCACCCACACACACCCCAACACCCACATATACACCACACACACATCCCTAACGCACACACACATCGTCCCATACACACACATCCCCTACCCATACACTCATCCCCCACAAGAATCCATCCACTCATGTACTCATCCCTCAACCACTCACACCTACACATCCCCCACCCACCCATGAACACATACATCTGATATCTACCTACCCACACTTACACACCCCAACTTACCCACCGGCACATCCCACAACCATCACACCTCCCCCACCCACACACATCTCCCCTCCCACACAACACCCCAACCACACATCTCTCAACCACACACATACATCCCCCACCCATCTCCCACCCAACCACACATCCCCCACCTACAAACACCCTCACCACTCCAACATACATCCTTCACCCACCCACACACACCCCACCCCCTTCACCCACCCACCCCCACCCCCACCCACACAGACATATCCCCCACCCACACACACATCCCCACACCCATCACACACTATCCCTCAATCCACACATCCTTCTCCCACCCAACCATACACATAAACATTCCCCACCAACACAACCCCCAAA
The DNA here is from genome assembly GCA_963921405.1 of Cepaea hortensis. NCBI lineage: Eukaryota > Metazoa > Mollusca > Gastropoda > Stylommatophora > Helicidae > Cepaea > Cepaea hortensis. The sequence continues at coordinate 40,325,272 of OY992887.1, read as the reverse complement.
ACCAACACCCACACACTTTTACCCATGCACCTATATATCCCACGTCCACACACATCCCTCACCCACACACACATCCCCCACCCACCACACATCCACCACCCACCCACACACATCCCCCATTCACAACACCTCCACACATACATCCCACACACACATCCCCCACATACATCCCCCACATTCACACTCACACACACACATTCTCAAAGTTAGACACTTACATGATGCCTCACATAATCACTGAAACACGTATGAACAAACTCCCACACTTTGCACACACATACACTGACGATTGTAGTGAGTATTCTCGCAAAAAATTGTAAAAAGTTTGAGAAAAATTGTACATATACATTATGTGACGTAACAATTAGTGATGCAATTCAACTCTCTCTCTTTTTTCCTAACACACACACACACACACACACACACACACACACACACATACACACACACACGTATATATATATATATATATATATATATATATATATATATATATATATATATTGTGAAAAATGGTACCATTAGGTGACTTATGGAGGCATATAGTCGGTATGGAGTTAGTATTGAAAGAGTTTTCGGTTTAATCTATAGGGACTCATTGGAGTTTTCAGATCAGTTGGAAGGTCATTCCATAAGTGGGCACCAGAGTACGCAAAGCAAGTTTTGTATAAGTCCAATCTAGGTTTTGGGACATATAATAAATTTAAGCGCTTGCTGTTGCATTGCATGAGATTGGATCAACGGTTGAAGATACTCTGGGGTATTTTTAGATATTACTTTATTCACTAATTTGGCTTTGTTAAAAGGAAAACGCTTTCGAAGTGGTAGAAGCCTTAGATGACTATATAGATTATCACTTTCAGAGTGTTTTGTGCTAGAAATTAGATGCATAGCCCGCTTTTGAAGAGAACAATGTCGTTTCATATTGGATTTAGGGCAACCATCCCAGACTGTGGAACAATAATCGAGATGAAATTGAATATAGGACGTATAGAATAACTTTCGCGTGCTTTCGTCCAGGAAGTGCTGAATGTTAGCAAGTTGGTAAACTTTCTGTGCTATTTTCTTGGTAAGGACGTGGACATTGGAGCTCCATCGGACGGACGGACGGGCGGGCGGGCAGGCGGACGGACGGACGAATGGACGGATGGACGGAGAAGACAGACAGACAGACAGACAAACAAACAGACAGACAGACAGACAGACAGACAGACAGACAGACAGACAGACAGACAGATAGATAGATAGATAGATAGATAGATAGATAGATAGATAGATAGATAGATAGATAGATAGATAGATAGATAGATAGATAGATAGATAGAGGGAAAGGGAAGACAACTATGACATTTCCCTGCTCTGTTTGTCTGTCTGCCTGCCTGTTTGTTTGTCTATAGACTGTTTGTCGGTCGGTCGGTCGATCTATCTTGTCTGTCAATCTGTACCTACCTAACTTCCCCCATCCTCCCCCTTCCCCCGACGTATTCACTCGTCTACAAACATACACGCACATATCCCCCCCCCCCAGGGCCGGATTAAGCCATCTTGGTGCCCTAGGCACAAACCCACATGGGTGCCCCCTACTGCCCCGGGCCTCCGATCTTCCACTGACTGCTGGTATGTTCAATATTATGCAAAAAAACTAACAAAGAAAAACAGTTCTGAAATGTAAACACATATGTTTGTACTACTATCACTCATATAAAACCTACAATAAGGTATTTCTGTATTAAAATTAATAGTTAATTAATTTTGTAATAATAGTGGACAAAAAATACTGTAACTTTTTTGATAGATAAGAAAGTCAGAGAGAGCATACATTTACATTTTAAAGTTCTTTTTTCTAGATTTACGTCTGGCAAAGTTTTTGAGTACATCATCAAAGTTAATTGTGCGCAACAAGTCTGCCTCAATCATCAGCAAAGATAAGGAATCAAGCCTTTCTTGTTTCATTGTCGATCTACTTGGATTTTTTTTTACGTTTCAACTGAGAAAAAGAGCGCTCAGTTGAACAATTCGTAACCATTAATGTTAAAAATATGCGCAAGGCGATTTCTACATTTGGAAAAGCACACTCGATGTTGTCTCTAACTATTACTTTGTAGAGTTCTGCATGACTGAACGTGTTGTTGTCAGATTTTGATGCACGAAACTTGTGGCGAATATATGAGTGGAACTGTTGTGATCTTCAGGATAAGCATTTATTAGTCCTTCACAACACTGAGATGTTTGTGGTACATCGACCAAACAAGAAAATCGAACTGCTAGATCATTATATACCTGTCCTCGTCTACTCATCTCTGTCTCAAGTTTGTCAACAATGGTGTAGAAAGTAGATATACGAAATTTGTCTCTGGCATTCTGAGATACCTCAGGGGCATCACCATGAATGACCACTGTCTTTCGTTTACGATTACGGTTCAAAGTTGACTTATAATCCACACCTGGTGTTATTTCTTTTGCAGCTTCTTCAAATCTTTCAAATTCATTCCTAGATTCATGCAAGTGATCTGCTAGTGAAGAATACAAATTAGCACACGTTTTCAAGTTCACGTGCTCATTTTGTAGAGCTTGACTGACCCTGTGAAAATGTTGTAACATTTCTTCACAAAAGACAAGCATGAAAGCAAATTCTAATTCTTGCATCTTCTTTGCATTGTTTTCTGCTTCTCTTCTGGTGTCCCCCTTCTGTGACTGGTCTTCTTGTAAACATTCTAACGCTTCTATAATCTGAGGATGAGACATTAGAATGGCTTCAGTTGCAACAGCATGTGCTTCCCATCTAGTATCGGAAAGGGACTTTACCAGCTTTTCATTCACAAGGCATCCTTTCAGAATCTTCCATCTTTTGGTTGAAGCTGAGAAAAAAGTATAGATCAGTTGCACTGTATGGAAGAAGTTTACTGCTTCTAAACAAGAGTCAACGGAACTTCTGCCTACCAGATTTAGTGAATGGGCAGCACAGGGTATGTATATATAAATAATGTGCGATTCAATATTACATTTGCGATTTGCTTATGCCATGCAATTACGCTACAGGGACAATATACACATTTTTCTTGAGGACTTGTGGTGCCCCCCAAATGCTTGGTGCCCTAGGCACGTGCCTTGTTTGCCTAATGGTTAATCCATCCCTGCCCCCCCCCCACACACACACACGTGAACGCTTATATACTTATATAATTCCAAAATAGTAAATCCACTATGTTTTGTTTTGAGAATAGGTTCCTCCCAGAGAAGATCAACCGTGAGTGGGAATTCTAGTGGAACTAAATCACACAGCGCACATTTTGACCGGTTCAAGAATTGTTTGGTCAACACTCAGAAATGGCCACACGGGGGCCATAAATATCTTACTCACGAAGCAAACAACACCCTTACTTAAATCTCAAACGGTGAGTGTTTTAAATCAGCTGCTTTTTGTATTTAATGGATTGTTTGATTATATTTAAATGTACTTACACAATCACTGCGAGCCGCGGTAGAGCAGTTGCTAGCACACTTTCCTGCTGACCCAGCGGTTATGAGTTTAAATTCCCATCGAGACGGAGCATTGTTTTATAAAACTGAGCTGGGCTGCCTGGTCAGCCGGGCTTGAAGTGGGTTAAAAAAAATGGGAAGTAAAGGTAATTGGTGTGATGCAGATCACATCACTCATCCAATGTCGATTAGTGCATACAAATATGGGGGCTAGCACCATATACCCGACACGCCTCACGGTGTGGATTTGATACAATCACTGATGTGTGTGATTTCTGTGGCCAGTTCCCGAACCATTTATCTGCTAAGGTAAAGGTCAGCATGGCCTAATGGATCAGAGCGCTTGCTCTTAAACTTCCGGTGCGATTATGATAGATCTCTGGTTCAACCTCTACACCGATCAGTTGGATTTGGGGACGTAAATTACAAGTGCCCCAGAAAACGGAGTGGGGTCACCTCATGTAGAGGCGCAATAGAAATAATGAAAGCTAATCCTCGATCCAGTGCACCCCCTCCCCCCACCCCCACCCCCCAAAAAAAGAAAGAAAAAAGATAAAAGATATAGTACATATATGGACTATGCTTGAGTTAAAAACAAGCGCACACATAAAATAATCTGCGAAGGTAAATCAATATGTATGTCACAAAATGGTATACGAAATTTGAGAAATTATTTTTGCTAGTTAATAAAGGTGTCATCATGTGGTATATCTATCTATCGTGATGTCTATGTATGACAGACAACAATTGTCGCATGCGCATTCACCGTTTCGTGAGTGCATGGTCTTGAAAAGATGGCGGACGTTCTCAAAGATTGCATCACCGAAGAAGAACAGCATGCTGTTGTGGGGTTTCTTTGTTTCAGAGGTCTTATTGCCAAGTTTATTCATAACGGAATGTTGTCTGTATATGGTAACAAGTGTTGTCGTGAAAAGCGATACATCACTTCAGCGGAAAAAAGATTCGATGATGGCAAAGAAGTTGGGCGAGATGTGCGAACGTAGCTAAGACAGCATACTTCTGTGGTGGTGGTATTGGGAGGCTGATAAAACGATGAGATAAATCTGCAATCGAATAATATTATTAGATAATGAAGAAAAATAAACAATGGATCTCTAAATGTATTAACACAAGCAGTTAATTGACACATTTCTTCTTCTTCGTCTTTGTACCCCTTTAGGTGTCAATCAGAATGCATTTAAACTGTGCAGCGTCTGTTCACTTGGGTGGAGTTGGTAATATGCATCATCTCTATGGTGGACTGGCTACTCTGATTCTCACTTGGCTTTAATTGTACTCTATATGCTCTTTATGCCTCTATCTGACCGAGGTAGCCTTCTTGCATTCTCATTTGCCAATCTGTCAGCCTCTTCAGTTTTAGGTCATGCTATTTGGCGGGTTCTATTGTATTACAACTCTTTGAGATTTTCAACACAACCCTTGAAGTATAGCTGTTATGTCTGCTAGCACCATTTATTGTTGCTCTGTATTATTGAAACAGGTGACTTCGAAACTGTGAAGAGAGCCGTGTCTGCTACTCATTACAACAGACTTTCTGTTGCAGTTTTCAAGACTAATGTATCTGCCCTGAAGTTACTTGATAATTTTCAAGTGTCCACTGACTGTGGTTTGTTTGTTTCATTTTATTTAGGTTCAGGAGAATCCCTTGACCTAAATTATCTTTATGCTCAGGTCCTGATGCTACTTGACTCATTTCTTCTATGGAGTTCAATGCTATTCTTCATTCTTAGTGCTATTTTCTTTTCTACACTAATTATTTCCCCCCCCCCCCCTATCATTTCAAGCATGCACTGTTTTCTCCAATCTTGGAACCTGTGTGCATAATAGTTGGATTTGGATGTTGACACCTTAAGTAAAGGATATGCTCTAGCCTTTCGTTTTGCAGTCGCTACAAAGTTGTTTCGCTGTAGTTTTCCCCTTCCAAGACCATTAAACCATTGATACATAGATTGATCTGTCAATCTTTTAAATTATTCTATTTGCTGCTGGGCTTTGCCGTCTCTTCTGTCCCGCATTGGTTGTAGACATGTAATTTATTTAGTCTTTTAAACAAAAACTGTAGGCACTTCTTCATAGCTCCAGTTAAGATTCACGATCTCTGAGTTTGGACTGTTAATTATTTTCTTAAAGTGTAACCTAACTTTTGTTGCCCATGCTACAATACCTTATTCATTGGCTGGCCTCGTTCGTTCAGTATACAGCTTCTTGATAACTGTTTCTTTTGCTCCATATTTTGTACCAGCAAGCTTTCCATTGAGTGCCATCCTTCGCTTTGATTTTATACAATTTATCTCAGCCTGTACCGTCTATGTCAAGAGACAATCAAAGATGACGCTTTTGATCATTTCTGTAACACTAACAAGGCTTGCTGCAACCTCTGTACTAATATATTCTTCAGAAGTCCACAAAGTTAGGTTGTTTACAAAGTAAGACTGGTGTATTCTGACTAGAAAATTGTCTTTTATGCCATTGATATATGTTAGGAATAATATTGGTGAGAGGACTCTCCCTTGGTGTCTTTGCTCCAACACCATCTTCTTGCTGAATAGTTCTTTTACTTATTTCTTGACAATTCTGTTCTAAAGGAAGTTGCTGATCCGTATGTACATTTCCCAAACCAACAAAGCATGTTTTTGCAGTTTTACTTCCGGTTCATCTTTACATAATTGATACAGATCTAAAACGCCAGCATGTGCTTTTTTCTCTTGGGCAGCATCCTGTATTTAATAAACTATATCAGTTATTTAATATAATTAATAATAAATCAGTTATTTAATATACTTAATATTAAATATTCAGTGGATCTGTACTTTCTGAATCATGCGTGTTGTGAAGTTAAGATGGCGTGTTTCTTCCAGATACCAAACTAATTTGCTACTGACAATGCATTACAGTATACTGACAATGCATTACAGTATTTTCGTACACAACTAAGTAGACTGATAGGTCCTTACCCCTTTATTCTGCCAGATATTTTGCTTTATTTGGGACAGATTTTAATGTAGCATCCTTTAAAGCCCGTAGGATGATTCCCACCCAGCGGTGTTAGGATTGTATTTGTAATTCCAACATTTCTTGGTAATTTCGTATTTTCTTATTAGGCTACTCATTGACGGTTCCATTTCTTTCATTTTAAAATTCGCCGTGATATGATTATCTGCTGCTAGCTCTGTTTTATTATGACCTATCTGTTCGTCTTTGATTTTATTTGCCTTCTTTCATGTGACATCAATGTAATTTGTACTAGCATAATATTTCTGTGCTAGTCCTTTTTGTCCCCTGAAGGCGTACTGCCAGACAACTTCAAACTGAAAGTAAGAAAAGCTATTATAGTCAGTTATAATACATTAGAAACTGAAAGAAATAATTCACACAAAGCACTGCCGGCGGAAGCAGAAAAACAAATAATGAGATGCTTATGATGTAGTTTACCGCCATCACGCGCCTTGCCAACAGGCGATGAATGTCAAGTTTCATCATCTCACACGATCACCATAGCCTGGGATCATTTCTGTGTCCATCTTCCGAGTTAGTCATGTTGGTAAACCATCCAGGTATTCATCCCTTTGCGTTCTCCTTGTTCTTATTTTCATAATTGTGCCCGTTGTCATGACATTTTCAAGCTGGAATTTCTTCATTAAAAATTCTTGACTATCTACATATACATTTTAAAATCAATTTATGGTTTTACATTTGATTCTTGAAGGACTGTCTCATTTGTTTTTCTGTAAATCCTTGGTATTTTTTGCATTTCCCACATAAACCACATTTCTAGTATCACGAGATGTCTCCTAGTATAGTGCAATTAGTACTAGCTAAAATGCAAGTATCCTTGTGCTAGAATAAATGTTTGTATTATAGTAATTGCATGTCCTTACAGAACGTCGCAACCAATCCTGGATGTTTTGGCTGTTTCTGAATTACTAGACCATTTTTGCATACAGTAGTTTGCCATCGATTTCTGACCGAACGACGCTTAAACTATCGAAATCAACGCATAGTGACCTGCTTTAAATTCTCGCTATGTCGGGGAACGTCAAACTGTGCTCACTGCCCATGAGCCGCAGACACCGGCGTTTGTTATCTTAGGAAGAAAAATAGCCAGACATCATCATCATCATCATCAAGTGCCCTGCCAGCTAGCGTAGGCGTTCATGTCTCTCCACAGATCGCGGTCTTTGGTGTTCTGGATCAACTCTGCTGATGCTATTTCTTTATGCTACCGTCTCAATCCATCCAGTATAATTTCTCTTGGTCGGCCTCTGCCTCTCTTCCCCTCAATCTTTCCAGGTGTCACGATGTTATCCAATATCTCACTTCTCATCACATGAAAAAAATATGTTTGTCTCTATCTAATTGTTATACATAATGTTCTAGTTGCAATAGCCTCTTTCAGGCAGTCGTTGTTAGTTACTCTGTCAGTCCAATGTATTCGCAACATTCATCTCAGGAACCCCATCTCCGTTGCTTCCAAGGTCTTTCTTATTTGTTCATTCACATTCCAAGATCCACCGCCATACAGCAAAACACTTTCTATGTAGCATTTCAACACTCTACTTCTTACATTCATTCAATGATAGTGACTTATAATAGCAAGAGACATAATTATTATATTAGGCTCTCTTGATTAGAACCAGGAAAAACAGCAGTTATGATATGCCATTGTGGTTAGAAGCAAATATAATCATAATCAAGCCCCTTGGCTGTTGGCGTAAGCGTTCATGTCTCTCCACAGATCTCGGTCTTTGGTGTTTTGGATCAACTCTGGTGATGATATTCTTCTATGCCACCGTCTTACTCTATCAGATCATTTCTCTTCGTCTGCCCCTGCCTGTCTTCCCATTGATCTTTCAATTTCTCACGATGCTATCCAATGCCCCTCTTCTCATAACGTGACTAAAGAAAGCTATTTGTCTCATTTTTACTGTTGAATATAATGTTCTAGTTTTGTTATAATATAAAAAGCAAATAGCAAGACACAACCTCATAATTAAATTCAGGAAGAATAATTATTATAATAGGCTCTTATGATTAAAACCAGGACAAACAGCAGTTATGATATATCATTGTGGTTAGAAATAAAGAAATAGCTATAAAAGAAAGCAGCATCAACTTTATATCAATGAAATTATACAACACATACAGATCATTGTGACTTCAAATGGGCAATCTAACCCCTAAACAGGCCCTGTACAGTTGGAAACAGGGGGAATAAACATGTAGCTGTGTGATTAATGACAAGCTGGACTAATTATATCGCCTCTCGTGAAAATATGATCACGCACTGTGGGATAATGATGAGCGCGCTGGTGAATGTGGTAGTGAACCCCGCTGGAAATGGCATGAGCAGGCTTGGACACGGTTTCGACGCCTGGGCTCGTAGTGGGTCACAATGAGGAAGAGACTGGGCGCCTCTTCCTCCTTGCTCTAGATCTACAGAATGTGATGGCGCTATCACATTCCAGACCCATGAAGGAAACCGCTAGGCACAATTAAAAACAAATAATACGGGATAATGTGACACAAAGTGGCGCTGTGGTTAATATCCTTGTTTGCAGGCGAGGTGGTAATGTTTTCTAAACCTGTTAGAGACGGGGATATTGTTTGTCCTGGCCTTCAAGAAACAAAGATCGTAAACTGATTAGAAACATTAGATATAGACAGTCACAGTGTTTTGGGTATGTTATGAGAATTGGAGAACTTGGTGACAACTGGCAAGATCGAAGGGAAGAGACCAAGGGGAAGACCGCGAAGTAAATACCTGTATGGCTTGGTCACGTGGCATGGTCGAGACAGAAAAACGGAGCTGATCCACGACTCTGGTGATCGAGTGAGATGGCAAAACATGACCGCCCACGCTTATCGGCATGGCACATGTTGGATGGATGGACCTGGGATCCCAGCTCGACCCAGCCTTACATAGGCGACCTGCGACCTGTGGGACATTGCCCACATGAGCCATGGAGTTTTCCTGGACTGACCTACCACGGCTGGGCGCCGTGTTCTCAAAGACCTGTTAATTGCAACTATCGTTTTGAATATTTATGTTTATCCTTAAAATGCTCATGAATGCCACATCCTTTGTTTACGCAGGGAATAGTGCACTCTTCTGGCCGCCTGATAATTCTGTGTTCCAATTTCCATCGAGGATATTTTCACATATTCTAGGACAGGATGTATGACGGAGGTGGACAGTTTCATTTCTCGTCGCCTTCCTTTCCAGGAGCCAAGATATTCACACTTTCTGGCATTTTCAATTTCTTTATTGTTTGATTGTGATGTTCAGTCGGCATGTAGTGTTTTGTTGTCTGTGATTATTATTGTTGTGTTTGTTAAGTTCAGAAACATGATTTTGCTTGTCACTGTCTTTTTACAGACCAGATAAGCTCTTCTCATCCTGTAGCACTATTCGATATGAATACCATGGCATTGCAGGGCATTGTGGCAGAAACATTTTTTTGTTTTCGACCAGCGACACAAGCTCGTAAAATAGACACGTCATGTTTCTGGGTTGAATAGTTTGCGAGAAAGAGAAATGGTTACTCAAGCTCGTAATCGGATGAACTAGTATGCAGAAAGGCCTAACACTTCACACCTCTACGGTTGTATCTATCATGGGAATATCTTTATAAGCTGGAGAAAGCCTTTTACGACACACTTGATCGATCACTGTGCTTGTGTCGGATGTTTTCACGCGTATCGTCGAGTCCCAGACATACTTCCCTATTCTAATTTACCCAACACTTTCCTCTCGTCACGTGATGTACGGTCAGCGCTCCTCTGGCCTGATTATCCAATTTGACCACGCAAGGGAAATAAATTAGGAAATAAGCTACGGCAACCCAGTACAATCACATTAATTATTCAACAGGTCATTTATTTGGTGGGCCCGGTGGTCTGTTTTTGTGACGTGTGTGTCTATTTCAGGGGTGAATGGAAGTAATTAACTTTCAGAGTCTTTGTTCTGCGTGTATTGTGCCGGTCAATTGACTGGTTAGAAATATCATGAAAATTTCGTCTGGTACGTACCCGAAAATTATTGCATTCACTATACCCATAAACCATTGATTGTAATTAGTTAGTTACGTTAGTCGCGGTTCCAACTTCACAGCAACGGGTCGTCCCCATTACATTATACTCCGTTCCTGTGCCAGTGAATATCATACACAATGCTCCTCACTGTCCAATGTGAAAAGTGGACAAGGCAGGAGTCTCGGCAAGCCAACAGCCCGCACAGGTACAATGTGCATAATGCCGCCACCAGAATGCCAACACAAAAGTCCTCCACGAAAAATACAGTTGATCATCGATGGAATCGGCAGTCACCAGAAAGACTTCATTGACCCGGGTGTTATCCCATATGGATCAGTCATTTTCCGCAGAGCGACCCGCCGAAAATCGCTGCACAAAGCACAAATTCCGTAGCTCCAGCAACGACCCCCAAGAGTCTCCTGAAAACTGTACCCGTGAACCGAAAAGGAAAATCAGTCAATTCAGCAACAGCCGGCCGCTATGGTTCCGAACATGCAGTTCACGCTACAAACAACCGCGGACAGATGTAAAAGCATTCCACACGAAATTAACAGTTCACAGTGTTGCATCACGCACTTACTCAGTAGCAGGGCGACGGAACCATATTGATTATAAAACACTTCCGAGTTATTGCATGAAATATACCTGCAAATTACTGCGTTAACTAGATATTGATTGTAATATACTTCCTAACTATTCCGTGCCGTCTCCCTGGCCAAAGGGTTAGCGACATTGTTCGCAATCCCGTATATCCACGTGGGGAAAACAACAGCTGCGAGAATCGTCAGCGGTTCGCGCCGCGCTGGATATCTTACGTGGGTATGTGAGCCGGTCGTTCAGAAAGAAATGGCAAACTACTGAACGTAAAAGCTTGCCTAGTACATCAACAGCAGCTGAAAAATGCTAGTGTGACTGCAACGTCCTGTAAGGGATATGCAACATTAAACAAAAAGCAAACTATTCCGTGGAATATAAGGATAGAGGCAATACTCTAGCTGATAATGCCTTTATGGTCTGAAGTGTTAATCGTTCAAATTTTCTAGGCCGCTGTATATGACGCCGGATAATCAGTTTTCTTTATCGCCGCTTTCATTCCCATGACAATTCTCATAAAATCATGAACATGTGTTGGCACTGATGTTCAGAAGTCTGGGTAAACCCAAGAGCAGCACTGGTCGGAACAAATAACCCTGTCACTGCTGGGCGTTTAACCTGGACCAGTTTTGGCAGGCAGAGGTTCCAGCCACAAGGCCACAGCAGCTCTGAATGGATTATACCTGAAATTATCGTCTTCACTATATCTACAAACAATTAAGTGTGTTAAACTAGGGGGCTTCAAATAAAAACCTTAAATGTTGTTTTGTTTTTTTACGTGAATATATTCTGAAAAAGTACTGAACAAATGTATCAGATGTAGTTACCACTGTGTTCAATGCATGTCTTCCAGCGCCGATAAAGTGCTTGAATTCTTGTAGAAAAATTGACTATGTGGTCACTACTCGGTGTGTCTAGCCCGGTTGTGAAAAGTCTATTACAGGGATCACGCCGTTGTGAAACTTCTTACTACACTCACACACTCGCTGGACTTACATGTCTGCATGACCATACTGGATGTGCATTCGCCGACGAATTTCCATAGGTTTCACCCCTTCACTGATCAAACAACGTATAACAGAATGCTGCTTCTCTTTGGTGCATGTCAAATGTTGGGCGACCATCTTTAAACTTTAATTATGACGTCACTGTGATCGTCTGCCATGATGTCACTTGCTTAACATGTTTGACATTCTTAAAAGCACCGTTGACATGTTAAAAGACAATGATATGGTTATTGTAAATTATATCACTCTTTTAAGGTATTTATGTAAACCCCCACGTACTTCCACAAATTTGCCTGGAATATACATGTAAACACTTCCAGTAAACCACAAAAGTATTGTTAATATATATATATATATATTACCTGAATAGATCTAAGAATTGTTGCCTGTAAATTACCTCAAAATTATTTACTGTAATGTACCCCACGAGACAGAAAAATAAATGACCAAATCTTACAAGAAACAAAAGAAATCCTTTAAACTGATTAGAGAAATTAGACGTAGAATATCAACATTTTTGTACACGTTATGAAAGGAAATAAACTAGAGAACCTGGTGACATCTGGCAAGATTAAAGGTAAAAGAACAAGGGTAGGGCTGAGATGTAAATACCTGGATTGTTTGTCTACGTAGCATGACTGAGACAAGAATACGGAGCTGATCCACGACTCTGGTGATCGTGTAAATGCTATAATGCTTTGTGTCTTATAATTTCTACAAGAAGTCCTCTCTCTTCACATCGCGCTTGTTGTCCAAACAAAACATTGTAGCAGCTCAACGGGAGGCAGAACTTAAACGTCAACGACAATGATGGTAGAAACGCTGGCAATCCACGTCCAAATAAACTTTAATCGTGTTGCTCGGTCGGACAGGTTATCAACAAATGATTATATGACCATTCCCATATTGCTGGGAGGATTGGCCAAAAATATAATAAACAATTATTGATAAATATATCATTTCAACTGCCGAATCCGATGCTATCCTATTTCATAATTAAATGACAATGAACTTGCCTGTAGGCCATTGTTCTGTATCTATATTACGTTTATCTGAGTTACGTTGATCTATGTCTGGTGTGACGCCATGACCTTTAATTGCTGATCGCTCGGCCAGTTATGATGCGCTCAATTCTTCTCATTTCTTCTACGTCCTGAGTTCATTCCCAATTGTTCCATGCCATTCAAACTGTGCTCTTATTTCCTGACGTTGCGGGAGTCTCATATAGCGTGTCCATAACCTTTTCAATTAGCTATTGTTGTTGAAATTTCGCTGTTACAATAAAGACCGCCCGTCTTCAAGATGTTGTCAAACTTCACTGCCTATGGTAACCGTAGTCCGTGTGACGTCATGTAATAACCTCTGTATTCATGCGCCCCTAGGTTACCTCTCCCTATTCGTCTGCCACAATTTTGTATCCGATTATAAATCATTCTAATCAATGACCTTTGCCTCCGACGCTACATGGTAGTAAGATGGCGAAACATGACCGCCTACGATTATCCGCACGACACATGATGATGATAAATATGCAAATTACAAATTCAAATGTAACCCCAAGTTAAATGCGGAACAAATGTAAAAATGTGTCCCGTAACGGTCTCCTGTTATACATGTGTCAAGGCCGTCACATGGTGTACCATCGAATGCACGGTGAAACATGTGGCCCGCATTTACATCACTTAGCGAGACGACGAAAGCAGGTGCCGAACCTAGCCCGACCGTGTTCAAATGTGCTGAAAACTCATATTCCCATGATGTTCGACAATATGTGAAGTTGAACAAAGTCGAAAATTTATTAAGAAAGTATGGAGATCTACATTTTGCTCCGCATTTAGCAAATATAATTCTCACTGAAGATATGGTCCCCTGTCTTGTCTGAAACCGGCCTATACTTCTTGTAATGCATATTTAACTTACTTTCAACCACCTTTATGATGATTCACAGGAGGATTTTCCCAGTATGACTATTTCTGCGATACTGTCATAGTTAGTGCTCCTTGTTATTTTCATTCCTTATGAACTTGGACAATGAGCAGTCAAGCTGAAAAACATCTGATGGCTGCAGAAATGTGGTTTCTGAGGAAAATGCAAAGAATACCATGGACAGACAGAAAAACAAATGACCAAGTACTACAGGTGACAAATGAAAATCGTAAATTGATTAGAGAAATTAGACGTAGACAGTCAAAAAATTTTGGACATGTTATGAGAAGAAATGGATTGGAGAACTTAGTGACAACTTGCAAGATCGAAGGGAACAGACCAAGGGGAAGACCGAGAGGAAAATACCTGGATGGCTTGGCCACATGGCATGGTCGAGACAGGAACACTGAGCTGATCCACAACTCTGGTGATCAAGTGAAATGGCATGACCACCCACGCTTTCCTGCATGGCACATGATTGATTGATTGGTGAAGGAACAAACAAACGAACTTATTTTCAAAAGGTCGAAAATGGGACACGCAGACCGGTCTTACATTCAGCCCGGTCAGGTGGACTAAAGTCTTGACTTCTTGTTCTTGACTTGGGGACGCAAATTACAAGTACCTCTGAAGTCGGAGTGGGTTAGCCTGATGGCGATGGGAACTGGTGATAGGGAAAGCTAATCCACACGCAAAAAACAGTCCAGTGCAAAAGAAGAAGTAGCATATACTACCCTCGAGTTCAAAGCGCGCGAACGAATACAATATTTGTTATAGTATACCTTGTGCCGGTCTCCCTGGCCGAGGAGTTAGCAGCTTTCTCCGTTAATCCCGAATACTCTCGTGGTTGACTTGAGCGCACGAGAATTAGAAGTGGTTCGAGTGGCGCCAGTGACTTATGAGATTATGGAGCCGGTCGCTCAGAAAGTCGTGGCGTGCTGATGATGGCTTGGCTGATGAGCGTAATCTAGCCTAGGAATCAACATACAGCTGAAAGATGTTGATGTTGACCGCAATATCCTGAAACAGGATGGAAACGCGGGGACAAAAAATATACCTTGCAAATTTTTTTTTTTTTTTTTTTTTTGCATATCCTTTACATGACATCGCTGTCAACACCAGCATCTTTCAGCTGTATGTTGATTTCTTGGCAAGATTACGCTCAGTAGTTTGCCATTGCTTTCTGAGCGGCCGGCTCACATACCCCGTAAGTTACCGATGCGATTCGAACCACTGCTGATTCTCACCGTCATCACGTTACCGACGAGAGTATACGAGATTACGGAGAAAAGTCATAACCTCTAAGCCACGAAGCCGGCCCTTGTAAATTACTGGTTACAATATACTTCTAAATTATTAATTACAATATTTAATTGTAACTCCAATTACAGATTAAAATATATTTCCACACTACTGGTTACAGTATGTCTTAATAATACTGGTTACATACATCATCATCATCATCATCATCATCATCATCATCATCATCATCATCATCATCATCATCATCATCACCACCACCACCACCACCACCACCACCACCACCATCACCACCACCACCACCACCACCCCACCACCATCATCATCATCATCATCATCATCATCATCATCATCATCATCATCATCATCATCATCATCATGTGCTGTGTTCCGTCCTTAGCAACATGTATCAACTCTGTTGAAGATGTGCCTCCAAGAAACTGTCTCTGCTTCTCCAGCGTCATTTCTCTAGTGCTGCCCCATCCTCTTCTCCCGCTGATCTGTCCAGTCGTCGCGAGGTTTTCCAATGCCTCTCTTCAATCGAATGCATAGTGGGCCTAAATAACATGTGACAGGGTTACTTTGTTAACCAGTCGGATCACAGTATGCCTAAATGACATGTAACGGGATTACTTTGGCTTACCATTGGAGTCCACTGTGTGGTATACTGACATGTAGTGTGACTACTTTTATTTGCCAATGACATATACAACAGACCTAAATGACACGTAAATGGATTACTTTGATTAATTAATGTTGTGCCCAAAACGCCTTAATGACAAGTAATACAATTACTTTGTTTACCAACAGTTGAGTTGAGTTGAGTTAAGAACAGACATCACTGCACTCAGGACATTCCCATACGCGCTCCGTCCCCTCGTTCAACAGCCAGCGAAGAGTCATACTACTAATCGTTCCCATCGCTATCTGATTAAAAGTTCTTCTGGTCTTCCCTCTCAGTTTTGAGATTCTTCCAGAACCCCTGCCGATCTTCCGCAATCTCATTCTTTCCACATATGGGTTCTCAATCTGTTCCTCCGCCTTCTCCACCTGGTCCCACAAGCGCACGACCACCCCCCCCCCCCCCCTTGTCCACAGGCAAAATTCCACCAAGAGGTGCATTCCCTGCTAGCCTATCAGCCTGTTCATTCCCCCGCACCACCGCATGGCCAGGGCAAAATATCCATACAATTATCACGTTCTGTGACCTCTGAAGCGACGAGAGCCATTCCACACGAAACATTCCTTTCTCCACTTTGTTTTACCAACAAAGTGCACAATGGGCCTAAATGACAAGTGCAGCGATTACTTTGATTAACCTACGGAATGTGCAATATGCCTTAATGGCCTTAATGGATTTATTTGGTTTCCAGTTGAATGCACAGTATACCTAAATGACAACTGACACGATTACTCTGGTTTCCAATGAAATGCCAAGTAGACATAAATGACAAGTAACACCATTACTTTAATTTACCGAATGAAGTGTACAAAAGGTCTACATGACAGACAGCCGGATTACTTTAGTGTATCAGTGCAATAAATAATATGATTGGATGACACCTTGGTTGTTACTTTAGTTTATCTGTATAGTCCAACGAAACTCATTACACATTCACTACTTTCCTGGCGCGCCAATTCGTGCTTAGCGGAAAAGCAACTATTAACATTAAGCTTCCTAAACCATCCATCTTTATTCAAATATTATGCAAATAGGACTTCATATATTCTGCTGTCTACGTAGACAATCTGGCCATGGGTAGTTTTCCTTGTAGCAATCGACCACACAGGAGGATCGTATTTTGCTGGGGAATAATGCGTTTCTACAATTTAGTTTTCTGTCTTTAATTTTTTTGTAGAGGGGGCAACATCATGTCTTCGATAATGTCACACACAATAATGTTGATTTTCTTACTTCGTTTGCTTAAGTTGAGTTGACTTGAGTTGAGCTAAGAACTGACATCACTGCACTCAGGGCATTCCCTTATGGGCTCCGTCCCCTCGTTCAACAAACATCGAAGAGTCACACTACTAATCGTTCCCATCGCTATCTGATTGAAAGTTCTCCTGGTGTTCTCTCTCAGTTTTGAGATTCTACCAGAACCCCTGCCAATCCCCGCAATCTCATCCTTTCCACATACGGGTTCTCAATCTGTTCCTCCACCTTCTCCACCTTGTCCCACAGGCGCACGACCACCTCTCCCTTGTCCATATGTTATCGACAACCAAGAGATGCATTCCCTGCCAGCCTATCAGCTTGTTCATTTCCCCGCACTCCCGCATGGTCAGGGCAACAAATCCATACAATTATTACAATCTGTGACCTCTGCGAGGTGAGTCATTACACCGAAACATTCCTTTCTCCACCTTACTAATCACACTCCTTGAGTCCGTAATGAATACAATGTGTGTTGCAAAGGCTTCCTCTAACCTGTTTTAGCAGTTTAATAATTGTTATAAGTACGTGTGATTTGCATGAGTATACTACTCAATGTGAAGAATATTATCTGAAATATACAGTCGATGTAAGGAACAGAGTTCTTAAGAGCTATACTGAGACAATCCTGATGTTCGGAAGAGTATCGTGTACAATTAACCGACACGTCAGGAATTATGTATTTTGTTTTAAAACAGTAGTATGAGGAGAACACGTTGGATGAGGGGAAAGAGCAATGAATATACATTGAAAGAATTTAAGATACATTGAAAGAATTTAAGATACATTGAAAGAAGTAAAGATACATTGGAAGAAATTAAGATACATTGAAAAAAGTTAAGAAACATTGAAAGAAGTAAAGATACATTGAAAGAAGTTAAGATACATTGAAAGAAATTAAGATACATTGAAAAAAGTTAAGAAACATTGAAAGAAGTAAAGATACATTGAAAGAAGTTAAGATACATTGAAAGAAGTTAAGATACATTGAAAGAAGTTAAGATGAATTGAAAGAATTTAAGGTACATTGAAAGAAGCTAAAATACATTGAAAGAAGTTAAGATACATTGTAAGAAGTTCAAATACATTGAAAGAACTTAAGATACATTGAATGAAGTTAAGATACATTGTAAGAAGTTAAGATACATTGTAAGAAGTTAAGATACATTGAATGAAATTAAGATAACTTGCAAGAAGTTAAGATACATTGCAAGAAATTAAGATACATTGAAAGAAGTTAAGAAACATTGAAAGAAGTTAAGATACATCGAAAGAAGTTAAGATACATTGAATGAAGTTAAGATACATTGAATGAAGTTAAGATACATTGTAAGAAGTTAAGATACATTGTAAGAAGTTAAGATACATTGAATGAAATTAAGATAACTTGGAAGAAGTAAAGGTACATTGAAAGAAATTAAGATACATTGAAAAAAGTTAAGAAACATTGAAAGAAGTAAAGATACATTGAAAGAAGTAAGGATACATTGAAAGAAGTTAAGATACATTGAAAGTAGTTAAGATCCATTGAAAGAAGTTAAGATGAATTGAAAGAATTTAAGGTACATTGAAAGAAGCTAAAATACATTGAAAGAAGTTAAGATACCTTGTAAGAAGTTCAAATACATTGAAAGAAGTTAAGATACAATGAATGAAGTTAAGATACACTGTAAGAAGTTAAGATACATTGTAAGAAGTTAAGATACATTGAATGAAATTAAGATAACTTGAAAGAAGTTAAGATACATTGAAATAAATTAAGATACATTGAGAGAAGTTAAGAAACATTGAAAGAAGTTAAGATACATCGAAAGAAGTTAAGATACATTGAATGAAGTTATGTCACAAAGAGAACTGATTACTGCTATCAGAAGGAGACTGTCAACACTTGTGGGGGTATGTCACGAGAAGGAGAAAGCAGGAGTATGTCGTCACAACGAGAAAGTTTAGGTGATGTGAAGCAGGGGCAGACAAAGAGAGAAGATAGATGTTGGACAATTTGACACGACACGAAGAAACAATCAATCAATCAGGTGCCATCTCCACAATGAAGGTTGGCTGCAATGGATCTCAAACACTGTCTGTCTCTCGCCCTGACTGTACATTCTGTCAGATTGATGTTTGTCTATCTCTTGATGGTTTGTTTCCACTTATATCGTTGTCTACCTCTTGCTCACTTGCCCTCAACCTTGCCCTCCAGTATGATTTTTATAAGAGTGTTACGTCTTTTAACGTGGCTGAAATATTTCACTTGCCTCTTTTTATTTCTTTCATCAACTCTCTTTTCATTCCAATCTATTCCAGAACCTTTGTATTTGACTGTTTTGTTTCCATGAAATACGACATATTCTCCTGTATATCCACATTTCCATGGCCTCTATTCGACTTTCTAATTGCTTCCGCCCATATAGTAGTGCTGAATATACATAAAATTTGACTATTCTCATTTTTAATGCGTTGTTAATCTCTCTAGATGTTAATACAGATTTCATGCTGCTGAAAGAAGTTTTGGCCATTTCTATTCTCTTTTTAACGTCTACTTTACTTCTGCCATCTTCTGTTGTTTTCATATACAAGATTGGAGAAACGTGTTACTTGTTCTAGCATCTTCCCGTTTACAGAGTTGTTCACTGATGACCTTTCCTTTCCACTGCTAATTATCATAGTTTCGATTTTTTGGATATTAATATCTAAGCCACGTTCTGCACTATACCTGTTTACTTGTTCCACTAGGTTTTGTAACCCTTGCTCGCCAGCTTTCTGCTAGTAACACTGTATCGTCAGCATACTTAATAGTGTTTATGATTCTTCCATTGATGTTAAGTCCAGGCAGTTTGACTTGTTTAAAAATTCTTTCTGTGTATATGTTGAAGAGGCTTGGTAAGAACACGCATCCCTGTTGTACTCCTATTTTTATCTCTAATGGCGACGAATAATTGTTTCCGTATCTAAT
The DNA here is from genome assembly GCA_963921405.1 of Cepaea hortensis. Classification (NCBI taxonomy): domain Eukaryota; kingdom Metazoa; phylum Mollusca; class Gastropoda; order Stylommatophora; family Helicidae; genus Cepaea; species Cepaea hortensis. The sequence continues at coordinate 40,305,063 of OY992887.1, read as the reverse complement.
TGACGCCACTTGTTCCCAGCACAAGTTACCAATAAGTCTGATGTTCTTTCCGTCTACTCCTATATCCTGAAGGCATAATTGTTCATGATGTAATCTATGAAAATACTTTCTTGTAGTTTATACAACACTTATATGTGTTTCTGAACTTCTATATATTTTTCAGTTAAATTCCTCAAACATATTATTGCTTCTCTGGTGCCGCTGTCATTGCAGAACCCAAATTATTCTTCAGCTACTTCCTCATCTATTTTATTTTGAATTATATCTTGAATCACATTGAGGAGTATCTTAGTTATATGGCTCTTGTAGGTTAGCATGGCCGAATCGATAAGAACGCGTGTTCTTTTCAAACCCTACACCGGACAGTTGGACTAAAATGTTGACCTATTGTCTATTAACTTGGGGATGTAAATTACAAGTACCAGGAATCACGAACACCCACAAAATGTTGGGGTTGACTGTTACGTCCTGTAAAGGATATGTAAAAACAACATAATCAGTTAACAGTTTCCTTATATCCCAGAGGTGGAAACCCTTTTCTCTGTCATTACCAATTTAGATATTTATAACATCATTGTTAGGTCATTCAAAATTATCAAGTTCAACATTTCTATATTTGTTTCTACATTTAATTAACTCATTTCTAGTGTGATGGCTGAAACGGCTCTTTTGTGTGGCGCGATGTTAACTGTTATTGATGCTGTTACTACTCGTAACTGCTTTTTGCAGGTTTGAATCGGTCAGTTTGGATCGCAATTGACTCTCTGCGATGGTAGGTTTTGAAAAGAACTGCTCACCGCAGTAAATTGGTGCAAAGAAAGAAAAAAAAATGCACATTCCAATGGCACAACAAGAAGCACTGGTTTACATTTGACTTTAAAAGATCACTTTCGTTTTAATAACTTTCCTTTATGTGTGTCGACCGCGACGACTTTGTCTTGATGGCTGTTCTAAGTGTTAACACTTTTACATCGTGTACACTTCAAGCCTGTCTGTTCTCTGAGTCATCGCAATGTAGGCAGACGGTCAAGCGACAAACGGCATGCATGTCGGTTCCATTAGATACTCGTATTTGTCCTGCCTATCCCGTAACGGACGTTCATTGGTATTTGCCTCAAAATGTTTTATATTATTATTTTGATTCACTTAGTATACATTTATGTTGCTATTTTTGTTATTGCGCTCGCACTCTTTGAACTCAAGCGTAGTCCGTACACACTACTTATAGTAGTGCTGGACTGAATTTTGCGTGTGGATTAGCTTTACCTATTAGCAGTGTCCCTCGCCACCAGGCGAACCCACTCCGATTTCAGAGGTACTTGTAATTAATACCCCCTTGTCAAGGACGATAGGTCGACATTTTAGTTCAAGTGTGTCCGGTGTAGGGGTTGAACCCCTTACATCGGATGTTAAGGACACACGTTTTTATCCCTTAAGCCATGCTGACCTATTTATGCGGCTGTGAAAAGAGCTCCTACATTTATTTAATTTCGAGTCTCGTCTGCGATTGCCTTGACAAGACCACACAGAATGATTTCGCTGGCTTTATACACACTCGGACCCCACCCCTTCTTTACCAAATACTTTTCTGTTCTGTCTAGTCTACCGAGCGCCTTTTCCTGGTCAATAAATATTATTTGTTGACAAATACTTAATGCTGCCTGTTGAGACACATTAATTCTTGCCATGTAAGCTCTACTACTTCACTGAACAAAACGTTACACAAAGTCGGTTTTCTAGACCAGTCACAAAGAAAATGTAGTTCACTGAATTGATTTCACATTAGAAACGCATTTTGATCGTTGCAAGTTAGAATGCACACGCATTATAGCAATATACCGCAGAGGATACTAGCTCGCAGAAATATTTGAATAAAAGATGCAGACAGGATTTCTGCCGCCGGCTTGACGAATTTCTGTCTAGAATAAGTCTCAGTGGCCTAGTGGTTAGTGTACTTACTTACCAAGCCATTAATCTGGGTTCAAACACCAGAAGTGGCGTGATATATTTTTCCCCCCAGTGTGGCTCTGGGATCAACCCAGCCTCATAAAATGGGTGAACCGAAGGCTGGTTCCTTGTCAGATACTGCTACTGTTGAGTTGAGTTGAGTTGAGTCAAGAACCGACATCACTGCACTCAGGACATTCCTATACGTGCTCAGTCCCCTCGTTCAACAGCCAGCGAAGAGTTGCTATTGTAGCGTTAGGCTGTCACATATTCTAGGCCACGATATATGAGGTGGGATGGACAGTTCTCTTCTTCGCCGCTTTCCCTTCCCAGACAATTCCCACAACATTTGGAAAATGCTTTGGTTTACAGGCTCAGAGTCGTCAGTGAACATTGTTTGGTTTACAGGCTCAGAGTCGTCAGTGAACATTGTTTGGTTTATAGGCTCATAGTCGTACGTGAACATTGTTTGGTTTATAGGCTCAGTGTCGTACGTGAACATTGTTTGATTTACAGGACGTTTCAGAAAAAAAAAATAATACTGCCTCTGCAGGGGATGGAACCCAGACCCCTTTCTTGACAGACAAGGGCCCTATCCACTGTGCCACTACGGTAGCATATACAATGTATGCCCGGTAATTTTAATAATTTTCTGGAAAATGTTTTAGGACAAACGGCAAGAATGGGAGTTGGCTACCTCATGTCACTGTGCGGTGGCATAGAATATATGAAGGCGTAACTCTTTAAATCTCTCTTATAAGTCGCATCATCATCACGTGCAAAGTTGGTAAGCGTGAGTGGAAGGGGGGCGGGCGTCATGGTTCGCTATCTCACATGATCACTAGAGTCTTGTAAGAGAGCTGTTTCCTTGACTCGTTTATGCTATGCGGCCAAGCCATCCAGTTATTCGTCTCTCTGCTACTTCCTCTTGTTCTTGTGCCATCAATCTTGCAGGTTATTTTTAAGTGTTCCGGTTAATGTCTCGTCATAACGTGCCGAAATAACCCTGAATGTCTACGTCTAATTTCTCCAAACAGCGTTTACCTGTAAACATCTCTGAGTGTTTGGATCAGTGTTTGTCGTTTCAATGCTTATAACGAAAGTATGTAATAGCAAGGTGCAAGATGACTGTGAATCTACAACCATGGTCAGACTGCAAGAACAGCAAGTTAAAAGAGGTGTGGCCAGAGAAGAGCACTATGCAGGAAGCCACAGAAGATTAATAAACCAACACAGAACTGGTGTCGTGAATCGCTACACTCTGCGGGATGTACTGAGTAGGGGATCCGAGCACTTATGGACTGAATGGTTCGATGTGCAATGAGGATGATCCGTCGACTAACTAAAGTGCCGCGGTGGCATAGTGATTAAGCGCTAGCCTGCAAAGCCAGTGATCTGGGTTCAGTCTCCTGCACATGAAGGTTTATTTCTCATCGATCAGCATGGTTCTGATGTTGTTCTATTTTCACATAAATGGGAACTCGATGATTTTTGGAATTTTCTGGGAATTGACTGGTTTTTATATCCAATTATACGTTCAGTAGTTTACCATTGCTGACAAAACTGTCGACGCTCATACCAATGTGAAAAGCAAAACAACACGACCTACTCCCACATCGTCTGTGGCTGACTCCGAATCCAGTATGTCGGGATTGTGAAATTGCGTTCACTAACCCATAGCACCAGGCTCCAACACCATTGTAAAATTACACACTCTCAAATCACAGATATTCTTTCCTAAAGAGCATTCATATTTGTTCGGCGGACAGATGAAACTGAAAGAAAGAATCGGATTAACAGAAAGAATTCCACTTTAAATTATGATGTTAGCTATTTTCAGTTTACAAACATTTTTAACCCTATAGATGTAATAACTTTAAAATGTTAATTGTCTTTTATCCGGACAAAAAAGGAAGCCATTATCTAACTGGTTTCATATTTATTCCTCTCCTTGACAGATACCTGAGAATCATCAGCTGACCTCCGAGCTAGGGTAAACTGTATCTCACATTTCCATTGGCATGGCTTCCGGTTCACGTCAGTCAGGCCTGGAAACTAGGTCAGAGACAACGTTGTTTGATCCGGTGTTGACATCCTGGATGTCTCGCGAACAGCCTCCAGGTGAGCCAGGCAGCTTCGAAGAAGAAGTAGACGAGGTAAGATTGAAGTCATTGCAGTGTAAAGTATGAACGTATATGTAGGTTTCGTGAACCATTTCAATGATCATAGACTCGAATAAGCATCGAGGCTGGTTTTCAAAACTGACATGCTCCCAGATCGGTTACGCCTAATATTTTTTTCCGCACATCCTTTGTACAGGACATTGCAGTCAACACAAACATTTTTCAGCTGCTGTTTATGTCTTGGCAAGTGTTATGTTCAGTAGTTTGCCATTGCTTTCTGAACGACCGGCTCGCATACCTCCGTAAGTAACCAGCACTGCGCGATTTGCTGCCAAATATCGTGCAGCTGTGGATATACGGGATTACGGACAACGTCCTTAACCCCTCCGCCAGGGAGAAGCCTAATATGGGTACCAGGAAATATATTGGGAAGTAAAGACGACCGGTGTGATGTTGGCAAATAGGAAATGATAGGAAACTTTTTTTTTAAAATTTTATTTCATGTTGTCTATTAAGAACATGACACCCATGGCAAATGGAAATACTGTGCATTATGTGACAAAATACTTGGGCACATTCCAGGCATATATAATTTAACGTGAGCATGCATTACCCAGACATTAGCAATATGTATAGCTCTCTAGGAGTGCAGGCGAATGATGAATAATATGCATGTGTTTATGACGTGAGAAAGAGGTTATGGGGTATTATGTTGCTCTACAGTCGCTGAAAGTGGAAGTCAGATCCCAACACTTAGAAACGCTTGGGGAAATGTAAGTGTAATTACATACAATTAACTAACTAGAATGCTTCAGGAGATCATACATAGAATATCATCATAGCTAAGTGAGTTAACGACTCCATCCAAAAGCAGAGCCTATTAAATAATCTAACTACTGAAGGCATATTCTAGCTCAGAATGGATAAGGTAAAGAGTGTACATGCGCAAGCTGTAAAGATCGCATATATAATCAACAGTTACCTTGTTACGAATCACTTGTAATTATAATGTTCCAGATTGTTAAATAATAATATATCTCCAATATGTTTTAGTGTAGTAATGTTATCATTATGTACTTTCGATGTTTGTTGATTATGTAAACATTACATTCAAACTACGAAGAAAGATTTGAAGTGTGAGGCAAATATTGTGTTATTCTCTAAGACCTACTCTCGCCTACTAACCGAGTGAGTGTTATCCTATATTTAAATCTTTTCCCAGGAGAGAGTTTCATTGTCAGATCTCAAAACACGAGACATTTTAGCTGTTAAGGTGCGAGATTTGACCTTATTACGCAGAGTTTTACGTCAAGTGATTCGGTTCCTCCTTGCACAATGCGAACCGCCTATTGAGAGCATCTCATAAAGCACGAACTCTGTAGCTTCAGCAATTATCACAGTGGGGGGGGGGGGGGGGCTCAGAAAAAATTGCCTTATCTGGATGAACGCTGCAGTCCGACTACAAACCCTCGACCCATGAGCACTGGGTTGACATACAAGCGTCTGGCCACTAGGCTATCGCGGCTCCCTGGCTTGGTATACACAAATGTGAATTGCTTCAACACGATTTACATATACCCAGTCAACATCCAAGTCCTATACAGAATGTCGCTGTCGTAACAATCCACATAAACGACTCTTGATCTTTGGCCAGGTCGCCTGCCTCAGACATTTCATGCTCAGGATGTCTTTAATGTCCTGTGTCCATAGTCGTTTTAGTCTGTCTTTCCCTCACCTTCCAGAAACCATGCCTCCCTTTACTGTTTAATGTGCCAAACGTATTTTAGTTTCAGAGACAATAAACTGTTTATGAATCAGTCTTCTATGGTGCTCACACCTTGCAGAATGTCACAAAATTAATGTCTTGTTATATTTTGATAATGTGTCCGTATCATGTAAGTTCACAAGTGCAAGCTACAAGTTGCACATGTTAAACACCTCAAGGCTGTTTGAAATCGCAAAGATCAGGCCTTTAGAATGCTGTCCTGGCAAAATTGTTAGGAAAGAAAACTTACATATGGGTAGATAGAGGCCGTTACGTTAGACGGAATCTGTCTAGATTAGAGAAAGCATGCATGCCGAAGTCGGACACGCTGACATTTAAGGTACACAGCTAGGTGTGACGTATCCCCTCGAAAGAGGAAGTAGAAGAAGAAGGAGGAAGTAGAAAAAGAAGAAGAAGAAGAAGAAGAAGAAGAAGAAGAAGAAGAAGAAGAAGAAGAAGAAGAAGAAGAAGAAGAAGAAGAAGAAGAAGAATAAGAAGAAGAAGAAGACGAAGAAGAAGAAGAAGAAGAAGAAGAAGAAGAAGAAGAAGAAGAAGAAGAAGAAGAAGAAGAAGAAGAAGAAGAAGAAGAAGAAGAAGAAGAAGAAGATGATGACGATGAAGAAGAAGAAGAAGAAGAAGAAGAAGAAGAAGAAGAAGAAGAAGAAGAAGAAGAAGAAGAAGAAGAAGAAGAAGAAGAACAAGAACAAGAACAAGAGGTTCACAAGTCTTTATTTGAGTCAATAATCTGTTCTCAATGCTATACGATCCACATCAGTACGTTGCCATCCATCCAACCAACGTGACTAATCTCCCATCCTTGTGAATAATTCATCATTACTTCACGTAGAGATGACAGCAGTAGTTACATTATATAATGTTGTATAATTACCAAAGTCAGAAGCTATCATTAACTCTATTACAATAATCGTTGCGTATAATCACAGGCCTAATGGTGAGAATGACTATAGCTGTTAGACGCTAGTAGCTGTTTTACTGCGTGTGTATTATTCATTTCTTATTATTCCACTTAACTCTGCTGTAATAGAGCGCCTGCAGTTGCAGCTATTTTTGATGTTCAGACTTTCGTGTCTACCGTGAGACAATTTTGGTGAACTAATGTTGCTTGTTTCTTCTATCTCCTCACATTTTCACTGTCTGTCTGTCTGTCTGTCTGTCTGTCTGTCTGTCTGTCTGTCTGTCTGTCTGTCTGTCTGTCTGTCTGTCTGTCTGTCTGTCTGTCTGTCTGTCTGTCTGTCTGTCTGTCTGGCTGGCTGGCTGGCTGGCTGGCTGGCTGGCTGCCTGGCTGGCTGGCTGCCTGCCTGTCTGTCTGTCTGTCTGTCTGTCTGTCTGTCTGTCTGTCTGTCTGTCTGTCTGTCTGTCTGTCTGTCTGTCTGTCTGTCTGTCTGTCTGTCTGTCTGTCTGTCTGGCTGGCTGGCTGGCTGGCTGGCTGCCTGGCTGGCTGGCTGCCTGCCTACATGTCTGTCTGTCTGTCTGTCTGTCTGTCTGTCTGTCTGTCTGTCTGTCTGTCTGTCTGTCTGTCTGTCTGTCTGTCTGTTTGTCTGTCTGTCTGTCTGTCTGTCTCATAGTGTTTATATGCTCATCATTCATTTTACAGCAAACAAATGAAAATCGTAAATTGATTAGAGACATTAGATGTAGACAGTCAAAATGTTTTGGGCATGTTATGAGAAGAAATGAATTGGTGACAACAGGCAAGTTCGAAAGGAACAGACCAAGGGGAAGACTGAGAAGTAAATACCTGGATGGCTTGGCCACATGACATGGTCGAGACAGGAACACTGAGCTGATCCACGACTCTGGTGATCGAGTGAAATGGTGAATCATGACCGCCCAGGCTTTCCGGAATGGCACACGATGGATGGATTCATGTTACAATGTCTTTCACCTCTATATACGAATGCAACATGCATAATATATCACATACACACGGTATGAGAAAGATCAGTGGCTGGAAAGACCGAATATAAGACTAGCCTGCCTGCCCTTATTGTGATCCTTTAAAATTAAAGTTCGTTCGTTCGCTCTCTCCTCGCTCTCATGAACGTAGTACCTACATACATACATACTACGTACTTACGTACGTACGTACCTACCTACCCACCCATCTACAGACAGACAGACAGACAGACAGGCAGTCAGGCAGACAGGCAGGCAGGCAGACAGGCAGGCAGACAGACAGACAGACAGACAGACAGACATCCCTCCTTCCATCCATCCATCCATCCATCCAGACAGACAGACAGACAGACAGACAGACAGACAGATAGACAGACAGACAGACCGACAGACAGACAGACAGACAGACATCAATCAATCCATCCATCCATCCATCCAGACAGACTGACAGACAGACTGACAGACAGACACCTCAACCCTACTCCACATAGCCAAAACCCCATCGACCCACCTACCTACTTGCATAACAACCGTCCTACATACCTACCAACACATCTACCCATCTAACTGCATGCCTACCTACTTACGTACATACAAACTGAAAGACAAAACAGATAGAAAGACCCACACACTCACTTCCGTTGGAGTTTGCTGTATCTTCCACAGTGTTGCTATGTGCTGTAAGACGTTGTCTCTTGTGGGCGTTGATTGTAAGGCCATAGTTGAGCATTGTTTCCCTCACCCTCTACTTTGTCTTCATTTGCCTATTAAACTCCCTATCATTTCCAACATCAACGCACTGATAGTTTGTCGACTTCCTTGCCACACGAACATATGCGTTATAACACTCATGTAAGTAAGTAAATACAAGGCTCCTTTACAAACCTAAAAGAGTATTGGTCACGTGGGAAGTAAGCAAAGTAAAGGGCGTTCTTACAAGCCTCAAGGCGTATCACGAATGTTGCTAGAGCCATTTTTGTATAGACCAAATTTCACTAGGTGACCATTATCTCGCCGATCACCTTTACTCCACAAGATATTTCCTGTTATCAGTTGTAAGCTGGATCGATCTCAGAGTCCGGATCAATTATCAAAATCTGTCCCGATGTGGATTCAAACCCAATACTATCGGGCCGACAGGCGATCGTCTAGCTATTACGCGACCTAGTCTAATGTGTGTGCGTAGAGTGTAAGTGAAACCTCGATTTTCGTCGTAATCCGTCCGAAAACAATCGACGAAATCCGAAACCGACGAAAACCGAGGCAATTATTGCCAAATGAATCAATGCAAATCCAATTAATCCGTTCTAGAAACTCTAAAATACTTACCAAAAACACATTTTATAGAGAATACATTTATTCTTTAAAACTATCTTTCGTCCCCAGAGTTTTCCGAACTTGCATTTTTGCTTTGCCTAGTAACACCGTGTATGCCAGTGCGTATCTTGAATTGTTCAAACCATCGTCTGCTGGCCTTAAAATCACTAAATACACTAGCACTCGTCCCAGGCCTTTTCTAATGAGATCGGCATAAAAATGCCTGGTCTTTTCACATATAATTGCCTTCTAAACAGAATCACCATCTAACTGTTTTTGATTTATCCAAATTAATAATGACTGCTCGACACCTTCAATTGTTTGCGATCTGTGTTTTGTTAGCACATTCATGCTTTTCGCTACATTAATCTTCTTTATTGCTTCCTTTTTCGCCACAATGTAACTTATCATTAATGGCGACTTCCCGTACATGCGGCTCATTTCAGCAATCTTAATGCCGAACTCGTAATTTTATTATTAACAAGGGATGCCCACACAAAGAAAAACAACGCCAAACGAAGCAGAAGAACGTGTGGACCCCTTGTTTTCGCAAAATTAGCACCGGGACCATATAGGAACTGACACAAACTTAGTCAAATATTTCGCGGAAAAAATCGACGAAAATTGAATCCGACGATAACCGAAGGCAACGAAATCCGAGGTTTCAATGTATTTACCGACTTTCTTGTCTTTCGATCAAAATAGTTATAATCCGCAAGTGTTGAGTATGTGCTTTTTGACGATTTGTGTATGTTTAAGATCTGAGATGATAGTATGGAGAAATATTATCAGCAGAACTGACCATAATACATACGAAGAGACGTAAACATCTACATCATTTGACATGGCACCTGATTATTATAAGTTTCCTTAACGAGATAGAACTTTGTGCTTATATAATGAGATGAATGGCATTGGAGAACATCATGATGACTGGGAAGGTCAGTCCTAGAAGTGGGCAAGACAGACCGAGAGAAACTATGCTTGACCGTCTTAGACTTTGGCGCTGAGAAAGATCATCAATGAAATTGATTCAGAACCTGAGGGGCCGAGGTGGGTGAATACACATGGGCTCATGATGATGATAAGTTTCCTTAGTCCAGTTGGAGAGAGAGAGAGAGAGAGAGAGAGAGAGAGAGAGAGAGAGAGAGAGAGAGAGAGAGAGAGAGAGAGAGAGAGAGAGAGAGAGAGAGAGAACGAAGGAACGAACGGACTTTATTTTCAAAGGGTAACAAATTGGGCACGCAGGCCCGTCTTACATTCGGCCCTTCCAATCACTCATCTTTCATCCATCAATAATGCATAATACATTCACATAGAAAAAAACATTGTCAAATGAATGTTGTAAACATAAACAATGCATATTATCATGTTATGAGACACATACCCCAACCATCCACCCATTCCCCACACATCCCCCACCCAACCACACACACACACACCCAGGCACACATACAAGCCCTACCCATCCACCCATCCCCACCCATCCACCCATCCCCACCCACACATCCCACACCCAGACACATCCCCGACCTACACACATCTCCCCAAACACACACATCACTCACCCACCACACATCTCCCACCCACCCACACACACACCTCCAGGCACACATACATGCACCCGCCCATCCATCACCCACCCACACATCTCCCACCTACACACATCTCCCCATCGCACATCGTCCACTCATCGCATAACCCATAAACACTCACCGACCCACATATCCTCCACCACACACGCACAGACCCCCAACCACCCAGTCAAACACACATCCTCCAACCACACATCCCCACCCACATATTCCCGCCTAGAGAGAGAGAGAGAGAGAGAGAGAGAGAGAGAGAGAGAGAGAGAGAGAGAGAGAGAGAGAGAGAGAGAGAGAGAGAGGGTGAGAGAGAGATGGGGGAGTTAATTGTTATGGTACATCGGGTACATGCTGTCGTATTTTCCCAAGCAAATGGAAGAGTTGTTAGAACCTCTAAAACAGTTCATAAATAAACACACACGTATTGTTTGACCCTCACTGAAATAGAAGAATGAAGTAGAGACTAGAGGTCCCAATAGAAACATACAAATTGAAAGCTATAGCTACCAAGCAGGATTCGAACCTGTCACATAAAATGACGAAAGCGTATAGCGCAGGAACATGACCAACTTTTTTTTTTTGCATATCCTTTACAGGACATCGCTGTCAACACCAGCATCTTTCAGCTGTATGTTGATTTCTTGGCAAGATTACGCTCAGTAGTTTGCCATTGCTTTCTGAGCGGCGGGCTCACATACCCCGTAAGTTACCGATGCGATTCTAAACACTGCTGATTCTCACCGTCATCACGTCACCGACGAGAGTATACGAGATTACGTATAAAGTCATAACCACTAAGCAACGAAGCCGGCGCATGACCAACTAGACATCCTAAAGAAAGTCTTCATTAGCCACGTCTATACACCACACGAACCGACAATTCTTGAATATGGACCGAATTCGTATCTATGTCTCATGTCTCTGTGTATCTATCGAACTATGACTCAAAATGTTATATTTAACCAATTTTAGGTCAAATAACAAACACACAAACACATCCGACCGCAATGCCGTGTCCACTATAGTAAGGAACATATAGAGAAGAGAAATGATTGGGTGGTTCCAGTGTTGTAGAAGTGTTACACATAAATATACATTGGGGAATGAGCCCACGTGGCAACTAAGACAGTGGTAGGACCACTGCCGCTTAAGCCTTCAATTTGATAAAACCATGGGTCTTAGTTTCTCACAAGCCGCATTTTGGAAACTGCATTATTCATTAGCATCGTCTCTATGGACACATTTGGAAAGGTTGTTGCCAAGATATTTACAAATTTCCACAGATTTTATCTTTCAGCCATAGATAACAATGAGGTATATGTTTCTCACCATGCTTCGTTTCTGTACCAGTAGTTTTCGTCTTAGTCTTAGGAGGCTGAGTGGTCTCGAGGTATGGTGTCCGTCTCGAGTGCTGGAGGTCCCGGGTTCAAGCCCCCGGTGAGGACCAGGATTTTTTCACGGGACTTCTAGTAATAAAATTTCCTTCGATCTCTGGGTAGTGAGATCGGATGCCCGTGTGTATTGTTGCGCACGTAAAAAAATCCCTTGGCAGTTGGGAATTGAAAAAGAGTAGCCTAACGGCGCTGCGCGGGCAAAATTTCGAATTAAAAATCTACCCACAGTGTTTCAGGATCCTCGCCGGTGCTACATATTTCGTGCACTGAGCTGAGATTTTCGGACTCAGGCTTGAGTTAGGAGTAGAACGGAGCACTTATGGGTTACTTGACCCGTGTGCCGTGATGTTGATCTGTCGACTAACCTAAAACAACTAACTAAACTAGTTTTAGCCTTCATCTGTCCTTCATCCCCCAGCGAAACATAGGCCACCAACCAGCTGAAGATAAGCCATTTTATCTGTTGCCATCTACTTCAGATGCTGCCTTCATGTCCTCCCCATATTATTTATCTGAATTTAACATTCATTTCACAATGTGTTTTTTTTTCTTCCTATGTGAATGTATAATGCTCTTGATGAACGAAAGATGAGTGATTGGAAGGGCCGAATGTAAGACGGGCCTGCGTGCCCAATTTGTGACCCTTTTAAAATAAAGTTGATTTGATTTGATTTGATTTGATTTATCTCTATTTCTGCTTCTCTTCTCCTTGCAATTTAGGTCTCCCTTTATGGGTTCCAGAAATATTGAATTATCATTGGTGGAACAACCAGTGATAAAATTCTAAAATAAACAAATGAAAACCGTAAACTGATTAGAGAAATTAGACGAAGATAGACACACATACTTGACACGTTATGAGCAGAAAACAATTGGAGAATTTGGTGACAACTGGCTAGATTGAAGGGAAAAGAACAAGGGGGAAGGCACAGAAGTAAATATCTGGATTTCTTGGCAGAGTTGCATGACCACATAGCTGATCCTCGGCTATGGTGATCGTATGAGATGGCGAAACATGACATCCCACGCTTATCGCATGGCACATGATGATGATTGGTAAACATTGTGAGACCGCAGTTATTACAGCACACTGCAAAGAGGTGAATGATAAACTGTAATTGAGTATCTGGACAGGCATCGAGAGAATAACCACCAGCACATCGAAATTCCTGTTTGCTTTCAGTGAGCACACGTTTAATCCTTTCCTATCTGAAGAATGGATTTTAATATTTAAATTCGAAGGTTCATGGTCATCTGAGCGTAACACCTGTTTCTATCTATCGGACTTTCTTCTTAATCGTTACTGAAGTACTATCTTCATGCGGACTGCTTTTCAGAGGTCAATTTCCCTCTCCAAGCTCAGAAACCAGTAGACAGTAGAAGACTTGCAGGAATTTATTATCTGTGGAGAGACATGTTGTCCTCGGAGAATTATCCAGATTGGGAACCCACCCTGTACGTCCACTCCACGAACAGTGTCTTCGTGGCCTTGGTCAGCCTCAGTCTTATTTTATGCGTCTGCATTCATATGCTAGAAATGAAAAGTAACAGAGTAAACATCTCTCCGCGTATATACATCGATCGATATGTCGGAGACACAACTAATTATTCGTCCTGCGCGCGCCATGCAGCCATTGTTATTATCTGGCGTGTGACAGTAGTTTAGCTTGACTGTCACCAATCTGTCTGTTTTATTTTTTTGTCTTCTTACTTAAACCCTTGTTATCCTAGGCAGTTATTAATGTAAAACAATAACACTAACACAGCAAGGACACAAGAGTAATAACTGCAGAAGTTAAAGTATAACTAGGACTAACACATTTTACGCGACAAGTAGAATTTCTTCTTCTTCTTCGTCTTCTTCTTCTTCATCTTCTTCGTCTGCTTCTTCTTTATCTTCTTCTTCTTCTTCTTCTTCACCTCCTCCTCATTCTTCTTCTTCTTCTTTTACGTCTTCCTCTTCTTCATCTCCCCTTTCTTCTGTTGCTGCTGCTTCTCCTCCTCCTCTTTCTCTCCTCCTTTTCCATTTTCTTCTTCTGCTTCTCCAGGTGCCTATTTGGAGCAAAGATCGGTGATCATGCCCCTGCCATCATCTCTGCCATGTGATAATTAACGAAGCTGATGCTGTAAAACTGTCATTTGTTGTCCAACTGTTTAAGCTTTCCACATACATGTTTCTCTGTCTTCTTTTGTTTCTCGTGCCTACTATGTATTTCCACACAATGCTCATTTTTCTTTTTCACCTTTTCTGTCGATACGCCCTACAAATTTAATATGCCGTTTCTGAAATGATGGCTTTTGTAACACACGAAACACGAAAAACAACTCCGATCTTATATACCAACCAGAGATTACTCAATAGTCCACCATTAATGCTTAAGACTTGTTACATCTACATTTTGAAGATATATTGCTACAGCGACTGTTTCTTGCTTTCTTGGAAATCCCTCATATACATCATACGGCATATGCTAACGTAAGGACACTGACCAATGTTGCAGTCGATACCATGTACCTGCTGTTGTGACCCTTAGCATACATGTTCTTTTCAAATGGACATCTGGTTCAACACGAAACACAAAAAGTCAAAGAAGCCAATCGATTGAACGAACGAACGAACGAACGAACGAACGAACGAACGAACGGACTTTATTTTCAAAGGGTAGCAAATTGGGCACGCAGACCCGTCTTACATTCGGCCCTTCCAATCACTCATCTTTCATTCATCAATAGTGCATAATACATTCACATATGGAAAAAAAAACATTGTCAAATGAGTGTTGTAGACATAAACAATGCATATTCCATGTTATGAGACAGAACCTCCACCCACCCACACATCCCCCATCCACTCACACACCCCCACCCAACCACACGCAAACTTCCATGCACACATACATTCCCCCACCCATCCACCAATCCCCCACCCACACGTCCCACACCCACACACATCCCCCACCTACACACATCTTCCCACAACCACAATTCCCCCATACACGTCCTTCCCCCCCCCCCCCCACACACACACCCAGGCACACATACATGCACACATCCAACCATCCTCCACCCGAGAACATTCCCTCACCTACACACATCGCCCCACCCACACAAACCTTCTTCACCTATCTCAAAACCCACCAATACTCACTCATCCACATATCCTCCACCACACACCCACTCACCCCAACCACCCAGCCAAACACATACCACAACCACACATCCCCACCCCGCACACATACCTCTCCACCAACCCACACATTCCGCACCTACCCACACACACAAATCCCGCACCCACCCACACATCCCCCACTTACACAATCCTCCTTACACACATCCCCCACCCACACAATCTCCCCTCACCCACACTCCCGTACCCACCCACCAACCCAACTCTCCCACCCACCCACAAATATCCCCCACCCATCCCCCAACCTACACACACTCACCCATCCACACATCCTCTACCCAACCACGCCTCAACCACACATCCCTTACCCACACACACTCCCAACCCACACCCATACATCCCCACCCACATACACATCTCCCCACCCATACACATAACCCCCACACACACATCCCCACCCACCAACACATCCCCCATCCGCAAATACACACCTCCCACCCACACACCAAACTACCCACATATCCCCCACCCACACACATCCCCCACCCACACACATCTCCTCACCCCCACACACACATCCCCTACTCATACACACATCCCCACACACATCTCCCCACTCACACCCTCATCCCTCAACCACTCACACCCACAAATCCCCCACCCACTCATCAACACATGCATCTCCCATCTACCCACCCACATTCACACACCCCATTAACCCAGCCAAACACACATTCCCCACCATCACACACATCATTCAACCACTCGCACATCCAACACCCAACCACACTGCCCCACCCACCCACACACACATCCCTCATGCACACACATCTCCTCTCCCACACAATACCCCACCCATATACACATCACCACCCACACAAACATCACTACCAACACATCCCTCACCTCCACACATCTCCCCACTCATCACCCACCCACGCCCACCTACAAACACCCTCACCACCCAAACATAATTCTCTACCCATCAACACTTACCCCACCCACAGACACCTCACCAACACAGACATATCCCCACCCACACACACATCCTCACACCCATCCCCACACCCATAACACATCCATGCCGCAACGCACACACATCCCGCACAACCCTATGCACCCATTCACCCACACATCCCTAACCCACTCACCCATCCACACACACACACCCTCAACTATACAACCCCCACACCCACCAACCCACACACCTCCAACCCACACACCTCCAACCATCCACTCTAACATCCCCCACCCACACACACCCCTCACCCACACACACACCCACCCACCACACACCCATTCACCCACCCATACATATCCCATCCACCCAAAAACAGGTAATCCGCATAGTACAGTGAACTGCTGGTAAGAGTCTTGTCCGCGCAACCTATGCCTCTGAAACAGTCTTAAAATTCCAGAGGATCGCACCGACCGGGTTTTATCCCATATGGCTCGATCTCTTTCCGCAGGGCGGTCTGCAGAAAACGTCACACAAAGCACGAACTTCGTAGCTCCAGCGACGACGCCCAGGAGTCTCTAACAAAAATGCACTCGTGAACCGAAAGACGAGGCCCGGACTCTTATTCACAACCTTCGAAGCGCGAGCCAGACGATTTGATCACTTCGCTATGTAGACTCCCTGGTTCCTAAACGGGGAATCGAACCTCGGCGCCGCGGTGACCTATGCCTCGTTGATAGACAAGCAATTAGTACAACATATAGGGGAGACAAAGGAAAGCGGCTTGCTGACTATCAACAAGAGCAAACTGATAGAATAATCTAAGACCCCACGCATTTTTTTACGTTCATTCCGAGTTTACTACGGCCTCTGCTGATCTACGGATATAAGCAAGAGTGCAGTAGCAACAATAGAGAGAAAAATCAATAAAGTCAAGAGGAAGCGGATACCAGCGACATTAAGTCTGTCAGATGTCGCGCTATAATGTATGAAGTCAGAGCTCTTGCTACCATTCAAGTCCGTCGTCGAGGAGTTTAAAGGTGGAAAACTCCGACTCAAGATAATCCCGCCTGAGTCCCAAAACCAAACATCCAAGACACCCAGCCCGCACCAAGAACTGGAAGATGAACAATGCAGTCGATTCCTCCCTTAATTCTCTTGAAGTGATGTGATATACTCAGTCCAATGCGTAGGCCAAAGAATGCGGAGACTGTGATCCAATAAATTGGCGAAGACAATAAGAGAGTGACAGGGCAGTGTAATGGTCTCAAAATGTCAAGTAGGTTTCACGGAAAGATGTCTTGGAAGGGTCCCTGACCTGGAGCAACATATGACATGGCAAAGGACATCTTTGTAACTTAGTTTAATGGTTAGATTGCTATACAATGTCCGTTCGACAGCTGCTGACCTGGGCAAATGAGGAAATTCACCGTGTCCCGTCTACCCAGAGAAATAGATTCTCAAGCGCTTTTTCCGCGTTTAAGATAGTCATTGGTCAAGGACGAAAGGCATGGCACCGCAACACAGTGCTCTCTAAGCTGACAGCCGTAGTGGATGTAGCGAGAATACAGGCGAACAAATAAAACCAAAGCTGAGGCCAAGCTGTTGTACTTCCACAAAGGTGGACAGAAGGCCGAAGGTAAAGTCATCTGCCCTGCCAACTTTCCACCCATCCTTAACACCTCAAAGGACTGGCAGTTGGCGGTAGACGTGAAGGGCCATGGACGAGATTTTGACATAATCCTGAAATCTCGGCAAAGACCAGACTTTGCGGTGCACTCGGCGTTGGCTCGCCAGTTAACGCTGATTGAGCTGATCTGTTCTAATCGAGACTAGAGGAGCAGCACATATTCAGATTGGACAAATTTGGCAACCTGGTCGCCGTCTGAGCAAGACGGATATGCACTCTAACTATATAGTTAGACTCAAGAGATCTGGCTTCAGATCCCGCATACGATGTGCTTAAGCAGCTGATATTGAAAGCCCAGTCTAGAAATTCGTCTCTGAAACGACAGGGCGAGACTGCGGAGGGAGTCTTGTGTTGACTATGGAGCGACCAGAACGGCCTATGGAATAAATGAATGCCGTAAAATGACCCATATCTCTGCTTTCAGAACGCGGCTTTGTCAGGCTTGTACAGTCCAACCAATAACGAAAAGAACGTTTACTGTCTCGTGCCGGCCCAGCATGTGGTTCTTTCAAGTAGGAACAATGCATCTTAGCCATGGACACAGCGGAATCTAGACATCCCACATCATAGTGGAGACAAGATAGGTAATTGACGTCCATTTCCTACCACCACTACCAAGCCGGTAGGACGAGACACTATGCGAGGGAGGCTTTCTGCAGCAGAAAGAAGGGGGAGTTAGAGGAAGGAGCCAGATCACGATCACAGATCACAGTGGTAAAAGCCAAGAATAAATGTTGATGTTCAGACACGCGGCTCCCTTAGCTGTGAGTTGAGTGCGAAGAAAACAAAATTTCGTCAAAGTTGTCCATGTTGAATAGCGAACCGAAGATGTGAATGCCGCAGCAGAAGTCAAAGGCCATGAACGAAAGAAGAGAGATGGCTTTCTCCGAGCTAAGACAAAGGTACCGTGAGAGGAACTCCAACGACAATGTACAGGGTGCCTTTCCGAGAACATGGTGGCTGTCGGGTAGACACACAGAGTGGCGAAACTTTGGATTTGTGGCAAGCAGAGGTGAACAAATCTTAAAGTAGGCGTACAGTGTGCAGATGCACAGGAGGAGAAGACCCCTGTGAACCATGATGAAAGTAGACTTGCCAACCCCAAAATTGTGACTGTCTACGCCAAATTCCTCGAAGGAGTTTACAGGTTTCATTTATTTCTTGTAAGACTCGCTCACGGGTTTTCTCTCCGTCTATAGCATTCTTTGTATTTTCCTCAGAAACCACACTTCCGTTAGCATTAAATGTTTCCCAGCTTGTATGCTTATTGTGCATGTTTTACATGCAAATATCAGTATAGGTTCTATAGAGCCCTTCGACACAACACTCGTTTTCTGGGTGCGATTGACAGATTTTAATTGGTAAGTATATTTTCCATGCCGGTCTCTCTGGCCGAGGGATTACAACACTTTCTCCGTAATCATGTTTATCACGCAGCGGTCGAGAGCTGTGAGCGGTTCGACCCCCGCTGGTGACTTGCGGTATAACTGAGCCGGCCGCCCAGAAAGCAATGACAAACTACTGAGCGTAATCTTGACAAGAAATCAACATAATTCTAAACCTAGGTGTTCACAGTGCACAGTAATCGAAACAAATGCAGCAGGTCTTGTCCGTATTCTGCAATTTAATACTGTGTGATCTGCATATCTTATGTCATAGATGTTATGTCCTCCAATGGCGAATTATCTCATATACTCTGAATTTCTCTTATTTTCACTGTATAGGAAAAATAAAATATCTGGAAGCATTACACATCCCTGTCACACATCATCTAGGGAGGCTGGTTTTTGGCCTACGTCTTTATCTGTTGTTATGGCAGCTTGTTGTTTCCAATGTTTTTTCTCAAGTGTACGGTTTTTCCCACCAATTTTAGACCTGCAAGCATCTTCATCCTTTCGATATATCTTTCTTCATCGAAAGCCTTTCTGTATCAACCAAGGGAAGATGTAGGTCTATGTAAAGCCATGTCGTGCTCAGTTACACAGAAAACAATGTGTTATAGAAGCGTGTTACTGTCAGCAGCATTAAAGTAGTTAACGGCATCTGAGAGAACTATCTCTATCATATAAAGTGAAATGACGAAACAAGTCCTTCTAAGTATCTGTAAAGAAGATAATTTGCGAATGCTTTCTTTCTTGGCAGTGGTCATACTGTCCAATGACTGTAGCAATTATCTCTATAAAGAGAGCATCTACCTACGATAATAAACTTTTAGACCATAATCAACATCTGTCTGTCGGGTGCACCCCAACCCCATTCACCAACTGCTCAATTTCGTTTCGCTGTAATGCGGTTCCTGGCGGATCGTAACAGCACTAACACCGATCATATTAGCCATAGTTTGGAGTTTCATTTTCTTCTTCTTTCTCTGATCCATATTTGGGTGCACTATCATGTTTTCCCCAATATTATTCACCAGTTTCTAGCTCTCTCTCTCTCTCTCTCTCTCTCTCTCTCTCTCTCTCTCTCTCTCTCTCTCTCTCTCTCTCTCTCTCTCTCTCTCTCTCTCTCTATCATCCGCGTATTTGTTAAATGTCTCCCTATATTTCATTTGCCTTGTGGGTTCCAGTGCAAGAGTTTCTAGGTAGAGTATTCTCCTGTTTTCTCAAGGTGTGTTGTATTCAGGGCTAGCGTCGTCGCCAAACTTCTTGATACGACAAAGTCGTTCTCTCGTTAAGCTCCACGTAAGTGACTCTGTCACATCAGTTTAGTCCTTCTATTCTGCGCAGGCGCAGGTTAATGCAGGTCTGTAGTGTGGTGGTTGGTCTCTGAAACTTCGGCCTCAACAAACATCATCGCCATGTCTTAGGTGTACACACATGTGCTGATTTAATGTTTTGTGAGGTGGACAATGTATTAGCTGGCTGAAGCTTTACAGTTTTGTGAGGTGAACAATGCATTGAATGGCTGAAGCTTTACAGTTTTGTAAGGTGAACAATGCATTGAATGGCTGAAGCTTACTATGCTGCATTTCCTTTGCAGAACGTTGTGATCAATCCCAGGTTGCTTTTCTAGTCAATTTTATGTTTTGAAGTTTTCCATTGATTTCTGAACGAGAACATCCTACCCTGTCATCCGAACACCGTAAGTTACAGAGCGAGCGCTTTTATCCTTGCGTCACTGACAGACTGAAAAGCGCAATAGAAATTGCACCAGCTGACGTCACAGGCATGAAATCTACCACGCGAGGAAACCGAATTTAAACAATGCAATAGACAATAATATAGGACCGGAAAACACGTACCTCAATTATAACCAACGCCGCATAAGGCAGGTTGAACGAGGTTGATTTTTTTTTTCTCAAGGGAACGAACGAAATCCTTTCGGTCACATCGACTGGTGAAGCTTACTGTAACCCTTGTAAATTAAGTAAAGATAAGAAATTACTTTTTAGTCTTTAAAGATGTCACCCATCTGCCCAAAAGAGCTAAGACATGGCATATTTAAAGAACACGCATAACTAGCTTGCATCATTAAACACATCTTTAGAAAAGTAACTTTTGATTGAACCGGGTATTTAAGAAAATAGTTATGCAGTTAGAAGTCGTGTAATCTCCTGTATGCCAGCTGGCAATCTATCTTTGACTATGTCAGTCCCAAGCAATGCGTAATGTATGACGGAATCCTTTTTTGTTCTTCCCATGAACCCCAGCTAATGGGTAATGTGTTCTCTTAATTTCTACATGTTGTGAAGGTACACTTGAGAAATCTGGTATTTCCAGTGGCTATTTCCACTGTGTATTTAGCTTTTATTAAAGATTAAAAGAGTTAATGATATTTGTATGTTCCGTATAAGGCTAGAACAATTACATAATATGTAGTGGACATAGGCAAGATGTTCCTAATCAAAGGGCGTACGTTATTTCTTAGAGTCATCGACTTGCACTCGAGGGCACGCTAATTATTCCAAGATTATAGCCAATTTCACTGAACAATGTTCATGGCTGCAACAATAACATGGTTGCAATGTAATCATCATTATCGTGCCCTTTAGCACTTAGGCTGGTCGTGAAATCTCATGATCATTTCATTGCATACTTGTCTGGCTTCTGTCGCTCACCTTAATTCCATATACAATCGCGTTATTAGACAAGTGACTGTCAGTTCTATACATGTTTTTCTTGGTCTTCATGTTTCCAGTATTTTGTCTAGCTTCTACTCTTTGTTGTTTCTCTGTGTTATTAAATGCAACTAGACCTTGAGGGTACATTATTAGTTTCTTAATTTTAGATATATTATTTATTCTGCTTTATTTCCAGAACGTGTCAATTATTTTATTTGAGGCTAGAACAATCAATGCTGCTAAAAACAGATGGTAGTGTTTTTAAGAGCTGTGCTTTGTAAACATAAGAGCATTATTTCAGCTATTAATGACACATAGATGTGAATGAAAACACATCGTATACAGTGGAACCTCGCTTAACGAGCATAATTTGTTCCAGAATCTTACTCGTAAAGCGAAACACTCGTTAAGCGAAACTGTTTTTCCCATACAAATTAATGTAAAATACGATAATGCGTTCCATTCCGAAAAAATACTCAAAATATTTTGTAATTTGTTTATTCAAAGATAATTATATACATTGTTAAGGGGCGTGATTCATCTTACTCTTCTATCGCGGAATGAACGAACCTGGAATGAGAATTCGATTTGTAGAAAAAAAAAAAATTCAAATAATTAATTTACAATTTATAATACATACCTAATTCTATTTTACTAGAAAGCTGTCTAGCGAAATTTGTTTTTGCCGAGGCTTCAGAATTTGGTGGAAATGCGACACAGCATTATCATTGAATAAATTGTTAGCTCTCATTGCCACTGCCTTATTAGGGTAATGGTTCTCAATGTACGATACAACAGTTTCCCATGCTTTCAGCATTTCTCTTATTGCGCCAGAAGATTGTTGGTTTGCTGTAACCTTCTCCTCCTCCTCGGACAAACTCTCCTCCACAACTTCTTGCTGTGAAACAATATAATTCCATAAGCTCTTCGGTGGTCACCTCTTGGCTATGCTCTTCCACAAACTCATCGATATCTTTGTTATCCACCTACAGTCTCATGATCTTGGCCAAAGACACAATCTCGTTGACTACAGGCTCCACAGGTACTGTCTCAAACCCATCAAAGTCACATTCGACAACGCTCTCCGGCCAAAGCTTCTTCCAAGCAGGCGCACCATCTGGGACTTCCCCTCTCCTCGTCACTCGTAATGCGAAATGTCACTCGTTCAGCGAGTCATTTTTAACACTTTATTTTGCTCGTTATGCGAATTACTCGTTATGAGAGGTGCTCGTTAAGCGAGGTTCCACTGTACTCTTCTTATACACAATTTACCATTACACTGAAGAGATTGTCAGCATCAGTATTCACTGTTGAAAGTCTCAATGCGTAAATACAAACAACGTTACATACACAGCTCTCGTATTTGTGTTGTGTGTACTTGTGTGTATATGTGCGTGTGAGGGCTGGTCTGGTTCGCTAGATCAGTTCCGCGTCTAGCTTTCATTGTCTCGGATGGCTGTGTGAGGTGCACCAAAATGGAATCTTCCCAGCCAACGCAAGTTAGCAAGGCAGGCGTTTCGAGAATGTAACCGCATCGTGCAGCCAGGGTCGTGGTTTGAGCGGGCAAAAGAGCAATGTTTGTACGACCGTTCGACAAAGTCTCGATAAGCGCCCACTCTCTCTCGATGAGTAGTGGGCCTGCAGTCAGTAAGCTGGTATAGCTTTTTTTTTTCGGTCAGTCCTATCGGCGTAGCTTGAAAGCTCGTCGGTAGACGTCCAGTGGTTTTGGATGTATCACCTTATACCGGGAGGGCGCGCTTTAGCGATGCTACTCTTGGCTTGCGTGTGCGTGAACGTCTGTCCTGTAAGTCGCCACATGCATTTGTGCGCTGGCGAGGCTCAATCGTAAATCGGGAGATCTGTTCGCAACTTAGACGAGCAATATCTTCTGTGGGCAGCTTCTCGCCTCATATGTGTGTGGTCTGTTCTGGCGGTCAGTCCGTCTTCAGCGAAGGAAATATGTTTGATCCTATCAGTAATCATATGCTCATTGCTTGTTGCTACGCTTGTCTTAAAACTGAAAACAAAAGAAATGACGGAAGGGCAGTTTGCACGTGACTCCGGGCTAGTGAGTCGATACATACAGGGATAACTGGCCGTGGCAGCCTAACGTCCACTGCATCTGTGTCCGTCTTCCAGTCGTCTTGCCATGCTCGCCACTGGAACCAGATGGACACAGACGAGAGAGCGGGACGATGGAGTTGCTCGACCACTATCTCGCTATATAAATCTAAAGCGCAAGTCATTCGTTCCTCATCAAAAGATGCAGTGAATGAATGGTCCTCGTCATTCATGACGGACGAACATCGTATATGTGTGTGCTTGTGTGTGTGCTTGTGTGTATGTGTGTGTGTGCTTGTGCGTGTATATGTGTTTTATGTGTGTCTTGATAACTGCAGCCAAAGATTTAATTCCGACCAAGAAAAAGCAACTTAAACTTCTTTTTCTGAGCTAACTGTGTATGCTTGTACCATACTTCTTACTCAGTCTAGTCTACAACTTTCTCAATCGAACCTCTCTTGCGAAATCTACTCGCCCAACAACTAGCAAGAGAGGGGAGGTGGCTGTAAACAAACCTACATCTATTACAATGCAAAGGGAAATCTACACTTAATTTTAGAAGTACACACGTTTTTTCCTCTATAGAAAAGTACAGCAATTACTATGTGTAGGAAAGATCAGGACTATTTCAATGTAATACTTTTCTGTATTGTTATAACTAGTCCTGGAGTACTAGGCTGTTGGACACGTTATCTTTTCTTCTGCATGTTATAATGAGACATTAAATTGGTGGAACTACAGCAAAGCTCTAAACTGAGGGATGTAAATTACAAGTACCTCTGAATTCTGAGTGGGTTCGCCTGAGGGTGAGGGACACTGTTACTAGGGCAGCTAATCAACGCGAAAAATTCAGTTCAGCACTACTAGAAGTAATGTGCATGGACTACACTTGAGTTCAAAGCGAGCGAGAGCAAAACAAAAAAAAAAAAAACAAAAAAAAAACAAACAAACAAATCGAATCAACGATAAGGAGGAATTTAACTAGAAGAATAGAATCGCTGATCCACTCCTGCATGTTAAAATGCTATAAATCTAGCCATCTATCAATCCACTATGTGCCATACCGATACGTGTGGGCGGTCATGTTTTGCCATCTCACTCGATCATCAGAGTTGTGCATCAGCTCCATGTTTCTGTCTCGACCATGCCACTTGGCCAAGCCATCCAGGTATTTACTTCTCGGTCTTCCCCTTGGTCTCTTCCCTTCGATCTTGCCAGTTGTCACCAAGTCTAGCACTACAATAAATATGTTGCTACGCATAAACAAATTACCCGGTTCTCATTGGGAATTGTGAGGGAGAGCAACCTACACACATCAAGTGGCGATTGGTAAAATTAGAGCAAATCGGGTGATCCTATTCAATATTAACATTAAAAGTAATAGACATTTTTACATGCCTGAAGGCAAATTGAACAAATAGTGTTAGATCTATATTTTTATAAAACTAAAGTCGATAAGGGGTGTGGTCAATATTACACTGATCGCCTGTACTTCCCAAGACATTTCATGAAACTCATTTTAGGCTGGGTCGATCTCGGAGTCGAGGTTTACTTTTAGAATCCACGTGTATACGAATTCGAACAAATGACCACCGAGCCGTCAGTCCAGCGTCTAGCCACTACACTATCGCGACATTAATCTGGGTTGACCGCAAAAACGCTTGCACGACAAGCTACCACAAACCGGGTCCAAAATACCGAGGCACATCCAGATTTCGATTAAAATCGAGACAATCATCATTGCTAACGAAAGCGGAGTGGTGTAAAACATGAAAGAAAGATACATATTACAGAATTGACATGCCAATACAATCCATTCTATTAATAATCATTATCTAGTGCCTTGCCGGCTGACGTGTGCTATCATGGGGAGTCTCCGTGGCGAAGTTGTCAAGCCGTCTGACTTGGGCTCCGAATGTTGTGGGTTCGAATCCTGACTGCGTTCTCCGGTTCACGAGTGCATTTTTTTCGGAGACTTCTGAGGGTCGTCGCTGGAGCTACGGAGTTCGTGCTTTGTGCGACGCTTTCGGCAGTTCGCTGCGAAAAGAGACTGGGCCATATGGGATAAAAACCCGGTGCAATGAAGTCGACCCTGTCGACTTTTAAGCGACTGTTAAGCGACCTTTTAAGTGTACGATCATGCTTCTCCACAAATTGCTATCAATTCGTGTGTTGACCTCTTTTGGTGCCTTGACGCAGGACTGTCAAGAATGTTTTCACTCTGTCTTCGTGAATCTCTTTTTCCACAAATATTTCCGATTGTCACATAATGTGTTTGCTTTCTCATAATGTGGCCAAAAAAAAATTATGACTGATTCTTTCTGATGTTCGTGAAAAGTTGTCTTTAAGACTTAACTTCTGTCAATATGTCAAGCTTGCTCATTATGGCTGACTATTAATTTTCAGCATTCTTCTATTAAACCACACCATTAAACCACACCATTATTCTATAAAACACACAAAGAGAAATGGAGCAACACCAGCTACTGACAGTTTATTTCAGGGTTAATTCACCCTCCTCATGGCTTGTTTTATTTTTGTTTCCATGCTTTGTTCACTTTTCTATCTCTGGCAGCATGCTGCCTGCGGGAGTTACTCCTTCCAGTGTTGTCAGTTAGCAATTGATTTTCTGCTCAACTGTGGGTATTCAGTACCCCATTCTCAAGCTATTTCTCAGTCGTTTCGTGGTTTCCTTTGTCGTTCTTGTGTTTCTTGAAAAATGCTTCAACGATATATTGATTTTACAATCAGTTAATCAATCATGTTCCGCCTTCACAATGGGTTGACAGCAGTTCTGTAACACTTTCTGTCTCTCGCCCTGTTGACAAGCTGACAGATCGCTGTTCGTTCATCTCTTGATGTGGTCTTCCGAAATTGATCACCTTGTAACGTGTGCTCAGCTGTCTTCCACTTTTCTCCCCAGTATGTTTTATTTTAAACTGACATCGCTGTATCATTTAATTTCGTCAAATATTTCATTTCTTCTTCTTCTTCAGCTTTCCGAGCCATTGAGGTTCTTTGCTGCAAATACAATCCGTCTCCATTCGTCTCTCTGGTGGACCTTCTCTTGCCAGTCGTTGATTCCAAGTGCTTGTAGGTCTGTACATGTATTATCTCTCCACCGCCTTCTTGGTCTACCTCGGGGTCTACGGTCATTTATTTCCTGAGTGTAAGCGAGTTTTGTTTCCCTATTATCTTCCATTCTTTCTATATGCCCCAGCCATTGTAGTCTATTAGCCTTCATGATACCAGTGATTAGCGGGGACCTAAATAGATCATAAATGTCTTTGTTACTTCTTCTTTTCCACTCTCCACTTTGTGTATCCCTAATGGGTCCAAAGATGCGTCTTAAAATTTTGTTCTCAAAAGTTTGTGACAAGGCTTCGTCTCCTTTCGTTGTACTCCAGGTTTCAGAGCCATACAGCACAACTGGTCTGATCAGTGTTTTGTATATTGTGATTTTGGTGTTACGAGATAGCGTCTTTGATTTTAGTAGATGTTGTAGTGCATAGTATATCTTATTTCCAGAGTTGATTCTAGTTTGTATTTCTTTCCTTATGATGTTGGAGCAGTTGAAGATTGTACCCAGGTATTTGTATGTTTCCGTTCTTTTAATGGTCATATTATCTATTTGTCATATTTCATTTGTCTCTTATTAATTTCTTCTATTAGCTTTCATTGCATATCCAGTTTTGCTGAGGCATGTAAATTGGTTTACTAATGCTTTCATGAAATGAGAACTATTTTTGTGTATATCCATGTTTCTAGAGATAGTATTCGACTTCATAATTGTTTGCTTGTCGTTAAATTTTCTGCACCATACATTAGTAATGAAAATGTATAACACTCGACAGCTGTGATTTTTACGTGATGAAAAAGTATATGTTTTTACGTTGTCTATCTAGTGATGAAGACCGATCTTATGTGGTTTCTCAAAAATACATATAATACAATGGGTTAACAGAAAAATAATGAGACACTTTAAAAAACAAAAAAATGAAAACGTAAACTTATTAGAGAAATTAGACGTAAACAGTTAAGATGTCTTGAGCATGTTGTGACAAGAAATAAATAGGTCAATTTAGTGACAGTTAGAAAAACATCGGGAAAGGAGCGAGAGGAAAGCAGAAAGATTAATACATGGATGGCTTGGTTGCTTAAAATAATCGGTATTGATATTTACGTTGTTTATCTCTGCAAATGTTATGTATCTATATCTGTCAGTTTGCTTTATGTATTTTCGCCATTCCCTTGCTTAAAAAGCAAACACACACAATGTTTGACATTTATCATCATATTGTCTTAAACGTCCACGACATGAGAAATGTATTCTAGTAACTCTTGTTTACTCTAACAATCTCAATAAATTTATTATTTACATTGTTATATTTTAGTTATTTAAATGAAGTAAAGCGTATGCGCGCTTTTCCACGCGTGAGACATACAGTGGACATGATTCTAGGCCCACATGTGTATCGACAAATCAGCACTCAGTGGCCAACACCACACCGACAGCCTGTACAGTGGCACCTCGGGTTACGAACTTAATTCGTTCCAGAACTCGTAACCCGAAACGCTCGTAACCCGAAACATTGAAAATGAAATAAATACAATCCGTTTCAAGATGAAAGAATCGTTCGTTTTTTTTTTTTTTTATTAACATCCGGTCGTTTACCTGACAAAACGCAAAGAATACGTGTATTTCACGTTTTAAATAAAGAGAAAGAAAACAACCAAATGAATTAAATATAAAATTGAAAAAAAAAAAGATTTAGTCTATCTTTATTACCAAGTATAAACGATCATGGGAAATTTGTCACTTTCTTTGTTATTCTGAATCATTAGTTTCACGAGTATCTTGTCGCTGTTTCTTGGCAGCCGACTGGAAATCTTTCTGCACCAAGAAACTATCAAAGGAAATTTGTCGTTTCCTTTGCTGGAGAATCTTTCTGAAGTGGGCCATCGTGTTATCATTCATCAGGTTTACTGCCATATTAGCAACAAGTTTGTTTGGATGATGGTTCACAATGAAGTCTTCGACGTCTGCCCACTTGCTGCAAATTTCTTTAATCCTGGCAGTTGAAATGGTCACTGACTCCTTATCTTCAGACGATTGCTCCTCCTTTAATGGCTTTAGGTGTTCATTCTGAAGATCCACAAACTCATCTGTAGTACTGTTTGTACTGTACGCGATCGTTTTTCTCCAACACTACACCTTGCTCTCTCTCTCTCTCTCTCTCTCTCTCTCTCTCTCTCTCTCTCTCTCTCTCTCTCTCTCACATTCGTTCGTAACCCGAGGCACTGTTCGTTACCCGAGACATACCATTTTCGAAGCTGTTGTTCGTAACCTGTATTGTTCGTAACCTGAGGCGTTCGTAACCCGAGGTACAACTGTACTTCTTAAAACATTGCTTCCATTGTAGGCTGGGAGCCTAGGTCAATTAAGAAATATCCCTGCTTGGAGGGGGATTCGAACTAATGACC
Source organism: Cepaea hortensis (assembly GCA_963921405.1). Taxonomy (NCBI): domain Eukaryota; kingdom Metazoa; phylum Mollusca; class Gastropoda; order Stylommatophora; family Helicidae; genus Cepaea; species Cepaea hortensis. The sequence goes on along the minus strand of OY992887.1, from coordinate 40,275,628 downwards.
ACAGGGCCGGCAGACAATTTCAAGTGTCAATCCATGTATAAGAATATGTCGCTAGCAATACATCTCAAGAGAACTAAACACATCCCAGTGAATCAGGAGGTGAGGGAAAGACGCCACCAAGGGACAGGACACCCACTGAGAAAACATGAGGGCAGTACTATAACTAGAAATTATCTTGTCTGGAACCCACAAGGCAAACAAAATAACGGGAGACCTAAAACACTCGGAGAAGAGAACTACAGAGATAAATAATGTTGAGGGGACATGGATAGAGCTGCAGGACATAGGACTGCTTGGCATGGTTGTGTTGAGGGCCTATATCCCAATAGGGAATAAAGGAGAGAAGAAGAAGAATACGTCTCAATGCGTTTAAAATGGTACTTTATATTAACTTTGTTTACCACATACCAACACGCTTCATTGCATGGAAAGACGCTGTATACATTGACTTACTGTTTTGGGGTCGATTCAGCCTCATACAATTGGTACCACATTCATTTCATAATGTGAGGCGTTATTCACAGCGCGCTGCGAATAATACTAAGCGTTATTCACACCGCAGGGTTAGTATCTTTCATGTACATTACCCCGATTTAGAGAGGTCTGAAGTATTTTAAAGATGTGGAATAATCCATTTAGTTCTGTATGCAGTTCCTAACCCTGACCCTAGCTCTAACATTAACCCGAAACTTGAAAAGAGCGCTCCTTTTTTCTATCGCCATTGTCGAACTTAAACGTCACGTGACTAGCCGCGTCTGTGAATAACACTGAGCGATGGAAGGCGTTATTCACAGCACGCTGCGAATAATCACGTTGTTTCATAATTGTATGCCAGTTGTTTGGGAAGGATAGGCGAAGAGGAATGAAACTGACTATCTTGCTTTATTATTAAAGTGCCTAGAATTTGTGAACAGTACGAAATAACACATTGTAATGCATCTTTACAAAACACAGCTACGGAAAACAATACGTTGAGGCGACAAGTCTTCATCAGCAAAGAAATACATACACAAAACACAACACATTATCACAGGGAAGACACAACAATGAAAACATTAAGGCATAAGAATAGTCACGAGAAGAATGAAAAGATAAAAACATGAGAACAATGAAGTGAAAATTGAAAACAAACATATGCTACATATCTCAGAATCCCAGGCTATGATACTGTCAGTGATTATACGTTGTGTTTTGTGTATGCATTTGTTTCATAATGAAGGCAAGTCGCCGTAACGTCCTATGTTTTCCGTAATTGTGTTCTATAAAGCTGCATTTTTTGGTTTAATTCGCATATCCTTTTACAGGACATCGCTGTCAACAGCAGCATCTTTCAGTTGTCTGTTGATTTCTTGGAAAGATTACGCTCAGTAGTTTGCCATTGCTTTCTGAGCGGCCGGCTCAGTTATCCCGCAAGTCACCAGCGGGGGACGAACCGCTCCTAGTTCTCGCCTGCTACGAGACTGCGTGATAAACAGGATTACGGAGAAAGTGGTGTAACCCCTCGGCCAGAGAGATCGGCATAAAGCTGCATTACTTTGTGTTATTTTATATTGTTTAAATTTCCACTCGTTTACCGCAGTTCCACTAATTTTCCTCATACTTTAACTAGAGTGTGACAGCCTAAAACTTAACGCAACACCCAGTGATAATATTTCCCTGCGGACTATTTTATATGTGGAAATTTGGAAATATTTATTGATAGGTTTTCATTTATCGTTTTAGTCCAAGAAAAAAGAGGTGGATCCTGAAGGCGGTAAGTAAATTTTGTAAACAGTGAACATGTTGTCATAAATTGTTTGCATCTGACCACAAGAAAATTGTTCTGTTTGTCTAGACACATATTGTTAGCAGTACAGATTTGCCCAAGATGCACAAACACATAGAGGTGAACAACATTATAACAGAAAACAATGGAATGCGATTGGTCATAATTGACCACAAATGCTTTGTGATTGTTCCAATCTCCCCATACCCCCAATTTCCGTTTCTCTTTCTCTGTCTCTCTCTGCCGCTCTCTCTGTCTCTCACTGTCTCTCTCTTTGCCTCTCTCTCTGTTTCTCTGTGCCTCTCTGTGTCTGCCTCTGATTCTCTCTCTTTCTAATTCTCTCTCTGTCTCTCTCATATGTATATAGATGTGTGTGTGTGTGTGTTTGTGTGTGTGTGTGTGTGTGTGTGTGTGTGGAGCCGCGTTGACATGGTCTTTAGTGCGCTTGCCTGCCAATTGATTTGCTCGGGTTCAATCGTCAGCAGTGGCACGATTATTTCTTCAATAAGTACAGTGAGATCGACCTATCTCTTTAAAAAAGTACCTGACAATTTTCAGCATTCTCTGGGGGCTGTCTGTGAAAGGCAGGGAGTAAGGGAACTGTCCACACCACATCATATATCGTGACCTAGAATATGTAAAGACGTGTCAATATAAATCAATAATAATCATATATATATATATATATATATATATATATATATATATATATATATATATATATATATATATATATATATATATATATATATATATGATCTCCCTAAACATAGTAATCATCACCACTATAAAACAACATCGTTACGTCGCCCCAAGCCACTATCAACCGGCAACATAAGAATGTATCTCCCTGGCATTCGAACATGAACGTAATGATACTCTTCCCCTTTTTAGACCCCAATCAGAGGTAGGGGTGGTGGCATCATGCAAAGATCATTGTCTTGGAAAGAAATATGAACACGTCAGTACCTAAATTCCTACAGCTGCACAGTTCAACATTGGCCTAGCATGAACCTCGTTAAACCGGCGGACATAGGGAATATAAACCCAAGACGCACTGACAGAAGAATTTGAAACCATAACTAAATCCTTAAATCTAAATGACTGTTTTACTGGACTCATAAAACGCCGCTGAGGACCATCAAAACCATAATCCAAGGAAAGATCGGTCTCCAACCTCCTGCTATTTATTCAATTAATCTTTCACATAGATGAAGTGATGAAACATATAGGACCGACCCTAACGTACTATAACGCATTCCATTTTGAGACACAAACCCACTCCTATACCGGAAGAAAAGATAATTCCGTAAGCAAATCTAGTTGCATATGTCAATTTTACTGTAAGCGGCAGTCGATTTACTTAGGAGAATAGAACACCGATTAGAAATAGAAAAGCTGAACACATCCATAAATGAGAAGAGAAACAAACAAATGCACGTTTTAGCAACTCGATTAAACTAACCAAGCCGAAGGAACCAACATCCTACATCTTACACACTACACCACCTGTTACAATATGGGCATGTGGCAAAGAGGCCTTGTGTGCGATGTTCACCACGCATAAAGTACAGATGTGGAGAAGTAGAGGCGTCTGCTTACCACGCTAGTAAACCACACTTATGAAACAAGAAGGCGTAATAGTTTCTTTGAAACTATTGTGGTAACAATGAAACACATGACAGTTCTCAAAACCATCTATTCCGTTAATGAATTTAGCTCAGAAGCCACAAACAAAAAGCTGCCTTCCACATTTCCAAAATCAGCGACTGTGTGTTTCAAATATTTCAGCAAGAGTATAATTCATTTATTCACCTCATATGATGTATAACTCTGCAGTATACACCAGACGAATATCAGATACAAGGGTTTATGTTAAGGTACCACATTTTTGTGTCACTTTTCAGGTCTTAAATGCCTGGAATGTTATGCAAGTTTGAGACCCTAGAGATCCTTGATCTATTCTAGTCATTGTACGAGTGTATTTCTGTGATAATGTCAATGTCAAAGTTGGATAGAGATGTCATCATTCCCGTTGTGTTTTTTTTTCAGGACCTGCAGCGTTTCCTTGTTGCATAATGTTCTTTACTTTAAACTTTGAATTACTAAGGCCATCATGCTGTTTGGTTTGTTACCTTTGTCGTCCCGGAATAATTCTTCTATTTATTTTGTCCACCTTTCAATCACTTTCAATTATATATGATTGTTTTTATCAACTGTAATTATTCCATCTTTACCTTTGATAACTCGTTTTCTGTAACACGATTTTTCTTGTTTCAAATTTTTTTTTATAGTTTCAGCACTTCGTTTCCCTTGTATCATAATTCTGGATCAGTGGTTCTCAACCTGTGGGGAATTCCCCCCCCCCCCCCACCTTTACCAGAAAAAAAGGGGGGGGGGGGATTTTAGTGTTTCCAGGGGAGGGGGAATTAAGATCATTTCAAGGTCGTGTTAATACAAGAACCGATTACTTGTTTTTTCCTCCTTACTTTACGGTTTTGTACTTCTCGCCCTTCTGAAATTCGTTTTATAACGTAAGTAGACCTGCAAATCACGTTTTATGTAGACGTCTAGACTTGTTCTATGATGTGTTATTAAATTTAGCTTCCATCTTTATGTATAATTTGTAGGGGCGGGGGACATTTTAGGGAGAAAATACGAAGAGGGGGGGGGGGGGTGTAACATTCTGAACGTATGGTGAATGGGTGCATGGGTAAAAAAAAAGGTTGAGGTTGTTCTAGATACTCTATGTCCTTTTATATTATCTGAATCTATGTTTCCTTAGCAGCTCTACACATTTGTTTATCAATTAATGTATAATTAGAGTGTTCTAAACTTTCTTTCTTTGTATCATTTTGTTCTTGATTTCATCACATAATCGCTCTTTGTTTTCTAACACTGATAATTGGCATTTGTTGCAAATTATGTCACATTTTAAAAATATATTTTATACTAGTATTTAAAGACTTCCCGTTTATACTAATTTTCATCTCTAGATTTTCATGTCCATATTTGTTTTATGATATATATATATATATATATATATATATATATATATATATATATATATATATATATATATATATATATATATATATATATATATATATATATATTAGGTGTCTGTTTTCATTTTTCCTGCCTTCGACAAGGAATAATTACCTTATTTATATTAGGTTACTTCAATGCCACTTGAGACTACCTTCGTGACTTTTTTCCTGAAGTTTCTAAAACCATATTATTTTCTACCACTGGATTGTGATCCAGGATGACCTCTGCAACTGGCTATGTTGTGGTATTCTTAGCGTCGTTTAATAATGTATTCATAATAATCATATGTCATACCAATTATCATGGGCGGTCATGGTTCACGGCCTACATGGTCACTAATCATGGGCGGTCATGGTTCACAGCCTCACATAGTCACTAATCATGGGCGGTCATGGTTGACGGCCTCACATGGTCAATAATCATGGGCGGTCATGGTTCACGGCCTACATGGTCACTAATCATGGGTGGTCATGGTTCACAGCCTCACATGGTCACTAATCATGGGCGGTCATGGTTCACGGCCTCACATGGTCACTAATCATGGGCGGTCATGGTTCACGGCCTACATGGTCACTAATCATGGGCGGTCATGGTTCACAGCCTCACATAGTCACTAATCATGGGCGGTCATGGTTCATAGCCTCACATAGTCACTAATCATGGGCGGTCATGGTTCACGGCCTCACATAGTCACTAATCATGGGCGGTCATGGTTCACGGCCTCACATAGTCACTAATCATGGGCGGTCATGGTTCACGGCCTACATGGTCACTAATCATGTGCGGTCATGGTTCACAGCCTCACATGGTCACTAATCATGGGCGGTCATGGTTCACGGCCTCACATAGTCACTAATCATAGGCGGTCATGGTTCACGGCCTCACATAGTCACTAATCATGGCCGGTCATGGTTCACAGCCTCACATAGTCACTAATCATGGGCGGTCATGGTTCACAGCCTCACATGGTCACTAATCATGGGCGGTCATGGTTCACGGCCTACATGGTCACTAATCATGGGCGGTCATGGTTCACAGCCTCACATGGTCACTAATCATGGGCGGTCATGGTTCACAGCCTCACATGGTCACTAATCTTGGCGGTCATGGTTCACAGCCTCACATAGTCACTAATCATGGGCAGTCATGGTTCACAGCCTCACATGGTCACTAATCATGGGCGGTCATGGTTCACAGCCTCACATGGTCACTAATCTTGGCGGTCATGGTTCACAGCCTCACATAGTCACTAATCATGGGCAGTCATGGTTCACAGCCTCACATGGTCACTAATCATAAGCGGTCATGGTTCACAGCCCCACATGGTCACTAATCATGGGCGGTCATGGTTCACAGCCTCACAGGGTCACTAATCATGGGCGGTCATGGTTCACAGCCTTATATAGTCACTAATCATGGGCGGTCATTGTTCACGGCCTCACATGGTCACTAATCATGGGCGGTCATGGTTCACAGCCTCACGTGGTCATTAATCATGGGCGGTCATGGTTCACAGCCTCACATGGTCACTAATCATGGGCGGTCATGGTTCACAGCCTCACATGGTCACTAATCATGGGCGGTCATGGTTCACAGCCTCACATAGTCACTAATCATGGGCGGTCATGGTTCACAGCCTCACATGGTCACTAATCATGGGCGGTCATGGTTCACAGCCTCACATGGTCACTAATCATGGGCGGTCATGGTTCACGGCCTACATGGTCACTAATCATGGGCGGTCATGGTTCACAGCCTCACAGGGTCACTAATCATGGGCGATCATGGTTCACAGCCTTACATAGTCACTAATCATGGGCGGTCATTGTTCACGGCCTCACATGGTCACTAATCATGGGCGGTCATGGTTCACAGCCTCACATGGTCATTAATCATGGGCGGTCATGGTTCACAGCCTCACATGGTCACTAATCATGGGCCGTCATGGTTCACAGCCTCACATGGTCACTAATCATGGGCGGTCATGGTTCACAGCCTCACATAGTCACTAATCATGGGCGGTCATGGTTCACGGCCTCACATAGTCACTAATCATGGGCGGTCATGGTTCACAGCCTCACATGGTCACTAATCATGGGCGGTCATGGTTCACAGCCTCACATGGTCACTAATCATGGGCGGTCATGGTTCACGGCCTACATGGTCACTAATCATGGGCGGTCATGGTTCACAGCCTCACATAGCCACTAATCATTGGCGGTCATGGTTCACAGCCTCACATGGTCACTAATCATGGGCGGTCATGGTTCACAGCCTCACATGGTCACTAATCATGGGCGGTCATGGTTCACGGCCTACAGGGTCACTAATCATGGGCGGTCATGGTTCACAGCCTCACATAGTCACTAATCATGGGCGGTCATGGTTCACGGCCTCACATAGTCACTAATCATGGGCGGTCATGGTTCACAGCCTCACATGGTCACTAATCATGGGCCGTCATGGTTCACAGCCTCATATGGTCACTAATCATGGGCGGTCATGGTTCACAGCCTCACATGGTCACTAATCATGGGTGGTCATGGTTCACAGCCTCACATGGTCACTAATCATGGGCGGTCATGGTTCACAGCCTCACATGTTCACTAATCATGGGCGGTCATGGTTCACAGCCTCACATGGTCACTAATCATGGGCGGTCATGGTTCACAGCCTCACATGGTCACTAATCATTGGCGGTCATGGTTCACAGCCTCACATGGTCACTAATCATGGGCGGTCATGGTTCGCGGCCTCACATAGTCACTAATCATGGGCGGTCATGGTTCACGGCCTACATGGTCACTAATAATGGGCGGTCATGGTTCACAGCCTCACATGGTCACTAATCATGGGCGGTCATGGTTCACGGCCTCACATAGTCACTAATCATGGGCGGTCATGGTTCACAGCCTCACATGGTCACTAATCATGTTCGGTCATGGTTCACAGCCTCACATGGTCACTAATCATGGGCGGTCATGGTTCACAGCCTCACATAGTCACTAATCATGGGCGGTCATGGTTCACAGTCTCACATGGTCACTAATCATGGGCGGTCATGGTTCACGTCCTCACATAGTCACTAATCATGGACGGTCATGGTTCACAGCCTACATGGTCACTAATCATGGGCGGTCATGGTTCACAGCCTCACATGGTCACTAATCATGGGCGGTCATGATTGACGGCCTCACATAGTCACTAATCATAGGCGGTCATGGTTCACGGCCTACATGGTCACTAATCTCGAATCATGTATATATGCTGGCCCGGATTATGCAATGTGGCTAAGCCATCCATATATTTCTCTCGCTGTCTTTCTCTTGCACTTTTCCACTCAAGTCTGACAGTTGTCACTTAGTTTTCAAGTTATATTCTGCTCACAGCATGCCTAAAATTCTTGACTATCTACGTCTAATTTCACTAATCAATGTTCAGTTTCATTTGTTCATTGAATAACTGCCTCATTAGTTTGTTTTTTTCCTGTTCATCCATGCTATTCTATGTATTTTCCACTGTCATAATACATTTATACGCGTGCCTGCTTACTGCCCAAGTTTCACATGGACACAACTGTACTGGTTACATATAGCACTTCAACACACTTTTCTCATTGCGTTGATAATGTTTTACTGGTTTTGTATGCTTTCAATCTTGCAAAAGACAACGTTCGCCATGGCGCTTCTTGTTCTTAAAGCTACATTTCTTATTTCTTCAGATCGTACGAATGTTCCAGTATAGTTGTATAAATTCAACTGTTTAAGAATGTTCCCATTTACTTGAAGTTATGTTGTTGTATTTCTTTCTTCTAGGAGACGACCGTAATTTATATTGTCGGAAAATTAATTTCTAATCCTAGTTGCTCAATGTGTACAATGACAATATCCATCCACTAAATACTATGTATCCGGTAAATAATCTGCAGTCAAAATTTTTTCACCTGCATATTTTATACTGTGATAGGAATTCCTTTTGCCTTATACATTTCTCCGAATATTATTATTATTTTTTAAATGTTGCATATCCCTTGCAGGACTTTGCAGTCAACACCAGCATTTTCAGCTGCTGTTGATGTACTAGGCAAATCTTTACGTTCAGTAGTTTGCCATTGATTTCTGAACGACCGGCTCCCATACCAGCACGTTATAACACAACGCGACACGGTCTGTTGCCGGAATATGTTTACTTTGGAAGAAAAACAATATGCTTTTGGATATTACACTTTTGTCGCACACCTCTCTTGACCGGCTAATACTGACCTATTTCATTATCAGTTTGTATTGCAGTATGTTGTTTCCGAAATATGTTCTTTGTAAATCTAAGGTCTTTCCCGTCAGTTTGGTCATCTTTAAGCATCTTTATCGTGTAGACGTGTCTGTTACTCTATCTAAACCCATTGTGTAGTCAATGAAGCAAAGAGATAGGTCTTTGTTTACTTCTATCGGGCGCTCTATTAATGTTCTCAGCAAATGCACAGCATTCGTTGCACCCTTGCATCCTATAACCCCGCATTGTTTCGTCTCCTATGCCTGGTTGTACTTTCTTCATAACTATTTGCATGATAGCTTCTTAGCTACATTTTTGTGTTAATTATTCGGTTTTGATCCCACTCTAAGGCGTCAGATTTCTTCAGGATTGTAGTGAACACAGATTTGCATAAGTCAGGAGGTAAATCTCCAGTGTCATACATTGTTGGACGATATTACGATCGATTGCAAAGATCCCAGAATAATAAAGAATATTTATTGGAATCAGGCAGTCTCCGTGAAGAAGATGTTACTCCGCCTTCTCGTGTTCCTAAGTTTGAGGTTTCTATACCGGGTTACGTAGTACGTTTCACGAGTGCAGTTTTCTCTGAGACTGCAGGGGCTCGTTGCAGGAGCTACGGAGTTCGTGCTTTGTGCGACGCTTTCGGAAGGCCGCCCTGAGGAAAGAGACCGAGAGATATGGGATAAAACTCAATGCAATGAAGTCGAACTTCTTGCCTTTTGAACCCCCTTTCTTAACTAACTAACTAACTAACTAACTAACTAACTAACTAACTAACTAACTAACTAACTAACTAACTAACTAACTAACTAACTAACTAACTGACTGACTGACTGACTGACTGACTGACTGACTGACTGACTGACTGACTGATTGACTGACTGACTGACTGACTGACTAACCGACTAACCAACCAACCAACTAACCAACCAACCAACCAACCAACCAACCAAACAACCAAACAACTAACTAACTAACTAACTAACTAACTAACTAACTAACTAACTAAGTAAGTAAGTAAGTAAGTAAGTAAGTAAGTAAGTAACTAACTAACTAACTAACCAACCAACCAACCAACCAAACAACCAACCAACCAACCAACCAACCAACTAACTAACTAACTAACTAACTAACTAACTAACTAACTAACTAACAACTAACTAACTAACTAACTATTAGCCAACTAGCCAACTAACCAATTAACCAACTAACCAACTAACTAACTAGCTAACTAGCTTACTAGCCAACTAACCAACTAGCCAACTAACTAACTAACTAACTAACTAACTAACTAACTAACTAACTAACTATCCACCAACCACCTGTGAACGGACATTTACAGCGCAAATTGGCCTTATCAGTCACATTCGCTACCGCCATAGGTAAAAGTTATTATGCCTTTTTAAAGCACAAACTATCGTCTGCCAAGACGGCAATGTGCCAATGTGTATGCACCAACCACCTATCTAACTAATTAAATTAAATTAAGCAACTAAACGGCCCCATTAGTCAAAGCGAAGGCTTTGTTTGCAATCAACACTATATCAACTGCATATATTATAATCTTATGGAAATTTCTTTCGTCTTTTAAATCTCTCATAATATTTTCACTTTTTTTTAGAAGAAAAAAAATGTCTGGGGATATTACACCTGAACTTCCGGTGCGCTGATCGCGGAGTTGGGGATCGTCCCATACACCGCACTCATTTGGATTTCAACTTTGACTTCTCGTTCAGCAAGCAATGGCAAAATACCGAACGTAACCTTGCCCAATAAATCAACCTGGCATTGGGATTAATCATAACGTCCTGCAAAGGACACGCACCATTTTTAAGATCACATGATCATGATATCACAGTGAGGTAGCGATTAGTTGTCAACAGAGCGGTGCTGTAATTACGCTACAAACTGCAAGCTTTAACGAAGCTCCACATGAAAGCAAATTAACGGTTACAGTTCCAGTCTTGTTTGACATGAAATCTCCATCTGCAGGGAATAATTACAGCTATACGTCTTAGTAGAAAAACGATTGAGGCAGCCCTTTATAACACGGATGAAAACTAAATTGATTGGATACATTTTATTAGCTAGGCAAGATTTTGGTGAGTTGTCTGTGACACAGGAGCCGTGGTAGCGTAGTGGCTAGACGCCGGATGTCAGTGATTCCGAATCCGCATCAAGGCTTTTTTTTTAATGATCTGGATTCTAAGTGTCCCAGCCTCATGGCTGGTACTAGGATATGTCTTGAGAAGAAAAGGGGGCCGAAAATAAAACTGCCCACGCAACCAACCCAGTGCCGATTGGTTTACAAACGACATGTGTTTACTACCGTAGGCTCAACACTCCACGAGGCGTGTAAGATGGATCCTAATCGTCTTTACTTTTATGTAGACACAAACTTAAAAACAACCAGAAACAGAAAAAAAAAAATGATTGAAAATTAGCAAATGAAATCCGAAATATTTCTGAAAGCTTGTAACACTAATGTTAACAACATCTTTCTTTGCATGCCCGATATACCAACAAGGTAGCATGCAATACGTTCGGCAAGGTTGATAAGGGAGAGAGTGCCAAGAGGACACACGCATGGTAGCCTCAGGGGAAGACACAGGGGACCCAAAGAGGCACGAACAGAAAAGACACACAAGGAAGGTATCAAAGACACGCGGAGAAATCGGTTCTCAATGTAGTCACTATCAGAACTTCTGCTGCCTTCTTCTGTTGTCCTACTGTTTTTGCCGTGATGTCATTTTCTGTCTTTTGCTTGTCTTGATGTTTGTGCTAATATCACATTTGATTTCTTCAATGTCTCTTTAACTCCATCTAGCTCATTCTTCGCGGGTCTTCCTCGCGCCTTTTATCCCGATGTTCTCACCTAGACCGCTCTAGCCGCTGATGAATCTTGTTCCACTCTAACTGAAACCACTTTATTCTTTGGTGGTTTATCAAGTCAGTTATCGCTGTTATCTCTACACTTGTTCTAAGTTTTTAATTTGTATCTCTATCTCTTCTTATTTTTGCAGCTGCGTTTCGTATGCATCTTATCTCACATGCTGTGATTTTACGCATGTGTATCTTTAGAACTATCCACGTCTGGAACTGGTAACTATACACTATTAGACCCACCGCCTTTACGTCCCACGACCCATTTTAGACTGGGTCGACCTTGAAGCTCAGACCAATTTTAAAATAAACCACATTGGTAGCTCGGTGGGCACTGCGCCACGTTGGCTGCCCAGACAGATTAACACGTCTGATTAATGAATGCAGTCGCAGACATCGTTCATCCTAATGAATAAAGAACAGTGCATACTGAGAACAAGATGGTAAGATAAGTGCTAACATCGCAGTGCGCTATAAAACGCTTATAGAATGAGAGCCTGTGTTATCTGAACGTGCCAATGCATGTGGATATGAATTATTTCCTCCCCTGTGAAATAACCTTACCACACGCCAAGTATTTAGTAATACAAACTGAATCCCTGATGGGACATGATCATCATAAGCTTGAGTTGCTTTTGTTATTAAGGCCTCCCTGAGGATGGCATGTGGTTAAGGCTGTTGTGTCCCTGGCATTAACTCGATACAATTGCAATCCATCTTTGATTAGAATAGATGAAAACCAGGGGAAGCTCACTGGCCAGAGATTGATGCAATTTGTACTCAGTAGAGATACAATTTGTTTTCAGAAGTGATACAATTAGTATTGTGAATTAATACAATTAGTATGCAGTTATAATAGATAAATGTCACATTATTATCCATTGATAGCGACAATTTAAAAAAATTTTTTTTATATGAGTCAGTTAATATCGTCTGCCGGGCTCCCTGGCCAAGGTGTTAACGACATTGTTCGTAATCTCGTATATCCACTTGGGGAAAACAGCAGCTGCGAGAATCGGCAGCGGTTTGTGCCGCGCTGGTAACTTACTGGGGTATATGAGCCGGTCGTTCAGACAACAATGGCAAACTCCTGAAAGTAAAACTTACCTAGTGCATCAACAGCAGCTGACAAATGCTGTAACGTCCTGTAAGGGATATGCAACATTTAAGAAAAAAAAAATTTAAAAAAATAAAAATATCGTCTGCGTCAGATTAGTGATAACACGTATACTTTAGTGGCAACGTCATCATATCTTCATTGCCAATGGTCTTTAATTAGCGCAATCTTAATATACAGCGACGTATGAAATAAGTAGACTCATATAAATATAAACTGATTGACAGACAAACGGAAGATATGACAATTAAAGGGATAGATAGGTACCCATAGAGACAATGGTGGATGTATGAATGGCTGAATAATGATGAAAGTAGTGATGGGACGACGTATCGACACATAGATAGACAGATCGACATACCATCTTAGCAATAGACAGACAGACGGACGGGTGGATGAATAGATGCATACATGAATGCGTTGATAAAGAGGGGCGGGTGGATGGACGGACAGACAGATCGAACGAACGAACGAACGAATGAACGAACGAGCGAACTTTATTTTCAGGGGGTCACAAATTGGGCACGAAGACCCGTCTTAAATTCGGCCCTTCCAATCACTCTCTTTCGTTCATCAATAGTGCATGATACATTCACATAGGAATGTAAAGACAGGGAGGCAGGCAGGTAGGCATAACGACAGACAGTCAAATAGACATACAGACAGACAGATATATAGACAGAGAGACCGATCGACAGATCGATAGACAGACAGATAGACAGACCGACCGACAGACAGTCGGGCAGAGAGACAGACATACAGAGAGACAGACAAAGAGACAGGCAGACAGAGAGACAGAGAGACAAACAGACAGAGAGAGACGGACAAAGTGGCAGATATAGAGACAAAAAAGAGACAGACAGAGAGACAGACAAACAGACATATAGATAGACAGACAGACAAAGAGAGACGGACAGACAGAGAGACAGAGAGAAACAGACCCGGATATAGACATAGAGACAGACAGAGAGACCGACCGACCGACCGACCGACAGACAGACAGACAGACAGACAGACAGACAGACAGACATGGGGAGACAGAGATGCAGACAGACATACTGACAGACAGCCTGGAAGAAAGACAGATAGACAAACTGAGAGACAGACAGGCTGTCAGTCAGAAATAGAGACAAAAAGAAGAAGAAACAGACAGACAAACAGACACATATATAAATACATATACAGACAGAGAGACAGACATATACAGAGAGAGACAGACATATATAGAGACCATAGACAGACAGAGAAACACTGGGAGAGAGACAAAGAGGCAGACAGAGAGGCAGACAGACAGATAGATAAAGATAGGTAAAGAGACAGAGAGAGAGACAGACAGAGAGACAGACATAGAGACAGACATATAGACAGACATAGTGACAGACATAGAGACAGAAAGGAAGACAGACAGGGAGACAGACAAATATAGAGACCATAGACAGACAGAGAGATGCATACTGGGAGAGAGAGAGATAGACAGACAGTGAGATAGACAGACAAACAGACACATAGATGGACAGACAGATAGATAAAGAAAGACGGACAGACATACAGACAGACAGAGGCAAACGGAGAGACAGACATGGAGACAGACATAAAGACATACACGGAGACAGACAGGGAGAGAGGCATGGAGAGACAGGCCTACAGAGAGACATGTAGAGAGATAGACAGGCAGAGAAAGACAGACATAATTGCAGACAAACAGACTGATAGACAATCTGTCAGACATGCACAGAGACAGAGAAAAGGACAAATAGAAAGACATACAAAGAGACAGCGAGACAAAGAGAGACAGACACAGAGAGAAACAGAGATACATACAGAGAGACAGACATACAGAGAGACAGAAAGCAAGAAAGACATACAGACAGGCAGAGAGACAAAAAGAGAGACACAGAGAGAGAGAGACAGAGAGACAGAAAGAAATAAGACAAATAGAAAGTCAGAGTGACAGACAAACAGAGAAATATAGAGACGGACAGACAGACAGACAGACAGACAGACAGACAGACAGACAGACAGACAGAACGAATGAACGAACGAACTTTATTTTATAAGGGTAACAAATTGGGCACGCAGGCCCGTCTTACATTCGGCGCTTTCAATCACTCATCTTTCATTCATCAAATGTGCATGTTACATTTACATAGGAAAAAAAAAACATTGTTAAATGGAAGTTGTAAACATAAACAGTGCATATTGCAATGTTGTGAGACACATCCCACATCCACCCTCACATCCCGCAGCCATCCACATATCCCGCAGCCTCCCTCACACCCCCACCCACCACACATCCCCCACCCACCCACACATACCTCCACGCACTCACACAGACCCAGGCAAACATACATACCGCCACCCACTCACTGATCCCCCACCCACACACATTTCTCATTTCTCCACCAACACACACATACCCCACCCATCCCATAACCGACACGCACACACTCACCCACATATTCTCCAACACCGACCCACACACCCCCAACCACCCAGCAAACCACACATCACAAAACCACACACACACACATAACCCCGCCAACCCACACATCCGCACCTATCCACACACACATCACGACAGACAGACAGACAGACAGACAGACAGAAAGATATGGAGATTAATATGTTTAACGTAATAATACATATATATTTTAGCCGCTATGGTAACATGAGTGTGTTTTCAATCCGTTCACATTCTTCACCCATGAGAGAACGACAGAAAAAAAATTCTTCTTCGCAATGTTCTGTTTTTGTAAGGCTTTCAATGAGGTAGACATTCCCAATGGATATCTTCATTGCAAATCATCCTCTAATCCACGGATGTCATAATTCTCGTTTGGCCCTGCAAATATTGACATTAAATATAAACTATTGACAAAAAGACTCCGGGGAGATTTCTTCTCATTTGTCAGTTAATGGAGAATTAATTCCGGGTGTACTGTTTGCGCATAATGGGATTCCAGTGGACAATGGTAATAACCCATTGGAGTTTTTATCTCGGGGTAAAAATAGTATTAGCACCGGGAATAGAAGTACGACAGCGAGAATTTCTGACATGACATACCACAAGGGACCTTGACCTCTATTAGCTATACTGCATATTTAAGTAGCCAAGTATTTTAACCAACACGAATAATAAAGCGAGGTTTGTAAATTCTTCCTGTTCCCGATTCGTTCCAATAGAAAAAAAAATAGTAATAATATTACTGGAATAATGGCGAATGATATTTGACACTAATACCAGCAAAAGAGTATTTAGAAGGGTAATGGTAGAATTGAGTTGAGTCAACAACCGACATAATCGCCGCCGGGACATTCCCATGGGTACTCCGTCATCATCTTCAACAACCAGCGAAGAGTCTGAATACTAATGAATGCAGTCTGATTATGTGTCCATCTGGCTTTTGCTCGGAGCACTAAGATTATACCATATCCTCTGATCACTCCCTTTACACCATTCTATCTAGGCTATAGAGCTCTTCCACACTATACACATGGTACTAAATGTCCTGACCTATTCTGACTCATCGTTCATCAATACTCAACCCAACAGTGCATACCCAGCCAATCTGTTGGCCTGCCACTTTCCAACAACACCAGCGTGTCCTGGGGAAACGATCCAACAGATAATCTCTAGCTGCTCTTCCTGTTGTTAGTTCGTTGCAATAGAAAACAAATAACATTAATAATATCATTGGAGCAATGGCGAAAGATATTTTAAACTGAGGCTAGGAAACAATTGTTTAGAAGGGTAATCGTAGATTTCAGGAACTTATGAACAAAGTTTGTTGCATATCTTTTTTTTTTTTAACCGGGCGTGACAGTTATCACTAGGATTTATGGGCTGTTTGTTATTTTCTAGGCAATTCTAGGTTCGATTGTTTGTCAAGAAAGAATCCCCAATGTGGGGATTACGGGAAGAACTAGAGCAAACACCAGTGAAACAAGAGGTAGAGAAAAGACGCTGGGGATGGATTGGACATACACTGAGACAACCTGAGATTAGTGTAACTGAAAAACCCTTTGAAATTCACAGGGCAAAAGACATATATGAAGACCTAAAACCACACGGAGAAGAGAAGTAGAGACAGACACGAAAAATACAGGGAGGGCATGGCGTTAAAGAGCGAAATAAAAAGAAGAGAAGAAAAGTTTACATTTTTTTTTCTGAACGGTCGATGCTCACCCCGTTGTGAAAGTCAATGCAAATCGATCTTCTCCTGAATCGCCTGCGGATTACTTCGAATCTGGCATATCGTAATTTTGAAATTGCGTTCACTACTCCTAATTTACAGACGCCTGCATGAACTATATGACGCATCAATTGTCAGCAATCCTCTTTGATATATCATCATCATCATCATCATCATCATCATCATCATCATCATCATCATCATCATCATCATCATCATCACCAACCTCCTCCTTCTATTCCTCCTCCTCCTCTGACGTGTATAGTGGGGATGTCGTGATGGAAACATCACCAGTCAGAATCCACTGCTCTATGGTTCATTCTTTAACATTGTCAGTCCAGCACTTACTACGTCTTCTTGTTCTCGACATACCCTCAACTGTTCCCTAAAGGGTCTCCTTGAGGGAGATTGTCAGCCATCTGTCTCGCGCTCTGAGGGTTGTGAATTCGTTTCCTGAACTCCGTCGTCCAGACCACGAGTGCAGATTCTCCGAACACTTGTGGGGGTCATCATTGGTGCTATGGAGTTCGTGCTTTGTGCGATGCGCTAGGCAAGCGACTTGCCGTACTGCGGAGAGAGAATGAGCCAAGTGGAGTAAAGCCTAGTGCAGTGTAGTCTACTTTCTCGGTTTAGTACTTTTAGTTCCCTGGAGGATAACCTTTAAATGTTACAAATACTAATTTTTAGAGATCATTACGACATTTAAAAAAAAAACAACACCCACAACTAATGCAAACTATTAATACAAAGCATCACAATGTAGATTTTGGCATAACTCTGGCACTTTTACAGGAAATTTCTATGTGAATAAAAGTATCCATAAGAAAACAATAGATCTAACAGACGCATAACGTATCGATTCTTTCGACAATAACTTGTAAAAACTAGTCGGTAGCAAGGTTACAAATTTGGGCTTCCGTGCCCAAAAACGGAAATAATTTAGTTTTACAAACGTAATATACTTAATGCATAGGTTTAAAAGGGTATAAAAGAGGAAAACAAAGTACATTGTGTTATAAGGGCTGCTGTTTCCGTGTTTTGGTTCCTGTAGTGGACGAGATTCTCTAATCTATGACTATGTATAAGAGGGCCTGTAATGTTTTCTCCCCCTTCTTTGCTTGTTGTCGTCGTCGTCGTTGTTGTTGCTATTATTATTGTTGCTGTTGTTATTGTTATTATTGTTGTTGTTATTGTTGATATTGTTGTTGTTGTTGTTGGTGTTATTGTTGTTGTTGTTTTGTTGTTGTTATTGTTGTTGTTGTTGTTGTTGTTGTTGTTGTTGTTGTTCTTCTTCTTCTTCTTCTTCTTCTTCTTCTTCTTCTTCTTCTTCTTCTTCTTCTTCTTCTTCTTCTTCTTCTTCTTCTTCTTCTTCTTCTTCTTCTTCTTCTTCTTCTTCTTCTACATCTTCTCCCCCCTCCTCCTCATCCTCTAACTCCTCCTCCTCCCTCTGCTGCTTCTGCTTGTCCCACTTCTTTTTCCCCTTCTTCTCTTCACCTTCACTCCCACCAATTTCAAATCTTGATCTTCCTCGATCACCCACATTAGTGACTCCTATAAACACAGCAGCCAGACCGATGTTTCCCATAATCCCAGTTTCTTGAGGACACAGATTGGCGGTTGCCATCCTATCTCTGCTAGCGGCATCAGCACTGTGACAGGTGTATATTGTCTCTCGGGTTACCTGGACCTGTCGTTCCAGGACTGGTTGCATGCCACCGAATGTTCAGAGTAACCAACTGACACTTCAAGTAGGCTTACCTGAAATACGTAGAAATCTATATTTGCTATTTATTGACTGAGGAATTTGATAAGGTGAAACACGAAGAAATGATTAGAATATTGGAAATGTTAAACAATGATTGTAAAGATATGATAATAACAAAGAGCATGTATAAGGAACAAAGAGCAGCCATCAGAATTGACCATTTTTCAACACAATTAACTAGATACTAGACAGTGTTGTGCATTATTATCCGATTATCTGTTCAATTTATACAGCGAAATAATAATCAGATCCATGCAAGACATTCCAGGAATATCGGTTTGTGGACATTATGTAAATAACCTCGCTCGTGTGTGGCCCGGGGCCCATACGGGGGAGCAAAGAATAGTAACACTGTTGCCTACCATGCATGTCGTAAGAGGCGACTAAGGAGGATATGGTTCCGTCGCCCTGCTACTGAGTGGGTGCGTGGGGCGACACTGTGAGCTGTGAGTTTCACGTGGAATGATTTTACATCTGTCCGCGGTTATCTGTAGTGTGAACTGCATGTTCGGAACGATGGCGGCTGGCTGTTGCTGGATTGACTGGTTTGCCTTTTCGGTCTCACGAGTGCATTTTTCAGGAGATTCCTGGGAGTTGCCACTGGAGCTACGAAGTTCGTGCTTTGTGCGGCACTTTCGGCGGGTTGTCCTGCGGAAAGAGACCGAACCATATGGGATAAAACCCGGGTCAATGAAGTCTTTCTGGTGACTGCCGTTTCCATCGACGATGAACTGTATTTTTCATGGAGGTCTTTTGTGTTGGCATTCTGTAGGCGGTATTATGAACAGCGTATCTGTGGGGTCTGTTGGCTTGCCGATACTCCTGTCTATTCCATTGTTCCCATTGGGCAGTGAGGAGCATTTTGTGTGGTATTCACTGGCACAGGAACGGAGCAATATGGGGAAGACCTGCTGCCGTGATGTTGGAACCACGACTAACTAACTAACTAATGTAAATAACCTGCGTTATGCTGATGACATGGTTTTGGTCTCTGAAAATAAAACAGTTACAAAAAATGTTAGGTATAATTGCAGCAGAAGGTCAAAACAAAGGTATTAATCTGAATAATAGAAACACAAAAGTAATTGTAATTACAAAGAAAAAAGTATATACCCAAATCCAACATCAAAGTGAGTGAAACCAATTTGAAACAATGTATTTAAATATGTGGGTACTTTAATAACAGCAGATGGAAGATGTAATAATTAACTTAATTGCTCAATAGTTCACGCAAACGCAGCATTTACCAAGATAAGGCATATACTCTGCAATTTATCTTTGTGAATCTGAGTAATGAAAAGAGTTCTTAAGAATTATATTGAGCCGATCCCGATGTACGGAAGAGAATCACGGGTATTTAACAGACGAATGAAGAATTCTGTGGAAGCCACAGAGATGTGCTTTTATAGAAGAATGATGAGAACACCGAGGACGGATAGAAAGAGCAATGAAGATTTCTTGAAAAAAAGTGGACTCAGGAAGAGATATGGTTACTAGCATGAGAAGAACAGTCCATATTCTTTGGGCATGCCATGCGAAGAGAAAAGCTGGAGAATGTTGTCACAACTGGAAGATTAGAAGGGGGGGGGGGCAGGGGAGGGGGGAGGGGGAATGAGAGGCCGGGGTCGACGAAGAGAGACGATTCTTGACAGTTTGATATCTTCGCATGGGGGTATCTTATAAATGATTGGCAGCACAAGAGACAGAAGGCTGTAGACAGATATGATCACTAGCACCACAAGGCATAGACTGTAAGAGAAAGATGAGATACGCTGACGCAACGACAATTCACTACACTACTTCACCTCAGATTGATACACTACACAACTTCACGACATATTTATACACTACACAACTTCACGACATATTTATACACTACACAACTTCACGACATATTTATACACTACACAACTTCACGACATATTTATACAATACATTATTTCACAACAGATTCATACACTACACAACTTCATAACAAATGTATACACTACAATACATTACAAACGATTGATACACTACGCTATTTTACAACAGATTTATTCAGTACAAAACTTCACGACATATGTATTCATTACATTACTTCACCCAGATGTATACACTACACTAATTCGAACATATTTATGCATTACACTACTTCACAACAGATTTATTCAGTACACTACTTCACAAAAGTGTATACACTACTCTACTTCAATTGCATTGCAGAACTCCGAGAGCTGTTTCGCATCTTCGACAAACACCACGACAACACCATTTGCTGCTCAGAGCTGGGCAAGATGTTACGGTGTATGGGCATGGAGGTTACAGATGTCGAAGTCTCCAATATCATGAGGGCACTCGACAGAAACGGTTGGTAATTGGTTACTATCCTCTCTCTGTCTCTCTCACTAGCGCTCACTCTCCCCCTCTCTCTCACACACAAACATACATTCTCTCCATCACTCTCTCTCTCTCTCTCTCTCTCTCTCTCTCGCTCTCTCTCTCATTATCTTTTTCTCTTACACACACACGCACACTCTCTCACTTTCTATTAGAGACCCAGTCTCTCTTGTTTCCCTTAATCTGTTTGCCTGCATGCCTGCCTGCCTACCTATCTTCTTATCTATCTACCCGCCTGCCTGTCTGCCTGTCTATCTACCTATCTGTCTATCCATTTATTCATTCATTCATCCATCCGTCCGTCTCTCTATCAATCTTCCTGTTGATCTATCGGCATGTCTGTCTAAGCATCAGTGTAGTTTAAGGATACCGCGTCGGCCTGTAACACGAGCACCATGGGTTATGTTCACGGTGTGTACAGTAAAGGTGTCTACAAAATAAGACATTATACAGCTATGCAATGAAATGATCAAAAAGAGCCATGACCTGAAAAGGTTTGAAATACTTGAGGAATTTGAAGGCACATATTGTGCAAAGTACATAAGCAAACGATACAACGACGTAACTACCACCATAGCGAAATGTAAGCTGGCACATAACGTTTATCGCTGATTGCTATAGAAGTGGAATTTTCTCTTAAAACACTTCACAGCTTAGCGTGAACATTGCTTGCTTTCTTATCACAAGGTTCCACGACTTAGCGTGAACATTGGCTACTTTTCCCTCAAAAAATGCCACAGCTTAGCGTGAACATTGCTTCTCTTACATCTCAAGCCACAATCGTTTAGCGTAAACATTGCTTACCGGGGTTTGTTGTATATCTACTTACTGTCAGTTTTCTTGTCGCTTGCTTTTGTCATGTATTTTACAATATTTGACACTAATGTGCATCATTTCTATGATCGGTAATAGAGATCAATACACAAGTACTACACGAGACAGATTCGCAAAGACAGATGAATCGCTTACGTCTGGAAAATACAGACATCATTTTTGGTCCCGTTATTAGAAGATGTGAAATTGTTGATTTAGTTGTTGATGGGTTAGCCTGACAAGCCAGTGGTCGGGGTTTAATCCCGAGTACTGGCAGGATTAGTGTTTCCTGCCCTTGCGACTGTGAGATCTCATAATTAGGTCCTAATCATTTTTCATAAGTAGGTCCTAATCAATTTTCACAATGTTCTGGTAATTGCACGTAAAGGAAAGGCGACTACGAAAGGAAATTCA
This sequence comes from Cepaea hortensis, assembly GCA_963921405.1. Lineage (NCBI taxonomy): Eukaryota > Metazoa > Mollusca > Gastropoda > Stylommatophora > Helicidae > Cepaea > Cepaea hortensis. Next base: position 40,252,976 of record OY992887.1, on the reverse strand, counting down.
TTGTGTCCTAGCCTTGAACTTGTGAAAACGCGGGCTATGGAAGCTGAGAGACATTTAATGCCAGTGGAGATATGGTTTCTGAGGAGAATGCAGCCAGTGCTATATTCAAGTTAAGAGACATCTAATGGCAGTGGAGATATTGTTTCTGAAGAAAATGCAACCAGTTTTATATTCAAGATAAGAGACATCGAGTGGCAGTAGAGGTGTCGTTTCTGAGGAGAATGCAACCAGTGTTATATTTAAGTTAAGAGACATTTAATGGCAATGCGATGTGGTTTCTGAGGAGAATGCAACCAGTGTTATGTGTTATAGGCAAGTTAAGAGACATCTAATGGCAGTAGAAATGTTGTTTCTGAGGAGAATGCAACCAATGTTATAGACAAGTTGAGAGACGTTTAGTGGTGTTGGAGAAGGAAGCGTGTCATGGACAATTGGCAGACAAGTGAGGAGTTATGTGTAAGCTACAGAGATGTGGTTTTATAGAATAATGACGAGAATAATGTGTAGAATACTGAACTCAAGAAGAGAACTGGTGACTCGGATAATAAAAAGACAGTCTATATTCGTCAGAGATATAATGAGAAGGGGAAAGCCGAAGCATGTCGTCAGAATGGGAAAGTTGGAGCATGTCGTCACAACGGGCAATTTGGAGGAAATTACTGAAGATGCTGCCAAGTAGCAGCGCAGATGAAATGACGCAAAATAGGGTTAGTGAGAAAATCGCGAACCAAATTGAACAAGAAAGTAGGCGGCAGACGTAAAAAGGAGAAGACGTCAGAGAAATTGTCAACAACAACAAAGAGTCAGATCTTAGAGCTTGACGAGCGAGGCAGCATGATTCGATTCTCTGGAACGAGATATATTATATACTGGCAGGACATTAGTATGATGGCCAACAACTATTGGAAAGGAGCACGAGAATATTAATGTACGATGGATATCAGCCCGAAAATCATGGACAGATGTGCCCAGATCAGAATGAGACTTAGAAAGTCAGAGCAAGGTGACTCATAGGCAAATTGGTGAATGATAAAAGGAATGTGATAGGGTCGTTGCAAGTATCTAACATATTAAACTATATATTGTTTATATTTAATATTTTTATACCGTCCCGCCTGGCCATAACAGGCACGGTATCAACGAATTGTAAATTGTCACTGATGTTATTGAATATGCAACAAGCGCGACTCAGGCAAATAAATAGTGCCTTAAAATGTTGAACACCGGCCTTCGAGTCATTCATCAATGTTGGCATTATGGTTCTGTATTCTGCTGGATTGCTGCAGCCCTGGACCTTTGAGCATTGACTGCTGATCTTTCATTATTTAACGCAAGTCGCATTCTAGCAGATGCTTGACATTTTGACATTTTGGCCTGAAGTAACAGCAGTACCAGAAATGACTGACAGCAGAAAATACATGTTAGAAGGCTGTGGAAAGACGTGATCACCGACAGCATGGACTATAAGAAGAAGGAGAAGTCTCCTCGTGTGCCATGAGACACATTTACGTTTGCAAGAGTAAAGTATATGCCGAAGGTTGTGACAATTATAAATTTGAGAATTGTACAGGACGACTACGATAGAGGAAAACAATGTTCAGTGGCATTGCATGGGAGATAATCAAGACTACATTTATTATACGGTTTTAGACGAGCGTCGGTGCTGTGGCGTTGGGGTTACGAAAGCAATTTGCATTCCCGCATACCGCGTTAGAAACACAACTACGAGTGATTTCAAAGCAGCCTGCTTGCGCTGATTTTCACACAGTGGTATGGGTGCCTGTGGTTCAGAAACAATGGCAAACTACTGAATGCAAGCTTATCAAGAAATCTCGAACAACTCAAAATGCTGGGGCTGATTGCGACATCCTATAAAGAATAAGCAACTTTTTTTTTTTAGATGAACATGATTAGCTACGTCGCCTAACATGGCACATGACGATGATGACCACCATTCATTGATCAATCTCCACTGTTTCTTCGTGTGTCCCTAGGCAACGGGAAGATCGAGTACCGAGAATTTAAATCCTTCATCCAAGAAGAAATGAGGCGGATAGAGGAATGTCCGCGGGAGCAAAAGAAGGCAATCCGCCTAGCGTTTAGGGTAAGTAGTGGGATGTGGCAGCTAGTTAAAAGTTAGTTGCATATCCTTATGTTTTTGGCTGCTTGTGATTTCTTGGCAAGATTACGTTCATTAGTTTGCCATTATTTTCTGAACGGCCGACATGCATACCATTGTATGGAAGTCAACGCAAGGCCGCATTGCTGCTGCCAAATCGATTGCAATCGTAACTCTTTCGCTACAGAGCCGACTTGTGGCAGCTAAGCCATAGTTAATCACCTCTCAGTCTATCGTCCACCCCTTTTCCCCCTTAAAATACAGCTAACAATGGTGCTATGTGATCCCCTTGGTTGGAATCTCAAACGCACTAGGTGCCTTTGCTTGCTTTGCTTTGCTTGCGTGACAAAGGGATATACAGATCCCATGGGGGTCGTAACATCAAAAATGCTATAATATCAAGAGGCATAGTCAGTCTGAATGCAAAGTAAGCAAGGTAAACATAAATATGTATGGTGGGGGGGGGGGGGGGGGGGGTTGTAAAGGTCTAGAGAAGAATGTATGACGTCAGCCAATTCCATTCTATTAAAAAAAAAACCAGAATGATAATGTCATATAAACCTACCAAACAATATTGAAGACGATTGGTTATGAAGAAAAACAATTTTGAAAAAATTAAAAATGTTCTCCTCCTCCTCCTCCTCCTCCTCCTCCTCCTCCTCCTCCTCCTCCTCCTCCTCCTCCTCCTCCTCCTCCTCCTCCTCCTCCTTCTTCTTCTTCTTCTTCTTCTTCTTCTTCTTCTTCTTCTTCTTCTTCTTCTTCTTCTTCTTCTTTTCTTCTTCTTCTTCTTCTTCTTCTTCTTCTTCTTCTTTTTCTTCTTCTTCTTCTTCTTCTTCTTCTTCTTCTTCTTCTTCTTCTTCTTCTTCTTCTTCTTCTTCTTCTTCTTCTTCTTCTTCTTCTTCTTCTTCTTCTTCTTCTTCTTCTTCTTCTTCTCTTCTTCTTCTTCTTCTTCTTCTACTTCTTCTTCTTGTCCAGCTGCTGCTGCTGCTGCTGCCTTTCATCTTCCGATGAGGCATTGGCTAATTCACTTTAAGCCCGTAGTAGACTTGTTCATGATTGGTCGGAAAGTGCAGCTAAAGTTCTTCTATGGCATGAGGTAGCCAGTCTTCCACCGACCACCTTAGTCGCCTCCTCTGACATGCATGGCAGCTAACGGTGTTACTATTATTTCCTTCAATAATGCGATTTTATATTAACAAGAAATAACAGAAAGAGAAATATATTAGTTGCAAGGGCAGTGCAAAACTTAAGTATAAACACAGACCACAAAGCAGCGTTGCTACAATAAGAACCATCAGTAGAAGAAAGAAAAGACCAGGAAAATACATGCCATGCGAATCAGTAAACTTAAAACACTGCAAAGTAGAGGCTGTGAGGGAAATGAGAAAGAACTAACTGAAATCTTTGTAAAATTACCGATAGAAAGAAAGACAGTGGAAGAAGAATGGGAGATGTTCAAATCAAGCATTTTAAATACTGCAAAAATAGCATACGGAACCACGAAAAAACGTAAAACACGGATAAAGAAGATAACATGTCAGTAGAATCAGAAGTAACGAAAAAAAATAAAAATACAAATAGGAAAAATATAAAAAGTGGTCGAAGAGCAAACAGGAATGCGATTACATAGAATATAGAATAGCGAGAAGACATGTGAATAGAGGGAGGAATATTGAGAAACCTTAAAGAGAAACTACAAGGAGACAACTAGAAACTTCGACAAAAAGATAAGTACAATGAGAACCAGAGGAGAACCCTTTAACCCAACTGAAATAGTTAACAGCGAAAATGGAGAACCAATAAGAGAACAACAACAAATCCTAATAAGATGGAAACAGTACTTCGAACAACTTCTCAACATTCCATCAGATGTCACAGGAATTCAAGAAACCGACACAGATGCCACCGAAGAACTAGAACCAGACATACTGAAAGATGAAATATAGAAGCCGTCAGATTAGCCACATTGAACAAATAACCAGGACAAGATGAAATACCAAATGAACTAATTGAAGCAGCAAGAGAAGTAGGAACAGCATGGCTACATAGACTATTCAACAACGTTTGGGTTGAACAACAGACACCACGAGACTGGGGAAACGCCATAATTATCCCAATTTGCAAAAACAAAGGCAGTAAAAGAGACTGCACACAATACAGAGGCATTCCACTGTTGAGTCAAACTGAGAAAATATTTTGCAAAATTCTTAAGATTACGAACTATTGTAGAATCCCAGCTAAGCAAAACACAACTTGGATTTAGGAAAAACAAAGGATGCACAGATGTCATTTTTGCTCTTAGACAACTTATAGAAGAATCAATCGAATTCAATGAAACACTCTACTTAGCCTTTGTCGACCAAGAAAAGGCATTCGATAGAGTAGATAGAAACAAGCCGTGGGAAATCCTTAAACAATATGGAGTGAGTACACATCTAACAAACATATGTAGAAGTTTATACAACAACAGTGAATGCATAGTGAGAGCAACTGGAGGACACTCAGAACCCTTCACCATAAGATCCTGAGTACGACAAGGTTGTGTCCCGTCCCCTCTCTTGTTCATAACATATATAGACAATACGTGTAAAGAAGCAAGAATACCACATGACGAGAAGACGGAAGAGGAACCATCTACAAATCTAACCATTAGAGAACTCCTGTTTGCGGACGAAAAAGCACTAATAGCAAACTCAGAAGCTGAATTACAAGACCACATGAATAGCCTAAACGAAATGTGTAGGGAACATAACATGAAAATTAGCACAAGTAAAACAGGTAATGACCGTAACTAAAGAAGAGAAAACAACAACGATTCACCTAAACGAACATCCCTTGAAACAAGTAAAGAGTTTCAAGTGCCTAAGAAGTATAATATCATCAAATTGAAAATCAGAAGACGAGATCAAAAATAGATGCAATAAGGCGAACCAACTCACTGGACAAATGGCACCAATACTAAAGAACAAACATGTATCAATAATTACTAAACAAAAGTACATTGCAACACAATCTTCCTCCCAACCCTGTTACCAATGCCAAACCTGGACAATGACAGAAAAAGATAAAAGAAAAATCACAACAAAAGAAATGAGATTCCTGAGAAGAATACTCAATGTATCAAGAAGAGATAAGATCAGAAATGAAGAAATCAGCACTAAAGTTGGGGTTATAGCTGCACTAGATTTTATTAGAAGACAGCAAGTCAAATGGTTTGGCTATGCAAATAGATTACCAACTAACAGTATACCACAACAATCAATGATGTACAGATCAGAGGGAAGCAGAGGAAGAGGCCGACCACGAAAACGATGGACGCAGGGAATAACAGAGTCCATGGGAATATCGATACAAGAAGTCTATAAGCGGGCACTCTCCCGCTATTTATGCTTCACTTCGACACCGCAAGGTACAAGTGGAACATGATGAGATGAGATGAGATAATGCGATATAGTAACAGACAGGAAAATCCAATGCCTGATGATAATGATGATGATGATGAATGTTATGATCCTACCAATAACTACTGTTTTTGTTAAATAAACGTGTAGGTTTCATTGCAAACAAGGAAGGAGAAGATGAAGAATGCAAAGTAAATCTAAAAGATCATCAAATGCCTGAAAATTAAATTAAAATTTGAAGAAAAAACCTGCCATTATCTATGTGTCTTTTTCTCAGTCTACCTGTCTGTCTACCTCTCTCTCTCTCTCTCTCTCTCTCTCTCTCTCTCTCTCTCTCTCTCTCTCTCTCTCTCTCTCTCTCTCTCTCTCTCTCTCTCTCTCTCTCTCTCTCTCTCTCTCTCTCTCTCTCTTGAACAAGAAAAGCAATTCTTAAAGATAATTACCCAATATATCTCTCGGAAGGAAACAAGGTGGAACTAGAATTGGTCACCCTACTATAAAGCTTAACATAGCATATACTCAGGTACGTAGCTGTCTACTTATTGTGACGATACTCCCTCCTTTCATTGAGTTGCACAAGCCACCTTTGGTGGTACAACTCGGAGTTAAGTGAGATAACCATCCTCTACAATATTTAGAGGCATCGGGTAAGGAAAAGACAAATGACATATATGGGATATATCAACAAAAGAGGCTGACTATATCAATATTTAAGAAAATAGTAAGCCCAGAAGTAAAGGAAGACAGAGACATATGTATGTGGACAGTTTAAAAACAGCTAGGGAGCAAATATTATATCATAAATATAAGCTTCATAAAAAAAAGTCAGATGACAAAGTGGGCTGCATGTTCATCGCCACCAATATGCTTCAGATCTGAACCTGAAGAAAAAGGGAAAGTGAAGTACACGGCTCCTGAGTCGACGCATCCACTTGAAAACGGATTCTAAGAATCTAGAAAAGTTAACCAAGGAAAAGACACATACTGACTCTCTACAAGATGTGAACACCAAAGAATAGCGTACCATAAACAACAACATCTAACATAAGCTGGAACACTTTGGCTTTATTATACGTCACAGCGGCTGGGAAAAAACAGTGATTGAAAGCATGGTTCCTGGGACAAGAGGCAGTGTAGACAATCATGACGATGGGCATAGGGTATTGCGTATACCTTGGACATGAGGGGGCATGACGAAATGACAAGCTATCAGGATGCTTTTGAGCAGGTATATTGAGGGTAACGTACTGCAACGAATATGCTATATAAAAAATAATTAAGTTCCATGTCCTTCACAGGACGTAGCAGTCAACCCCAGCATTTTCGCTGTTCGTGATTCCTGGGCAAATTTTACGTTCAGTAATCTGCCATTGCTTTCTGAACGACCGGCTCCTATACCTTTTTCTAAAAAACCAGCACCGCTGTGGTTCGAACCCGGGTATACGGGCTCACAAACCGCGTTCGCCAGCTCTAAGCCACAGAGCAGAAAGCATCGCATGAGATATGGGCTTAAACCTTAAAGACCGCGATATAGCATATGCTAAGTAAGGTGGAGAACGGAACGTTTCGTGTGGAATGGCTATCCTCGATTCAGAAGTTATATATTGTGAGAATTGTATGGAGGTTTGTCCTGACCATGCGGGAGTGCAGGGGAATGAACAGGCTCATAGGCTGGCAGGGAATTCACCTCTTGGTGGTAGATTACCTATTGACAAGGGAGAAATGGGCGAGCGCCTGTGGAACTAGATGGAGAAGGCGGGGGAACAGTTGAGAACCCGTATGTGGAAAGAATGATACTGTGAAGGATCGGCTTGGGTTCTGGAAGAATCTCAAAACTAAGAGGGAAGACAAGGAGAATTTTCAGTCAGATAGCGGTGGGAACGATTAGTAGTATGACTCTTATCTGGCTGTTGAAAAAGGGGACGGAGCGTGTATGGGAATGTCCTGAGTGCAGTGAAGTCGGTTCTTAGCGCAACTCAACTCAACTCAACGTAAACTGTTACTTTGCTTTATTATTTAAGAGGTATGCGTTCTGTTGGACAGGTGTTTGACTACAACGAAGACGGGTTTATCGATGCTACCGAGTTGAAAATGGCACTGCAGAATCTAGGCGAGCCGCTGTCGGAAAAAGAACTCAGCGATCTGATGAAGGACGCTGACGTAACTGAAGACGGTAAAGTTAATTACGAAGGTAATCATGAAGTTTGGAATACAAGAACCAGTAAATTAACCATGTCACACCAAGTCCCGATGTTAAGAAAAGAATCAAACACGTGTATTGCTAAATGCTCTATTTTATATACTTATCTTAACGGCTTCTGGCAAATTGCCCTCTTGATAGACGATAGTTTGTTACATTGTGCTTCATAAACGCATAATATCTACAAACCATGGCTGTAGCGAATGTGACTAATCATATTAATTTGCTGGGAAAATGTTCTTCCACAATGGATGCATGTGAAAACATGGTCATTTTTACCATCACGCACCATCAAACATCTCATAGGTTCAGTGAGTGACTTATCCGCAGTCATTTTCTGCTTTGTCTTTATTCCATTCCTGACTTTTCTCTCCATGCAACGCGATCAGCAGCGACTTGCTCTATTATCTTGACTATATGTCCTAATGAACATTTTCTCGCGCTACAGTTGCTTTTCATGTTTTCCTAACGTCCCAGTGGTAATGAGTTCGAATTACCTACAAGGCGAGGATTGTGTTTCACTGACCTGGGTCCAAATTTGTCCAGGCTAAAATAGGAGTCAGGAAAGATTATGTGAAGTATAGGCGACCAGCGTGATATTGACCACCCACCCATAGAATTCTGATTGGTCTATGCAAATATGGGTCTGGCACCATATTCTCTTTGCACATTCAGACGTGACAAGGGTCCTAACATCACTTTACTTTTACTGTATACCAATTACCTAACGGCGTGAAAAGTAGTCCTTCAATATTACATTTTAGTTGTGTTTTTTAGCGATACAAATATCTGAAAAACTTATTATTGAAAACTTTAAGCGTGTATACACATGTGTAAAATAACAGCATTCCCGCGGCAAATAAGGCCTTTGGTTTGTGAAGTGTTGGACATTCACATATTATAGACAGTGATGTAAAGAGCTAGGGTTTCCAGTTACCACCCTTCGGCCTTTTCTTCCAGAAACTTACCTACTGTCATTTGTGTGAGGTTTTATTGACCACAGACTCGTACTGGTCAGAAAAACAAATCATGCTAATGATGTAGATTGAAGGCATTTATCTTTCATATTAGCTTTGTTCCTCCCTTCTCCAAAATCCTTTAATAAGATAGTTGTTAAATCACTCCCGCATCAGTGGTTGTTATCCAACAGCCCGTTTATATTCCTGAACAAAACCGAATTCAATCTGCTTCCTGGTTATAAATTAAGAAGTCAGTAAACACGGAAAAGACATCTATCTGGGATTGGGAATGAACCACACGATACCGGGCCGGCAGGCTGGTTTTTTAGCCACAGCGCTAACGCCGTTGCCGAGATATAAACTTCATAACTTAATGAAAACTGACACATTTTATGGGGAAAGAGTAAATGGTAACAAACAGATACATATCTGATCGATTTTGCCATAGGAGATAATGGGGACAAGACCACATATTTAATTCAAGACGTTGGTGATCGTGTGAGAAGGCAATACAGAATGTACAGTTTTATCTAAAAACGGATTAATTAAATAGTTATTTTAGCCTGGCGAGCATTTGGATAGTCTAGTATGTTCCTCATTAAATTTTTGTTAACAAATGTACATAATTTCTTTTCTTAGCAGTTTGAAATTTACTCGTTTTTATCTCTTATTACCACAGCGTTTATACGAATATGGCTGGAAACCTCTAAGGAATCAGCGTAGAACTAGAATGATTAGCTGACAGATGCCTTAAACACTGGCTGATGCTTGAGGACAAAGTTATTTGAATATTCATTTCTTTGTCTCGTGCGCCGCCCGGCTTCACACTATCAAGTGCCATGCGAGTCCAGATTATGATGAAATAAAGAGAGAACAGGCAACAGAGAGAGCAAGCAAGGATCAGTTAACTAATGTGTGTATGGGATTTATTGCGTATAAAATGTGAGGCCATTTATACAACCCAACTGCAGGAAATTGCTTTGGGACAATGTATTTATTTTATTATGTTCATTGGCGCTCTATGGAAGTCGTAGTTTCTTATATATATATATATATATATATATATATATATATATATATATATATATATATATATATATATATATATATATATATATATGGTAACTCACTGATAATTATCCTTTGAAAACAACACACACAATTACAGTAGGGTCTATATTATCAAAGAACAAATACAGGAAGATCCCGCTATACGTCGCTTCGGTTTACCTAGTTTCGCTATAACGTCGTTGTCAGAATGGGGCATAACTTCAATTTACGTCGCTACGTTCCGCTATAACGTCGTCAACTGTGTTGCTATGCCGCGTTAACGTCGCCATTTTACATTTTGTGCAGTGCGTTTTTCCAGCATTTTATCGTGTAATCACCCATAATTATGAGTTCCAAGCGCATAGTAAATGCTGATAATATCTGGTTGTAAGAGAACCAAGAAAAGTGTTACTCTTGAGGTGAGGTTAGATGTGTTACATCGTTTTGAGTCTGGCGATAGGGCTGTTGATATCGGTAAAGTCAATGGTTTGCCTCCAACCACGGTAAGGACAATTCATGCAGGTGCTGACGAAATCAAAGAGGGTACTAAAAACTTAACCCCCGGCCGTGCTTCTAAGATCACTCGTACCAGAAGTACTCTTACGGAGAACAAGGGAGTGTTATTGGCGGTCTGGATTGAAGACCAGAACCAACGGAATATGCCTGTGAGCAAGATGGTTATCCAAGAGAAAGCAAAGTCTCTCTATGATGATCTAGCTAAGAAAGCGGATGAGAGCAGTACTATACTAGAACTATCATGTTAGTGCTGATGATAGTTTTGGAGCGAGTCATGGTTTTAATGCCTCTACTTCCCAATAATTCTACCACTCACCCTCCAACCCACCTCTATTTAGCCAATAAATATCAACAACCATAAAAATAAACATTACATAATACACTTATTTCATTTAATTCTATGGGAAATGGTGTTTCGCTATACGTAGTTTCATATAAAGTCGCGTTTTCCACGAACGAAACTCCAACGTTAACCGGGGCCTTCCTGCATTATAATTAAAGAAGGGAAACGATCTTACAGTGTGTGTTACATACTTAGCTACACTGGCCGCCACGTGTCTATGTGCCTATATTTAATCCCCTACATTTAAATACCTCTTTTTCGTATGCTCCCTCTCCTCTTCGTTCTACTCCTCTTCCTTATGTTTCTTTATCTTCTTCTACGTCTCCTCATCCCACATCCTCTCTTCCTTCATCTTCCTCTTCCCGTTTTCTTCCTCCTCTTCCTCTTCTTCTTCTTTTTCTCCACCACCTCCGCCTCCTCCAATGCTTCTTCCAGTTCTTCTTCTTTCTTATTCTCCTCCTCCTTTCTCTTCATAATCGCATTCCATTTATAGCTCCTCTAGCTAATAAGTTACACTTATTGAAGATCTTCCATTGATCCATGCAGAGAGATTGATGCATAAGTTGACAATCCTGTATCAAAATCTATTCATTTGCTTGTCAAACATATAGCGTATATTATATGTTCTGTAATACTGTAGTAGTATTGCTATAAAGTGTGAGATCAAATTATATACAAGAAGTGTTAGCTAGAGTGGCAGAATGTTACATATATTGGCTGCGAAAACAATGGTCCCGGTTAAATAACCAATAAAAGTTAGTTAGTTGCATATCCTTTACAGGACGTCGCAGTCAACGCCAGCAGTTTTTGGCTGTTTGCGATTTATTTTTACAAGTTTACGTTCAGTAGTTTGCCATTTCTTTTTGAACGACCGGGACTCATACTACTGTATGAAAACAAACGCAAAGCGGTCTGCTACCAAATCTCCCTCAACTGCGTTTTGAACGCAGTATGCGGGATTACGATTTATCCTTTACAATCTAAACCATTGAGATGCTATCATGTTAAAACTTAACAATGTGATCCCATATAATCTAAACCATTGAGATGCTATCATGTTAAAACTTAACAATGTGATCCTATACAATCTAAACCGCAGAGATGCTATCATGTTAAAACTTAACAATGTGATCCAATACAATCTTAACCGCAGAGATGCTATCATGTTAAAACTTAACAATGTGATCCTATACAATCTAAACCACAGAGATACCATCATGTTACAACTTAACAATGTGATCCTATACAATCTAAGCCACAGAGATACTATCATGTTAAAACTTGACAATGTGATCCTATATAATCTAAACTATTGAGACGCTAACGTGTTAAAACTTGACATTATTTTCTTACTTTTCTTATTATAATATCTAGCAGATTTTATTGCTTCTTTCTAGCTTCTTTGGTAATAAGAAATAGTAACAGATCCTTTTGCACACATTCAGTCGCATTGGGCATATGTTCAAGTAAAGTCACGGGCACCTTTACATTCCTTGGGCCCATAAAGTATAGTATAGGAACCTTTTACATGCTGTGGGCGCATAACGCACAGTAAAGGGTCCTGTTACATTCATTAGGCGCATAAAGCGTCCTTTTACATGCCTTCAGCGTATAAAGTATAGTAAAGGACCATTTTACATTCCTTAGGCGCATTAAAGTATAGTAAAAAAATATCCCTTCACATTCCTTAAGCGCATAACGTATAGTAAAGAATCCCTTTTACATGCGTGGGCGCACACAGTATAGTAAAGGGCCCTTTTACATGCCTGGGTGCATAAAGTATAGTAAAGGGTCTTTTTATATTCCTGAGGTTCATAAAGTATAGTAAATAATCCTTGTACATGCCTTAGGCACATAAAGTATAGTAAAGGACCCTTTTACATGCCTGGCCGCATAAAGTATAGTAAAGGGTCTCTTTATATTCCTGAGGTTATAAAGTATACTAAAGTGTCCCTTTTACATGCCTTCGGCGCATAAAGTATAGTAAAAGACCCTTTTACATACCCTAGGCGCATAAAGTATAGTAAAGAACCTTTTTACATGCCTGGGCCCATAAAGAATAGTAAAGGGTCCTTTTGCATACCGTATAGGCATAAAGTATAGTAAAGGACCCTTTTACATGCCTAGGCGCAATGGGAATATGGTTCTAGATCTAGTTTTTTTATAGATCAATCGGCACTAATTTAGTGATGTGGTTAGTATCACGCCCGTCACCTTAATTTCCCAAAACGTTTCCTGGAACCAATTTTAGGATTATTAGACCTAGATGTGGCAATATCAAGTGCAACAAACAGGCTTGACCGTTTGAGAGAACATATGAGAGATATTTCACAACACACAAAAGCCAATGTCTAACCACTGTAATTTTCCTGCTCATAATGTGTTGAAGATGCATGTTCTGCAATTATACTTAGTTATTCGAATTGCTCTATGAGAAACAAGACGGGAAGCCATTTGATTTATAGCACGGGCTGTATTCATTCAACGGGAATCAATGCAGTTGGCAATGATCCAGTGTAGCATCATTTGTCCGCTTGTCCAATATTGCATTCTTTTTTCCTGCTTCTCTAAATGCATGCTCCCTTATTTATTTCCCCGTGTATATAATTATTCATGTAATTTGGTTCTACTTTCCTGTTGTGATATTCATGCACCAATATATTCCATTCTATTCGCCAATGGGCACATATTCGCTCTATGACCCACACACTTGGACCACCATGCCCTTTCAGAAACGTGAATTTTGCGTTCTTAATCATGACGGTTTCTATTAATGGCCGGCACCGGGGCGAAGGTGTTACGGAATCCCACATACCCGCGTTCGAAACACAGCTGCGGGCAAATTGGCAACAGACCGCATTGTGTTGGTTTTTAGGAAATGGCATGGATGTCGGTCGTTCAGAAAGCAATGGCAAACTACTGAACGTAAACATGCCAAGAGATCACAAAAACAACAACAACAAATGCTGGTGTTGACTGCGACGTCCTGTAAAGGATATGTAACGAACATATTTTCTTTTAATGAGTCAGGTCATGTTTTTATTAATTTTCTTTATGTATTCCTACTCCCATATCTTAAATCTTAAGATCCACTATTGTTTATACTGCGTTCCATGTATATTGTTGCTAGATGTTATAATTGTGTTATAAGGTCAGCATGGACGAACATATAAGAGCACTCATTCGTAAACATCCGGTGTGCCGAGGTAGCGGGTTCAACCCCAACGCAGGACAAAAATGTTGACTTCTCGTCCTTGACTCGGGGACGTAAATTACAAGCACCTCTAAAAGTCGGAGTGGGTTCACCTGATGGCGAGGGACAGTGGTAATAGGGAAAGTTAATCTACACACAGAAATCGGTCCAGTGCACTAGAAGTAGTAGCACGTATATTGACTACGCTTGAGTTAAAAGAGAGCGAACGTAAAACAAAATAATAATTATGTTATTCTTTATTTGTTTTCCCTCTAACATTTTGTTTCCACAATTATCCACACACTGTATAGTAAGATCTTTTTATTTATTTTTGCTGCAAAACCTTACCTGTCTTTACTTTTCATTTTGAGATTCGTATCTGTTTTCTATGATTGTCTGGAATAGGCAAATGAAACTAGAAACTGAAAAAGGCAAACACCATTCTTTGGACACGTGGATTTGTAGAGAATCATTGGAAAGCAATGTGACGAGTGGACAGATCAGTGGGAAAAGCAGCAGAGGCAGACTGTCAGAAATATTTTTTAAAAAGTCACTAAAAAGTCGACAGGGTCGACTTTATTGCACCGGGTTTTTATCCCGTATGGCTCAGTCCCTTTCCGCAGCGCGGAAAGCGCCGCACAAAGCACGAACTCCGTAGCTCCAGTGACGACCCCCGGAGTCTCCGAAAAATGCACTCGTAAACCGAAGGCCGTAGCCCGGAATCGAACCCACAACCTTCAGAGCCCGAGTCAGACGGCTTGATCACTTTGCCACGGAGACTCCTGGTGAGGGCCGGTCTGGTTCGCAAGATCAGTCCTGCGTCTAGCGTTCGTTGTCTTGGATGACTGTGTGAGGCTGTCAGAAATAATTCTGGATGACTGAGGGATATCATCAGCAGAGTCAGAACACTAAATGCCGAGATCTGTGGAGAAACATGAACACCTGTTGACATGGCACATGATGATGGCGATGATTTGGTTTCTATTTAAAAAAACATTGCGAGTATATTTCCAAGCAGTGGACATTATGCAATTCTCTTTGTCGTAAACTAATGAACGTAAAACTTGCCAAGAGATCACACCAGCAAAAAATGGTAGTGTAGACTGCAACGTCCTGTAAATGACGTGCAACTAACTTTAACTCTTAGTCGTGACGTCCTTCTCCTCCCCCCTTCCCTACAATAATTCTCCACCATGCTTCTCTTCATACACACATACACAGACGGAAAGGGGAAATCACCACATTAATATAACCGGAATAGTTTTATGGGTAGTCAAAAAACTTAACATCCTGTCAATTTACACATATAAAAACATTTTCAGTATTGTTCAGATTGAATAACCAGCCTTTTAGTTTGGTTTGTTGTGTGTGTGTGTGTGTGTGTGTGTGTGTGTGTGTGTGTGTGTGTGTGTGTAAGCGCGCGCGCGCGTGCTCTCGCGTGTGTGTATTAAATCTCTAAACGCAACGTTTCCATCGTCATCATCAAATAGCAGATTCTTTGCATAAGGTGGCTCTCATCACGACGCGCCGAACGAACCACATTTCTGATGCTTCCAATTTCTTCATAATTTGTCCATTTACATTCCAACATTCCCTGCCATACAGCAAAACTGGTTCTACGTAGCATTTCAGTACTCTCTTTCTTAACATTCAATGATAGCGACTTATTGCATAAAATACCTTTCATTTTCTGAAATGCAACTTCTGTTTGCCCTATTCTACTCATAATCTCTGCTGGTCATCTTCCATTTGTTATAGTAAATGCCCTTAGGTATATAAAAGTATCCATTTGGTTGAGAATGTTCCTTTCTATTTTCATTTCACATTTTTGTGTCACTTTTTTCTTTGATATCGCCATTGTTACTGTTTTCTTGATATTCAAGGATAGTCTTTTCATTTGACTCTCTGTTACTACAATGTCCAACAAGTGTCATAGATCTTTTGCATTTTCCACCATCAATAGTATGTCACCCGCAAAGCGTATATTGTTTATATTATAACATCCGATTAGTATTCCTGGCTTCTCTTTGATCCCCTCATTATTACTTCATTAGAGAGAGAGAGAGAGAGAGAGAGAGAGAGAGAGAGAGAGAGAGAGAGAGAGAGAGAAGAGATCACACCCCTGTCGTTCTAATAGCTATATTTGTTCATAATTCCCCTCTTTATTTTCAATGTTAAGTGCTGCTACCCGATTTCAGTAAACATTCTTTATTATTCTGAGAACTTTACCGTCAATGTTGATATCTTCTAACATCTTCTTGTTATAATATATGAAGCACAACTATACATCTTTATGTGTCTCTATTGATCTTTCTATTACTGTTCTTAATGACATATCTCAGATAGGAGAAATGTCATCATGTCGCATGTTTCATTGTGTATCAACTTGTGTCAATCTTGTTGAACCTGTGACTCTCTTGGCAAACTACATTTCCCTTGGAGGATTAACTAGCGAAATTTGGAGGAACCATAGCATGTCTTTTCATAAATAAATACAGAATCCTGTGGAGAGCCTGATCAGCGAGGAGTGAGCAGAAAGTCTGGACCACACTCAATCCGTAGAAGACGAAACAGACGGTCGTTTAATCAGGTGCCTTCAGCAACTCTTCGTTGGCCACTGAAGCAACATTTCGTTGGCCACTGAAGCAACATTTCGTTGGCCACTGAAGCAACTCTTCGTTGGCCACTGAAGCAACATTTCGTTGGCCACTGAAGCAACATTTCGTTGGCCACTGAAGCAACATTTCGTTGGCCACTGAAGCAACATTTCGTTGGCCACTGAAGCAACATTTCGTTGGCCACTGAAGCAACATTTCGTTGGCCACTGAAGCAACATTTCGTTGGCTACTGAAGTAACATTTCGTTGGTCACTGAAGCAACATTTCGTTGGCCACTGAAGCAACATTTCGTTGGCCACTGAAGCAACATTTCGTTGGCCACTGAAGCAACTCTTCGTTGGCCACTGAAGCAACTCTTCGTTGGCCACTGAAGCAACTCTTCGTTGGCCACTGAAGCAACTCTTCGTTGGCTACTGAAGTAACACAAAAAAGATGGCGATCAAGCATAACATCTGCAAAAACCCTACGAAGTGCAGACTTTGATAAAGATCATCAGTTATTAGAAGCAGATCTGAAATTAAAACTCAAAAAGCTTACCCGAGGACCAAGGCAACTTCGTTTTGATCTCACAACAATACCAGATGCATACACCGTAGAAGTTAGAAATCGTTTTGGGGTCTTGTTGTCTGTACAAGTGGAAATGACACCTGATGAACTGGCAGTACAAGCAACAGATATCTTGATAACTGCACCCAAAGATTTAATTCCGACCAAGAAAAAGCAACTTAAGCCATGGATTACATCAGGCACGTTTAGAATGAATAAAACAACGAAGGGAACTGAAACAGAAAGGAGGTGAATCCGATAACAGCAGGATGAAGTATAAATCTTTAACTCGAGAAATAAGAAAGAACACAAGAAAGGACAAAAATCAATATATACAAGATTGCTGTACCAGAATAGAGCAATATCATAAGACTGGAAGAGATTACGAAATGTTCAAAGAAATGAAGTTATTGACAAAACATATTCAACCTCAATTGAATGTTATCTGTGACAAGATGGGAAATACCTTAACAGAATCTAGACAAATTCCAGAAAGATGGCAAGAATACTTCAGTGGAATGTATGATATGAGTAACAGTGAGGATATGAATGAGATGCATGAGTGAGCCAATGACAGCAGAGACAGAACCTGAACTCTCATTAGATGAAATTGCATGGGCAATAAAGAACCTGAAGAACGGTAAATCACCTGGATGTGATGAGATACCAGATGAACTAATTAAAGCAGGAGGAGAAGAAAGCGTACAACTCTATCACGCATTATGTAAAAAGATATGGAAATATGGTATATGGCCAAAAGATTGGAAGAAAACTATCTTCATTCCAATACCAAAAAAGGCATCGTGAAATTATGCACCAACTATAGAACAAATGCTCTGATCAGTCATGCAAGTAAAATTCTACTAAAAATCATAATGGGAAGACTTCGTAAGAAAATGGAATAAGAATTAAAGTGGTTCAAGCTGGATATAGACAAGGAAGAGGAACAAGGGATAACATTCTCAGTATGCGTTTAATAATAGAGAAGTGCAGAGAATTTAGTGTAAACCTGTTCTCATGTTTTGTGGATATTTCAAAGGCATTTGACTGTGTACAACATCAGAAACTTTGGGAAATATTGAGGAATATGGGCTTTCCACCACATGTAATACAACTCATAAGAATGCTCTATCTAGACCAACAAGCAGCGGCTAGAATGGATGGCGAGACATATTGGTTTGACATCAAGCAAGGAGTCCGTCAGGGATGTTTGCTGTCCCCCTATTTGTTTAACCTGTACGCCGAAAATATAATGAGAAATGTAAGAGATGATATAAACAGGGCGCTATTTGATGCCCTAAATATCGGTGGTCATGACATACCAGGGATTCGGTATGCTGATGATACAGTATTGCTATCCACAACACAGACTGGTGTAGAAAATCTTATAGCCTCAACCCAATTGAATAGTGAAAATCACAACTTATATCTTAACATAGCAAAAACAAAGTTAACGCATACAGATAAAACTACTTTCATCACCATCAAGTGCCGTGCCGGCTGGCGTAGGCGTTCATGGCTCTCCATAGATCTCGGTCTTTGGTTCTCTGGATCAACTCTGCTGCTGATATTCCTCCATGCCACCGTCTCAATCCATCCAGCATCACTTCTCTTGGTCTACCTCTGCCTCTCTTCCCCTCGATCTTTCCAGTTGTTACGATGTTCTCCAATGCCTCTCTTCTCATCACATGACCGAGGAAAGCTGTTTGTCTCTGTCTTATTGTTGTATATAATGTTCTAGTTTCATTAGCCTGTTTCAGGCAGTCATCGTTAGTTACTCTGGCAGTCCAAGGAATTCGCAACATTCGTCTCAGGAACCACATCTCTGTTGCTTCTAATTTCTTCTTAATTTGTTCATTTACATTCCAAGATTCACTGCCATACAGCAAAACTGGTTCTACATAGCATTTCAGCACTCTCTTTCTTACATTCAGTGACAGTGACTTATTGCATAAGATACTCTTCATTTTATGATATGCGGCTTTTGCCTGCCCTATTCTGCTCCTAATCTCTGTTGTACATCTTCAATCTGATGTTATAAATGCCCCTAGGTATCTAAAATTATCAACTTGGTTAAGGATTTTCCCTTCTATTTCTATGTCACATTTTGGTGTCACCATTTTCTTTGATATTACCATTGTTACTGTTTTCTTGATATTCAAGTTGAGTCCTTTCCTTGCACTCTCTGTTACTACAACGTCTAATAATTGTTGTAGGTCTGTTGAATTATCCGCCACCAATACTGTGTCATCTGCATAGCGTATATTATTTATATTATAACCTCCAACTAGTATTCCTGGCATCTCTTTGATCTCTCTCATTATTACTTCGCTATACAGGGAGAAAAGATCTGGTGACAAGACACACCCTTGTCGTACTCCTAGCTTTATCTGTTCGTAACTACCCTCTTTATTTCCCATTTTAATTGCTGCTACTTGGTTCCAGTAAATATTCTTTATTATTCTTAAATCTTTTCCATCAGTGTTGATATCTTCCAACATTTTAATCAGTTCATCATGTTTTACTTTATCAAATGCCTTAGTATAATCTATGAAGCACAAATATATGTCCCTCTGTTTCTCTATTGACCTTTCTATTAGTGTCCGCAATGTATAAATTGCATTGTTTGTGCCCTTTCCTTCCACAAATCCATACTGTTCTTCACTAATTTCCATTTTTATTTTCTTTTTGGTTCTTCTCATTATGATTCTGAGTAGAAGCTTAGTGATATGGTTTATAAGGTTAATTGTACGAAAATCTTCACAATCAATTGCTCCTGGTCTTTTTGGTATAGCTATAAATACAGATTTCAGCATATCACTGGGTAAATATCCACTGCTGTAAATATCACTCAACATTTTGGTTAATATATCTACTCCAAATTCTCCCAATACTTCTAATTCTTCTATTGTGATTTCATCTGGCCCAGCTGTTTTTCCTTTCTTCATACGTTTCATAGCGTCAGTGACTTCTTCTTTCAGAATAGGTGGACCTTCTAAGTTACTATCTTCTGTTAATTCTGCCCTTTCTCCTTCATATAATTCTCTTATATACTCATTCCACCTCTTCATTATAGCATCTTCCTCTAATATTATCTTTCCTGTTTTTGATTTCAAACACCCTGTATTTATTCTTATTTTTTTTCCTGTAAGCTCACTGATTTGTCTGTGCATATTTTTTGTATCTTTAATGGAATTTAATTCAATTTTTTTGCATTGCTCGTTTAACCAACTTTCTTTAGCCTTCCCACATTTATCTTTTATTTCTTTATTTATCTTAGCGTATTCTTGTTTGTCATTTTTATACTGTTTTCTTTTGTCCATCAGGTTTAAGATATCTTCATTCATCCATTTTTTCTTAGCTATTTTGCCTCTCTCTGGTAATACTTCTTTGCTAGTTTGATGAATGGAGTCCCTTAACATTTCCCATTGTTCATCTATACTCTGTATTTTAGTTATTGCATTGTACCTATTTTTCACAGTCACTCTGTATTGTTCTTGCATTTCGTTATCTATTTTTAGAACCTCTTTATTAAGTCTCATGTTCTTAACCATTTTTTTCCCTCTTTTTAATCTTACTTTTATTTGTCCACATAGTGGTACATGATCACTATTACAGTCAGCACCAGGCATTGTCTTTACATTAATTAAAGCATTTCTAAATCTTTTATTAATTAGTATGTAGTCAATTTGGTTGCGTATTTTCTTATCAGGGCTTATCCATGTGTACAGTCGTCTTTTATGGTGTTTAAACCATGTGTTTCCAATTATCATATCATTGATATTTGCCCATTCTATTAGCTTTTCCCCTCTTTCATTTCTTGTACCTAAACCATAATTCCCCACTACATCCTCCATTTTTCCCTTTCCTACTTTTGCATTAAAATCACCAAGTATTATTTTTATTTCTTGTGATCCAATTTGAGCCATCGCCATTTCTATTTCGTCGTAAAAGTGTTGTATTTCTTCATCACTACTGCTTGCTGTTGGTGCATATACTTGTATAATATTTATGTCTATTGGTTTGCCTTTGATTTTTACCATAATAACTCTATCTGAAATACACCAGTATCCATTAGTTGACTTGGCTGTTTTTTCATCTAATATCATTCCTACCCCTTTCTCATGTGTCTCCCCTCCAGAATAAATTATTGTGTGATTGTCAGCTATAATTTTGCCCGATCCCTTCCATCTCATCTCACTAACGCCTAGTATATTCATTTTCATGCTATCCATCTCTCTTAGAACATTGGTCAACTTTCCTAGCTCATTTAATGTCCTAACATTCCATGTTCCTACTCTAAATTTATTTATTTTAGTTAAGATTTTGCCATCAGTAGCTGGATGACGGTCTGGTGTCACCTGTGGCTCATGACTGTCCCTACCGGACGAGGATGCCCTAAGACAGCCATTAACGTCCTTCACTAACTTTGATTTATGTTTTGCCATGAAGTCTTGGGAAGATAATGTGGTGGTTTCCCCTTGCCTTCCACATTCACATGGTGGTCTTTTTACCTCTGCTTTTGACAGCCATTTCCGACTGCAAGGACAAGTGAGTGCCCTGCTCTGCTCAGCTGCAGAGTTGTCCACTTATTCCGGTGGATACTCGGTCCCCAGAGCTGTGCTAGCCACACCGTGGTGTGTTTCCATCCTCTACCGCGTGGAGGTGCAGTTGGGATTTTCCCTTCATAAAGTTATGGTCTCTGACCAAAACTCTCCAGTACTTTTAGAGAAAACTACTTTGGAGAAAGAAATATATGTTATTATGGAAAAATTGGAGGTGGTGGACAATTTTGAATATCTTGTGTCATTGATTACTAAAAACGGCGACACAATGAAAGAAATTAAACGACGACTATCACATGCTCTTCAAAGACTAAAACAACTGAATAAATTATGAAATGGGACAGACAAAACTACAAAAATTAGATTTTTAAGAGCATGCATCTTTCCCATAGCACCATACGCCTGTGAGACATGGACACTTACTAAACAAGCTGAACAGCGCATAAATGCCTTTGAATATAAATGTTATAGACGAGTTCTAAGAATATCTTGGGTAAAGAAACGAACAAATGTATCCATACTTCAAGAGATGAATATTGAAGAAGGTTGGCAATTAAAGACGATAAAATAAGAAAATTTAAATATTTTGGTCACTTGAAACGTCACAAAAGTTTGGAGAGAACAATAATGGAGGGGTATATGCCTGGGAAGGGAGGAAGAGAAAGAGAAAAGAAAAGATGGGTGCAGGATGTGGGGGATGATCTCCAGATGGGTGTATCGGACGCGGGACATCTTCATTATGATCGAGAGGTTTTCCGGAAGGTTGTTATGGGAGCGAGGTTCTGCAAAGGACATGCTACTGAATGAACTGAAGTAACTCTTCTTTGGCTATTGAAGCAACTTTTTTTTGGCTACGGAAGCAACTTTTCTTTGGCTACTGAAACAACTCTTCGTTGTCTACTGAAGTAACTTTTCGTTGGCTACTAAGGCAATGCTTCCTTGCCTCTTCGTTGGCAACTGAAGCAACTCTTCTTTGGCTATTGAAGCAACTCTTTGTTTAATACTGACGCACATCTTCGTTGACTACTAAAGCAACGCTTTGTTAGCTACTGAAATAACTCTTCGTTGGCTACTGAAGTAACTCTTCGTTGGCTACTGAAATAACTCTTCGTTCGCTACTGAAGATGGGGACGGAGCACGTATAGAACTTTCCGGAGTGCAATTGTTGATTTCACATTTCTATGCGTATTTAGTGATGTGAATTTGGAGTTATGGACCACTTTTCAATCACTAAAGAAGAAAACGAAAGAATTTGAGCTTAAATCTTACACACAAGTTCTTAGAACAGCTTCAACCAAGAAGAATACTGACATTCTAAAAGATCTTAACGTCGAAAAAACTTTGTTCATAAATAATATCATGTCTCAGCGACTAATATACTTTGGCCATATTAAATGTCACAGAGGCGTGGCGAGAACAGTGATGGGTTCCTGTAAGACAAGGCAGGGGCGGAACAGTACGATGTCGGCAACAGGACATTGAAGACAGGTTGGGCATGAATTGCACAATTCAGTAGAAATCGCCAGAGATCGAGAAATGTGATGAGTGCGACGCTCTGAAAAGGATTTGCTATATAAGGTGATGAATTAAACTTTAAAAAAAAAGCAATTTCGGCTGTCTAATAAAAGGTAATGTAAGAAATCATATATTCAAAATGGCCTTTGAAAATAATTACTATAAAACCAGCAGCCTTGAAGAGATTAGAACAAGAATCACCATGGCTAAAGTAGCCTTTAGCAAGATGAAAAACATACTGACCAATAAAAAGATGTCAATTGAAACTAGAAAAAGAGTGTTGTGATCCTACACAGAGCCTGTACTTTTGTATGGATGTGAAACTTGGACAATGAGCAGTCAAGCTGAAAAACATCTAATTTTTGTAGAAATATGGTTTCTGAGGAGAATGCAAAGAATTCCATGGACAGACAGAAAAACAAATGACCAAGTACTACAGGAAACAAATAAAAATCGTAAATTCATTAAAGAAATTAGACGTAGACAGTCAACATTTTTTGGACATGTTATGAAAAGAAATGAATAGGAGAACTTGGTGATAACTGGCAAGATCGAAGGGAACAGACCAAGGGGAAGACCGATAAGTAAATACATGGATAGCTTGGCCACATGGCATGGTCAAGTCAGGAACACTGAGCTGATCCACGACTCTGGTGATCGAGTGAAATGGCGAGTCATGACCGCCTACGCTTTCCGGCATGGCACATGATGGATGGATAACACCAACAATATTGCGGTATAAGTAGCTTCCATGTTAGCACGCATTAGGAACACATTCCTAAAGCACACTTATGCGCCAATGACAATCAATCGTGACTCCTCAGATATGCATATTTGAAAACCGCCACTCTGTGGTATGTGCTTTAAACATATTTGACTAAGTGTATCATAATTTGAGATAGACATATTTTATCTTGATTTCTCGATATAATGTACGTGTATAGGTGATTCGAATTACTTTTATAAGACCTGGGTATTTTCCCTTGTCTACTACAAGCTCTTCTATGAGGCTGAAGTAACTTGAAGATTAATTGTTTTGTCATTAGAAAAGTCAAGGACACCTTCAGCCGCCTTGAGGATTAGTGGGTATATGGTTCTAGCCTTGATTTGAATACTCCAATGAGCATTCGATGGGTGTTGTTGCCGCCTTTACCTTCAGCAGTTTATTTTCTGGTAACAAATTTACGTTGGTTCGACCTAGGAAACCAGGTTAGTTACAAAATATCTGCTTCAATGGAGATTCGAACATACGACAGCCTGGCCGACAGGCAAGCGTGCTAGCTACTGCACTTGGCGGATTCCGTATTGTTATTAATATATATATATATAATACGAATCAAGTCTAAATGTCCAGTGTCCAAACAATGGTTTCTTGGTTGGGGGGGGGGGATATCGGGTGAGAAAGGGGTGTGGGGTGGGGAGGGGTGGGAGGAACAATTGCAGAAATTCAACTTCAAGCCCTAAGCACATAGACAACATGAGGTGGAAGATGTATCACAGAGATAAAAAGCAGAATATCAGAAGAAAAAAAAATGCTTGTAATAAAATGAATATCAGCTTATGTAATTAATCTCTGTCATAGGACATAAGAAAGCGAATTCGTGCATGTTACCTGCAATCGATTTTAACATATAACATTGAGTCGTGGGCAGTGAGTAAACAAGTACCAAGTACCATGATGCCTCGGAATGTAGTTGCACCGAAGAATGCTGAGTAATCAAAATGATTTTAAAGAGGCTTAGCCACAGACATTCTATCAAATGAAGAAAGTTTTGTGCAAAGAATCACTGTCCTTGAAAGCTATAAAGAGAGTTCTTGCGTGTTACATAGAACCAATTTTAACATACGGCCGCGAATCCTGGACAATTAGTAAACAAAGCCTTGGAGATGTGGTTTTTATAAAAGAATGCTGAAAAATAATTTGACAGCCAATATGAGCAATCTGAACATATTGGGGGAAGCTATGTCCCAAAAATAACTTATCACAAACATTAGACGGAGACAGTCATTGTGTTTTGGCCACTTTATGAGAAGACAAAAAACTGGAATATGTCGTGATAACCGGAGAAATATGAGGAAAGAGAGATAGAGGAAAACAGCGGAAAAAGATTCTTGACAGTATTTTTTCATGGCACTGAAAGGAGTCAACACAGGAATTGATCCATTACGTCGAAGATCGTAATTTGTGGAGAGGCATGATCGCCGACGTCAGCCGGCAAAGCACTGGATGATGATGATATCATACCAAGTGCTTACTGAAAAAAAGTTAGTTGCATATCCTTTACAGGACGTAGCCGTCAACTCCAGCATTTTGTGGCTGTTTGTAATTCCTGGGCAAGTTACGTTCAATAGTTTGCCATTCTTTCTGAACGGCGGGCACTCATACTAATACGGGTAACCAGCGCTAGGCGGTCTGTTTCCAAATCGCCCGCAGCTGTGTTTCGAATGCGGTATGCGGGATTACGAATTACATTCGCAAACCCTTCGCCACAGAACCGGCTACATAAATAAATGAGATGAAGCAAACAAAACGTATCCTTTTGGCTAAGATACAAAATTCGCATCGACATTGACTCTCAAACCTAACCTTCTATTTTACTAGGGTTGTCGCAAGCTGACTACATTGTCTGTCAGAAAACATTTGTATATGACAAATCACAGGTAGAATAAATATCTCCATGTCGTATGTTTCATTGTGTACATTTGTATATGACATATCACAGGTGGAAGACATGTCTTATGTCGTCTTTCATTGTAAATCAACTGGTGTCAGTTGTGTTGAGCCTATGATTCTCCTGGCAAACTACCTATAGCTATAAGATTTAGCTAGCGAAGTTAGGAGGAACTGTAGAATGTCGTTTGACAAACAAATATTGGATCCACATGTGAAGAGACTGATCAGCGAGGAGTGAGCAGAAAGTCTGGACTACACTTCACCCGTAGAAGACGGTCGGACGTTTAACTCTTTCACTACCAAACAAAAACTGGGCTGTGACCAAACAGAAATTTATGGCAGAAAATTGGAACTAGGGGTGTGTTACAATAATGCTTTTAAAATGGTTAAGATGGTAGCAGATCTATTGTATTACATATCAAATTAAAGAGGATTGCACAAGGAACATGACAGGGTTAATAATTAATTGATAGGTTACAAATATTATGACAATAATGAGAGGTTTAATAATAACAACTGAAATTAAAGAGGTAAAAATTATTTTAAAAACTGCACTTATAAGGTGTTTTCTACACTCCTATACTGCTAATCATGTTTAATTTACTGAATAATCAAACAAACACCAATTGTCTTCAAGAATATAAACAGTATTGCTCATTAAAGTAACCCAAAAAGAAGTTTTGGTTCATATTCTGAACCATGTCTTTTTAACAAAAAATGACAAAAAATAATGGCTGAAATCTGGAAGGTGGGGTCTCTCACAGTAAAGTTATGAAAATGGTTAAAATTGTAGAAGAAATGTTGTATTATATATCAAAATAAAGGGGATTGCACAAGGAATATGTTGGTAGGAGAATTTCTGCTTTAGGTTGTAAATAAAATAAAAATAATAATATAATTTGTAAAATAATTGGACAAAAGTAGGTAAAAATAATGTAAACATTGCACTTAGAATGTGTTTTCTACACTCCTATACTGCTAATAATGTTTAATTTACTGAATAATCAAACAAACACCACTTGTCTTCAAGAATATAAACAGTATTGCTCATTTAAATCAACAAAAAGGAAGTTTTGGTGCATATTCTGAACCATGTCTTTGTCACAAAAATGAAAAAAACTAATGGCCGCAATCTGGAAGTTGGTGTATGTCGCAATAATGTTATGAAAATGGTTAGAATTGTAGCAGAAATGTTGTATTATATATCAAAATAAAGGGGATTGCACAAGGAATATGTTGGTAGGAGAATTTCTGCTTTAGGTTGTAAATAAAATAAAAATAATAATATAATTTGTAAAATATGTGGACAAAAGTAGGTAAAAATAATGTAAACATTGTACTTACCAAGGGGGCGTTGTTATCCAATATCCTGATCACTGCTAATCCTGTTGAATTTACTGCACAAACAACACTTTTCTAAACTATAAATACAATTGCTCCGAATCAATCATCCGAAAAGAAGTTTTGCCGCAGATTCTGAATCATGTATTTTTCTTTTTTCAGACAAAAGTTAGGAGAACACTTGGCAGATTTACATTTAATTGTCATGTCTGTTTGTTTTTATTTACTATATGTGGCAGTCTATTTGTGATAGGCTGCAAAGCAAACTTTGGCGCACAAGTCTGGTCTATTAGTGCAGCCGGAGCAAACAAAAGATGATATGTGTCGTTTAGTTCGAGTGCTACAAAAAACAC
Organism: Cepaea hortensis; assembly: GCA_963921405.1. Lineage (NCBI taxonomy): Eukaryota > Metazoa > Mollusca > Gastropoda > Stylommatophora > Helicidae > Cepaea > Cepaea hortensis. Next base: position 40,225,583 of record OY992887.1, on the reverse strand, counting down.
AGTCTCTATTGACACCGACAAATTCTATTATTTATATTATATTATTTCTATTATAATTCATTAAATTAAATGCTTGGCTCATGTAAATCTTTCGGCATAATTTCCTGCAACAGACTGAAATTCTTCGGCAGGCAGAGTGTCAAACTTTCAGGAATACTCTGAGCTACTTTGCGATGAGCACTTTCCTTTACTTGAAATCCTTCTATAACAATTTTTATCCTCCTTTCTCTGTTTGCCATATGGAATGTAGGATGTGAGCATTGATCTGTGCAATTTCAAAGATCTAGTAGTAGATCTTCTTCCACCACTTAATGGTTTTCCTATCATGGATATTATAATATCCAACCATTTGGTCCATTCTGTCGCAGCCATTCATCGCCGTGTTATTTTCATGGAGACCATCTTCGGCTTGCTTTGCGGTTTTCGCAATCCACTCTCAACAGTTCTAACTACAGACTTTGTAGAGACAACAATGCATGTTTGTTTTTTAGCTTTATTTAGCCCTTCCACCAAATAATCATTTCATCAATGGACACATTTTCAAATGGGTAAAATGCTTCCTGGATATTCTTCAGAATCATGTCAACAAGAGGATCAATTTTTTTTTTTTTTTTTTTTTTTTTGTGTGGGTACCCTCAGGTTGACATACATGAAACATGGTGTGATAAATATATTATAATTTTCTAATTGATTACTGGGAAACGTAGTGGCAGTGGCATACCAAGGAGTATATAAATGTGCACTTGTACACCAGTAGTCTTTGATACATGGTCTTGGATCAAGTCCCATAGCAATAATGACAGACGTAAACTTCAGCCATTCGTGCTTCGTTGTCAAACACTCAGCTGTTGACGAACATTCACTGGTTTTTCTTTATCACCACGTGCTAAAACTTTAGACACAACTAAAAATTCTTTCTAAATATTCACTGATAAGGGAATCACTATTGTTTAAAACAGTTATAAACAATAATCTAGCTTGATCTCAAGTCATACTACGTGGACGCAAACTGGTGGGCGTTTCCATTGTGAAAAAACAAATTAACACTACCTTAAAACTGAAAATTCACAAGAATCCAAAATTATAAAACGAATGACCGCACCAAAATGGCGTAGAGATCTTTCGGCTGTACGACTTTTTAGTTTACTGTAACTTAAAATTCCGAAACGGAGCAGAAATATGTGAAATAAACCACTGATCATTTTGTGGCACTAAAACGGCGGACTGCCATCTCGGGAAAGACATCGTGCCGATAGATGGGATCACGGTAGCGAAAGAGTTAATCAGGCTGTCACTGGTGCCTTTATTAACTCTTTGTTGGCTACTGAAGGTGAGTACGTGTTCAACTGTTGGGAGTGCAATTGTTAACTCCATATTTTTAATAATATTTCGACAAATATGATTTGGTGTTGTGGACGACTTTGCAATCGCTACAGAAGAAAATGAGAGATTACGTATGAGCTTAAATGTTCCATACAAATTCTAAAAACAACATCTTCAACCAAGAAGAATACTGACAATCTAAAAGATCTTAACATCGAAGAAACTTGTTTCATCTAAAGTATCACTTTTACAGGACGTGGTTTGGAGAACGTCTTGCGCTTATACGGGGTATGGGGTTCAGTCCATAAGCCATCCGACGCTGTGCCGATGGGTTACAGTCGCACATACCGCGGGTCCTTCGCTATAATAAACGACTCCTGACCATACTATATATACAGACACGGTGGGCACTACGCCATCACTCTCACTGGCTCACTCTCCTCTGACCAACCTAAACGATCGCATCCTGCTAGACGTCCATGCTTGGTCTTGGTAAATTTGACTTGGTTCTATATATCTCTTATGAACCTTTCGTTGTGATTTTGGTAGAAGTCTGACGATATTGTTTATACACTACACCAACTGAAGGCTATGCGACGAGCTACCCCAAGGTACAAGTGGTTGAGATAGTAAACAACTAGGGTTAGAGTAAAATTGTAAGAAAACACAGATTATGGACATCTTCAGGATGAAGGACATATCACAATGTAATATATATATTTCACGTGGGTAACGCAGCTGCGCGAGATTCAGTAACAGATCCCGTCGCGTGGATTACTTACGGGGAAATGTGAGCCAGTCGCTCAGAATGCAATGGCAAACTACTGAGCGTAATTTTGCCAAGACATCAAAAGCAGCTGAAAAATGCTGGTGTTGACGTTGACTGCATTTTCATGTAAATGATATATATATATATCACACACACACACACACACACACACGCACACACGCACACACGCACACACACACGCACACACGCACGCGCGCACGCGCGCACGCGCGCGCGCGCACACGCACACGCACACGCACGCACGCACGCACGCACGCACGCACGCACACACACACACACACACACACAGAGAGAGAGAGCTCGCTGAATCTGTGCTTTCTCAAATATGTGGCTTGTCCTGAATTTGCTTGAAATAGGACACGAAAGTTAACGACTGTTTATATGAAATGCTGGTTATTGACCCACATTATACAATGTGTTTGTGAAGTCTCACTACACTTTGTATTTGAAAAATGAAGTACATGATGCCATCGAAAAATGTGCTCCACAGTCCACCGTGAAGCAATATGCAGCGAATGACTGTCGTCTGCTGGAGTAATTCTTTGCACTCCAAAGAGTATGGTGTTATCAACTGACTAAAGATTACTTTTTTTGGGGGGGTGGGGGGGGGGGGCGGGGGGTGGTAGAACAAGTTTTTCGAAATGGCGGTCGATACACGCGGAAATAACAGCAGACACGTTGCTGAATATATCTGACAATGTTAAGAGATGGTGTAGTCATGTCTTGAAGCCGTGGTGGACATGTCCAACACCTGTTATAATGAATACTTCATTGGTATTTTCCGGCTTCCCTAAAAGAGCGTTATATCACAGCAATGACTGTTATAACTAATTTAATGAATATTTTAGCACATTTTTTAATGACGTCATGAACTTCATTTTTCAAATTTGACCTACATACACAGTGTATTGCCACATTACAAACACCCTGTATATGATAACTCTGTCTCGCCGGGTCATGTTTATGTTATTTTGTTATCTTTCAGATCAAGTATGGATTTATGAGGCCATTATCAATATGTGAGGCCTTTGACAGATATGTCTGAGCTACCATATGACAGTAGACGGTACAACATACTTTCTCTTAGCGCCGAATGTCGGGCGAAGCTCACCAAACCCGACACTCCACATTGTGCCAACGGCTTGGGCGGAGGAGTGCAATTGGGAGGGTACAAGCCTTATCCTAGTGCAAGGAAATGCAACCTAAAGATTAAATGTCTTGGCAGGGCAGACCAGACCCTAGGTCTTGGTCTGCAACGGGTCTAGGACGGAAGCTCTGACAAGCGGACAGTTAGAGTATTGCTTTACTGATCCGGCAGCTTCTCCAGCTTGTCTTGTTTCACACGGATTGGTGTTACTTTTCCTCTGGAGTAAACTAGGCAGACCGAGAGAAGAATCATGCTGCAAGGACAACGCATGGTCTCTAATTTGAGCCCAGGCTTTGTGTTATGGAGAGATAACTCCATTTTACAAACTATCGCCTGTCATAACGGCAAGGTGCTTATCAATTGTCAATTTAAAGTTGCATACAAGCTGATGGTGGTCATGGGTTCGATTCCCAATCGATGCGGAGTTGTTTACATTGACCTGGGTTCCCTTAGTCGACCCCTTTCTTGGTACTGGTCCAGACACGGTTCAGCACTATAAGTAATGCGATTAAAAAAATATATATATATACCAAGGATAGCTTTCGGTCATAATATTATAAATAAGTTACATTATGCTGATGGTACCTTCTCAATAGTAACACGCCAGAAGGAGCAACAGCAAATAAATGTTACAGTGGTTTTAGCCAGCTTAAGAAATGAGGCTCATAGTGAATAATACAAATGCAAATTTTTTTATTTTTTTTTTGCATATCCAATAAAAAGATGTCAATTGAAACGAGAAAAAGAGTGTTGAGATGCCACATAGAACCTGTACTTTTATATGGATGTGAAGCTTGGACAATGAGCAGTCAGGCTAAAAAACATCTGATGGCTGTAGAAATATGGTTTCTGAGGAAAATGCAAAGAATACCATGGACAGCCAGAAAGACCAATGAACAAGTCCTTCAAGAAATAAATGAAGATCGTAAACTGATTAGAGACATTAGACGTAGACAGTCACAATTTTTTGGGCAGAAATGATTTGGAGAACTTGATGACTACTGGTAAGATCGAGGGGAACAGACCAAGGGGAAGACCTAGAAGCAAGTACCTGGATGGTTTGGCCTTGTGGCATGGTCGAGACAGAAACACGGAGCTGATCCACGACTCTGGTGAACGAGTGAGATGGCAGAACATGACCGCCCACGCTTACCGGCATGGCACATGATGGATGGATGGATATCCTTTTTAAAACATCGATGTCAAAACCAGCATTTTAATGCTGTTATTGATGTCTTGGCAAGTTTTACGATCCATAGTTTGCCAGTGCTTTCTGAACGACTGTCTCCCATACCAACACGTTACAACCCCAGCGCGACACGGTCTACTGCCAAATTGGTCACCGCTGTGGTAAGCGGCTCACGAATCGCGTTCGCAAGCCTTTAGGCACGGAGAACGACACAAATGCAGATGAATTGGTAATATAAAAAATAAAAACGGATAATTCAAACTTAGTTAAATCCAAGAGAATAATTTGGAGCAAGTTTAGAGAATCAAGGACTTCGACATACGGATACCACCAGACTTCGATCGACACTAATACCAGATTGTTCGTTTAATTGCTGATTGATGTGTATATGTAAATAGTCTGTCTATAAGTAATCCGTCTACCTGTAAGTAGCATGTAAGTTGTCTGTCTGTAATTAGTAGTCCGCATGTCTGCATATGGTCTGGAATTAGTTCGTCTGTCTATAAGTATTCTGTAAATAGTCTCTCTGTAAGTAGTCTTTAAGTAGTATGTGAGTAGTCTATAAGCAGTCCGTCTGTCTGTAAGTAGTTAATCTGTCTGTGATCAGTCTGTCCATGTGTAAGTAGTCCGTCTGTCTGTAATTAGTCCGTCCGTCTGTAAGTAGTCAGCCTATCTGTAAGTAGTCCGTCTGTGTGTAAGTAGTCCGTCTGTGTGTAAACAGTCCGTCTGTCTGTAAGTAGTCCGTCTGTCTGTAAGTAGACCTTTTGTCTGTAAGTAGTCCGTCTATCTGTAAGTAGTCCGTTTGTCTGTATGTAGTCCATTTGTCTTTAAGTAGTCCGTTTTTAGAGAATGACATCAGCTTATGAGATTGCAAATATCGTTTGAGGATTCCAAAATTCTCTTTGTTCCAGTTGAAGAAGTTAATCTGATTGTGGTAATTAAATACAACTTAACATTTCTCATGGCTTGAATTGAGCTTTTTACTTAACTACCTGTTTAGTCATTTTGTTGTATTCATTTGGTTGTGAACAGACTACAGTGAATTCGGGAAGGGCGAGCCAATAAAACACGCATAAATTCCCCACATTCTCGCTTATTTGGAAGTCAACTAAATTCATGACAGATTTAGATCTCGTAACAACTCGCGATAACCCGTGTATTACTGGGAATCATGCGGGACACAGAATACAAACGTTTTAACCTATCATGCATGTCATTCGATGCGGCTAAGGAAGGTTGGCGTGAGATTGGCTGCCTCATCATATAGACTAGTTGGCTGCAAAGTCCACCCATGAACAAGTCTACACATGGCTTGCCGTGAATTGGTTGAAGACCTGTGCTTACGACTGCCATCTCTTTAGTCCGAAAATGAGGACATTTGGATAGAAAATTGAAGCTTTTTGAAGACGCCTCTCCCTCCCTAACATACAAAAACACACCGATACTTTACCTTATTGTCTTTTATAATCGGACTTTCTCTTCAGTAACAGCCTATCAAGATCAGCATGACAATATGGTAATAATACAATAAACGGCAAAATAGTAACTTGTTAAATATTTTAATTCACTTTCTCATATTTAATAAATTAATATAATTCGCATTAAATATTCTTATTTCGATTGCTTTCCTGTCTCACACCTGTTAAAAATTAATACACTTGAAAGCGTGAATACAATACATTTTCAGTGTTCACTGTGTACTGTTTGCATTTAAAGTTATAAATTCATTTGCGAACAAATGATGATAATAAAAATTTTTTCCCATTGATATATGATAACTTACACGTTGCAATAATCTAACTATGTTCCTTGGCACTCACACTGAAATTGGTAAATACAGTTCGTTTTGGTTTCCGGAGGCAATAATTCTCTCACAGATGGAGTAGGTATTGGAGTGGTTTTATATCTGCTCATAGGTTCAGCAGCAAAGAATGTTTGGTTTACTGCTGTTGAAGTCGATCGTATATTCGTTTCATTACACTGGTTCCTCAAAACGTTTTCTGAAGAAACACTTGAAGCTTAGGAACCAATGATTTTGTGGGCGTAGGTTTGGACTGGCGGTGATGCTTGCTGAACTTCGCTAGGTATCCATTAGACCAGTGGTTCTCAACCGGTGGGGAATTTCCCTCCCCCCTCCAGGGGGAATTTTAGGGTTTCCAGGGGGGGGGGGGGGGAATGAAGACCATTTCAAGATCGCGTTAATACAAGAACCGATTACTTGATATTGTTTTTCCCTTCATACTTTACAGTTAAGTTCGTCTCATCCTTCTACAATTCATTTGATAAAGTCAGTAGACCCACAAATCATGTTTTATGTGGATGTCTAGACTTGTTTTAGTATGTGCTATTAAATTTACCTTACATTTTTACGTATACTGTATAGGGGAGGGGATTTTTAGATAGGAAATATGAAAAGGGGGCGGGGGATGACGTTCTGAAAATACGGTGAAGGGCCAAAAAAGGTTGAGAACCACTGCATTAGACTCTGGTTAAGGTCGTCCACTTCCTCTACAGGTGTGTCGTTGGAAAACATCTTATTGGACATAGTCTGTACAGGCCACGCTTATATTTGACTGATGCAAACCCTTTGAAGTTCAGATATTAGACCGTTCTTGTTGCTTTTAGACAGACTTATTTTCTGATGGTGCCATCCTCTCGTTGTCGGAGTAACAGGTGTATTTATTGAACGACAAAGCGTTATTGGTTTCTTGATCAATGCATGAAGGAATTGTTTTGTTGGCTTGAGGCATGGTGGAGTTGACCGATTCACCTTGTCTTCTGGTCTTGGTGACAATTAGCATATGGTCCACATACCCGCGGCATAGAATCAGACGCTTAATATTCGAAGCTAATTTTTTCATATCAGTGAGCCACAAATATGCCAGCTAGAATGAAAACTTGATGACTCTCCTTGGCCACTCCATCAGTTATGGGGTAGGATTTTCTTAGAAAATGGAATTTAATATTAGATGTTGTAGCATGATGAAACAGAATTCCTCATTCCCAGTCCGACACATTTCATAAGGATACTTTAAGTCTTAACGGGGACCATCCCAATTAGAAGGGCTATTCTTAGATCGAATGTTCTAGAACGAGTTGGGGGAGGCGGCGGTATGCACTTGTCTTTTGATTGGTTCATAAGTAATGATCCCACACTATTCCTGGGCCATATTTTAAAATCTAATTAGTTTGAGCGGGGATTTCACCAGGAGCGGTCGCTAGTGTGATGTGATGACCCAACAATGCCCTTAAAGATTCAATAATATATTGTTCTCTGGACAGCAGGTACCACTTTAAAACATACTTTAATGTAGCAGTTGTGCCTGATAAACGAATGAGAAGAATGTATGAGTATTTTATGAATAAAATGTGAAAGTGGAAAACCTAACTTCTGTGCGCCAGAATTCTGAACACTGCATCTTCCACCTTGACATGTCTTTCACGCTGTATACTCCAAATGCATATCAATCCCTTGTTGTGACTGGTTGCGTATGCTTGATGAATGTATGACACACTCATGCAGATTCGCAAACCCAAACCCCTTGTGCATTCTTAATGCCTAGGATGACTCATTCTTAAATCAACTGTACCTTTGCTCTCGCGAGTTAACATATGGCAGTTTGGATTGGAATGAGTGATGTAAACATGTACAAGTTCCTTGGTAAAAAGCTGAAAATGATGGAGTGAGTGAGTTGGTGATTTAATAAATAGCCTCTCACATCTAGTGGAAGGAAAGATGCTTCAATATCCATATGTAAACAGGACGGTGATGGCACGCCAGAATTGCTAAGTTCATGTGATACCTGGTGGCAAATTAAGCTCACGAGAATACCATCTCTCTCTGCAGCATTACACTGTTACCTCTACTGTTGGATGGTTCATATAAACTAGTTGCTAAGAGAACCATAGGTGTGTGAACCTGTGTCTTAGTTGGCTGAATATAATGTATAGCTCATGCAAATTTACAAGGACTAAACATGTTTTTCCCATATGTGCTTGGTGCATATATGAACCATTGCTATGCAATTGAGTTTCTGTTACCGACTGTAGTAGACATGAACATTACTCAGTGGGGAAACAGCACATGATGATGATGAAGATGAGGTACCTGTGAGTCAGGTCTGTCTGAGAAAAGGGGTGAGGTCTGGCATTGCTGTGTGAGTGAATATGGAATAGGACATTCATGCACCAACATCACAGCCATAGGAATGGATGTCTGGTCTGCTAATTGGGTAAATGCCATTAGTTAATACATAATGCATATTGCAGTTGTAAATGCCTATTTTCCATTTCCCTTCACAATGCCTGTCCCATGTTGCTATGTCACAATGATTGCTGTACTGTGTCTGGTCCTCCTTGTGCCCAGGTCTACTGTGGTTCAAACATGGTGGAACTTAGACCACATAAATGCTAGTAATTGTGTTAAGCTACCCTGTCTCAGCATATGGTCTTGTGATTACCACAGTACATCAGAGTGAAATACACGGCATCATCAAACTAGGAGAGGTGTGTTTGGACCACACCCATCCTTTTCCTCCCCATCCCCAATCTGTGTCTGTTGATGTATAATAACATTATCTTTTAACATATGTAAAGAGATGTTGTGCCATTTTATATGTCGACAGAGAACAGTATGGTGGAGAGGCCATCCATATATCATCTGGGACAACTAAACAGAAGTCCTAGATCCAGATGTGACTCCCTATCAAAATGTGGGAATATCAAGAAGACTTTTCTCTCAGCTCTTTAACAGCTGAATGCATAAATGGGAGAATAACACAATCTGAAGCACTACCAATGTGGTGAACTGGACAGTGATCTTTGAGTCAGTCAAAAGGTCAAATGAGACTAACATCAAATCTTGTTCTATGAACTACATTCATGGAGAACTGTGGGGTAACTTGGAGTGTTTGTTTATCTAAGACAAAACTTAGAAAATATCCAGCCTGATGCTCACACAGTGATTCTTGAAGAATGTGAGGAACAGTAGGGAAGTTGATCTGGCTAAGTGAGTAGCTGCAATGTATGGGACATTCTGTATGTCATTATTGAAGTACCCAGTGACAGCCTTCACTAACAGCCTGATCAACCGTGAGATGCAGTACCATATCATCATACCAAATCTTGTCTTCAAGAGGAATGAATCTGCCATGAAGCTTAATCTGGGGAAGCTGCTAACTGGAGCTAGTCCAACATCCATGCTGATGATAAAAGGATCCAACAGACCCAGAACAGTAGTTTCTTCCTTGAGTTGCCCATGGATAGGATTTCCTAAATTCCCAGGAGTCAGGAAATGATGATAGATACATATACTGTAACGGAATGGTGTAGTGGTAATTAGAGAGGAGAGGTGGAGGAGAGTTATTGGGGGGTGGAGTAAATAAGAAGTGTTGTATCTTGTTTATCAACCTGCATGTGTGACATATTTTATGCATTTTCTATGCAATAATTGAAGTGTTGACATGACAGGAGATGAGGCAATGGTCACCACTCTACTCACCAACTCAATAAATTGTGTATTCAATGAACCAGTGTTCTAAGTACATGTCCCCAGTGAATTTCTTGTACAGTTGCTGTCAAGTGTTGTCTCTGGTGACTGTCTTAAGTGCTGTGGTTGGTTATACATATTGTGAAAAGTCCTGTATAGAGGTTGTCAAGTATCACATGATGTCTATCTTGTACAATTGTGGCGTAAACAATTCCTTGTGAATGTATGTCCCACTTTTGGCAGGAAACTGTCATGTAGATGTCTTGTCCAACAGATGTAATGTACAGTTATTGTTGAAGTTTGTTTGTCTACAAATAAATAAAGTCCTAAAGTCCTAAAGACTAATTGAACTGATATAGGTCACAAAATGACAAAAAATATAGGGAAAGATCTATGTGACGGACGAATAGCACACTGGCAACATTATGTTGAGTGAGAGGGATCCTCAGTTGTACAGGCGCTAATAGTTCAGATCTTCTCTGGCCTTGGGTGAACTAGTTACTTCTTATATAAATTTCTGTGTAGATACATAGTGGTCTCACAGTGGGGGTTTGAGCCAAAGAAAAATGTTCTCCAAAAAAGGCTATTGCGGGAATGATTAGCTCATTTGAGTGACCTCTAGACAAAACGTGCTAAATCATATCCTTTATCTTGTTATTTATTATTCAAGATATATCTCCAGAGAACACTACAAACTAGGTCCTCTGTCAATCATCTAATAATTTGTCACATAACTGGTAGGCTCTTTCCGGGATATAAACCCTGGGAAAACCTGGTCACATAACTGGGTTCCTCTTTCCAGGATATAAACCCTGGGAAAAAGAACACTCGTCTCGGATTTAAACCCTGGTAATAACCTGCTAGGGGCTCACATACCTTGTGCCCTGATGACGGGATACAAACCTTGGGCATACCCTGCATAGGACTCACTTTTGGGATCTCTATGTTGGTATTAAAATCCGGGGTGACCTCTCGCAAATCAGACCCAATTCTTGGAGTTTTTATGGTGTTGTTTAATGGACCCTGTCTCTTATATGAGGGCAACTGTCCAGACATGTAAACCCACAATAAATCTCTAGAAGGTTTGATTTCATTAATAGTGATAATATTGCATGTATCACTGTTTTAATATATCAGTTAGGATTCAATGTAGCAGACTGAAGATGGTGTATAAATATCGTATGGGTCAACATAATTGCTTGTATCCATGATATTTGTTTTTCTCAGAATGATATGATTTATTAGCTTGTCAATATTGTTGTATAATTTTGTGCATGCTGGTTGTTCAATATATGTATCCAAAAATTAAGGTACCTGAAATACCAGAGAACACAAATTATTTTAAATATAACTGAGACAGCTAGTACAGGGAAAAATTCATTTTTGTCCCTGAAATTAGGACACTTGATCCAGTAAATGAATATGTGGCCTACTCCATCTCAAAATTAATTGCTGGCATGGGTGAGAGAGGGGAATATTGTTGTAACTACAACATTTTTAATGTCACCACATCACATAAAATAACAACTCCCTATATTCTCTTCTCCCCATAACATGCTTGCAACACTGAGAGTAGAGAGTGTGAACCCTGATGGAAAATTTGGGCAACCATTAAGACACCTCACTGACAATCTCTCTCGGTGATAGTCAGTATTCGTACCTGCTAATGTCCAGTGTCGATTCGACATCTGGGTTTATTCTTCAGTTGTGTAACCCTGTCAGTGGCCCTGATCAAGCTACTGCGCGTGAGCACGATTGAATCTCCAGGAGAAAACATCCTTATCAACTCCGTCACTTGCCATTTCTGAAGTAGTGGTATTATTAAGCGTACTTGATACGTAATGGACGAGAGGAAGGGAAGATTCTACCTGATGTCATGGGCGGTCATATAAAACCGACCACAGTCTGGTGTCTATAAGACATTAGTCTATTGTTCGATAGTGTAATCTCTCTGGTGTACTAGGATCCATGTCGCCAGGAGTGAACTCATTGAATCTCCAGGAAGGCCATCAAAATAACTGGACCCCTAGCCATTTATATGGAAGTGGAGAGCATACGCAAATTATGTGTCCAGGAAACGATGGATAACCAACCTGATGCCATTGGCATATCATACGACTAGGAGCATAACGAGGACAACCTGAAAAATTTCATGAAGAGATATAACAGGATCCGTCTCCGACGTCGGACGTCAATTCATCCTCAGTTGAGAAAGCGTTTCTGCCTTTAAAATGGTGGAGATTAAAGGACGGACAAAGTTGAGTACAACTGATGTCATTCCCCTTTTTCATTCTCAATGGGAAGACCTTTCTGCCGGAAGAAGGTGGGAATGTAAATAAGGATTACTGTCTCCAAACAGTTAACTCTTATATGGTAGAGCTCACTGCAACTCCAGCAGCTGACACTCTATACACAATGTCTGCGAAAGTGGACTAATGAAAGATCAGTTTCAAACAGCTGACTCCTTTCAAGATAAAGATCCCTGCACTCCAGCAGTCGACTCTTTATATAATAAGAACCATGCATTATGCAGTGGGATCTTATATTATTACTGAGATGCGAGGTGTATTTACAGGACCTGGCCAGTCCTATCCTCAAAGTCAGTAAAATTGCTTCCAAAATTCCAGTCAATATTGGGATATAGGAAGTAACCCACATAATCACACACCTTCAAAGGTAGCTGTGATAATGACGGACTTCTCTATGGATGAGAAGAAACGCCTTATATTCGCCAAAGTAAACGTTTTGCTCATGTGGGAGAGAAAGAACGGATACTTCCCAGTCACGCAAAAAGCACTTAGCTAGAGCATGGCTGAAGACAACTAGTTGGAAGTTCCACCTGGAATTCTATATTAGTAGTAGTAGATGTTAGTCTAACTGCATCTACAAACTCAGTTGCTGCGTTGGAAACAGCTTAATTAGCAACTAAGGAGAGAAAATGCTGTCACTTCTCACAACACATCAAAATAGAGGCATGACGGAATGAGAGAATCTCAACCGACAAGCACCTCTAAATCTATGGTAAGACTACAGAAATAAGTCAAGGAAATATAATGGGAAATTGCTACCATCTGCAAACACAAGAGGCTTATTGGAAAGGTAGACCCTGTGTCCAACGCTAACCAAATTTACAATAGTAGATTTTAGCCTTGACAAGTTTTGCAGCGGCTGCTATACAGTTCACCCGGAAGTGATTGTCTTTGCTCCGGTGATGATCAAAAATTTTAACCCAGTTCCAAATGCCAAGATTACTGTTGGAGAAAGTGTTCAGTTAAATATACTCTCACAGGATTATCATTATCCAGTGGCGAAGGAAAGAATGAAGTTCTGATAAGATGAACTGTTGAGAGATCCATGGAATGCAACCATTCTCTCTAAACGTCATCTAGAAGTTGGCTTAATTGCAGGGCCATTACTTCACATAATGAATCTCTATGGTCCATTCATACAGTACGAAATGGTGTGACTCAGAGAGATCATTTATCACAACAGGAAATATAGCAAAGGATGTCAGCAGTGGAACACTGTCAGAGGTAAATAGAAGAGCAGTTCACAGATGAGTGGAGTCAGGACTCCTGATGCTCCCAGTGACTTAAAGGAACTTAATGCAGGGCTAACTTCATGGTCTTTGCGTTTGCCACCAAATTCATCAACAGATGCAATGTTGGGGCAGATTTTTTTTAAGGAGAAAAATCACTTAGTTCCAAATGTACTACTCTAGTAGGGTAAAGGGAGACAGGGAGTAATTGACAAAACCCACTTGAGGGATCTGGGAACTGTGGATTCTGCGATCATCTGTCATTCCTATGAAAGATTTAAGAGAGGGGCCATGTAGCATGATGAAACAGAATTCCTCATTCCTAGTCCGACACATTTCATAAGGATACTTTAAGTCTTAACGGGGACCATCCCAAATATAAGGGCTATTCTTAGATCGAATGTTCTAGAACGAGTTGGGGGAGGCGGCGGTATGCACTTGTCTTTTGATTGGTTCATAAGTAATGAGCCCACGCTATTCCTGGGCCATATTTTAAAATCTAATTAGTTTGAGCGGGGATTTCACCAGGAGCGGTCGCTAGTGTGATGTGATGACCCAACAATGCCCTTAAAGATTCAATAATATATTGTTCTCTGGACAGCAGGTACCACTTTAAAACATACTTTAATGTAGCAGTTGTGCCTGATAAACGAATTAGAAGAATGTATGAGTATTTTATGAATAAAATGTGAAAGTGGAAAACCTAACTTCTGTGCGCCAGAATTCTGAACACTGCATCTTCCACCTTGACATGTCTTTCACGCTGTATACTCCAAATGCATATCAATCCCTTGTTGTGACTGGTTGCGTATGCTTGATGAATGTATGACACACTCATGCAGATTCGCAAACCCAAACCCCTTATGCATTCTTAATGCCTAGGATGACTCATTCTTAAATCAACTGTACCTTTGCTCTCGCGAGTTAACATATGGCAGTTTGGATTGGAATGAGTGATGTAAACATGTACAAGTTCCTTGGTAAAAAGCTGAAAATGATGGAGTGAGTGAGTTGGTGATTTAATAAATAGCCTCTCACATCTAGTGGAAGGAAAGATGCTTCAATATCCATATGTAAACAGGACGGTGATGGCACGCCAGAATTGCTAAGTTCATGTGATACCTGGTGGCAAATTAAGCTCACGAGAATACCATTTCTCTCTGCAGCATTACACTGTTACCTCTACTGTTGGATGGTTCATATAAACTAGTTCCTAAGAGAACCATAGGTGTGTGAACCTGTGTCTTAGTTGGCTGAATATAATGTATAGCTCATGCAAATTTACAAGGACTAAACATGTTTTTCCCATATGTGCTTGGTGCATATATGAACCATTGCTATGCAATTGAGTTTCTGTTACCGACTGTAGTAGACATGAACATTACTCAGTGGGGAAACAGCACATGATGATGATGAAGATGAGGTACCTGTGAGTCAGGTCTGTCTGAGAAAAGGGGTGAGGTCTGGCATTGCTGTGTGAGTGAATATGGAATAGGACATTCATGCACCAACATCACAGCCATAGGAATGGATGTCTGGTCTGCTAATTGGGTAAATGCCATTAGTTAATACATAATGCATATTGCAGTTGTAAATGCCTATTTTCCATTTCCCTTCACAATGCCTGTCCCATGTTGCTATGTCACAATGATTGCTGTACTGTGTCTGGTCCTCCTTGTGCCCAGGTCTACTGTGGTTCAAACATGGTGGAACTTAGACCACATAAATGCTTGTAATTGTGTTAAGCTACCCTGTCTCAGCATATGGTCTTGTGATTACCACAGTACATCAGAGTGAAATACACGGCATCATCAAACTAGGAGAGGTGTGTTTGGACCACACCCATCCTTTTCCTCCCCATCCCCAATCTGTGTCTGTTGATGTATAATAACATTATCTTTTAACATATGTAAAGAGATGTTGTGCCATTTTATATGTCGACAGAGAACAGTATGGTGGAGAGGCCATCCATATATCATCTGGGACAACTAAACAGAAGTCCTAGATCCAGATGTGACTCCCTATCAAAATGTGGGAATATCAAGAAGACTTTTCTCTCAGCTCTTTAACAGCTGAATGCATAAATGGGAGAATAACACAATCTGAAGCACTACCAATGTGGTGAACTGGACAGTGATCTTTGAGTCAGTCAAAAGGTCAAATGAGACTAACATCAAATCTTGTTCTATGAACTACATTCATGGAGAACTGTGGGGTAACTTGGAGTGTTTGTTTATCTAAGACAAAACTTAGAAAATATCCAGCCTGATGCTCACACAGTGATTCTTGAAGAATGTGAGGAACAGTAGGGAAGTTGATCTGGCTAAGTGAGTAGCTGCAATGTATGGGACATTCTGTATGTCATTATTGAAGTACCCAGTGACAGCCTTCACTAACAGCCTGATCAACCGTGAGATGCAGTACCATATCATCATACCAAATCTTGTCTTCAAGAGGAATGAATCTGCCATGAAACTTAATCTGGGGAAGCTGCTAACTGGAGCTAGTCCAACATCCATGCTGATGATAAAAGGATCCAACAGACCCAGAACAGTAGTTTCTTCCTTGAGTTGCCCATGGATAGGATTTCCTAAATTCCCAGGAGTCAGGAAATGATGATAGATACAGATACTGTAACGGAATGGTGTAGTGGTAATTAGAGAGGAGAGGTGGAGGAGAGTTATTGGGGGGTGGAGTAAATAAGAAGTGTTGTATCTTGTTTATCAACCTGCATGTGTGACATATTTTATGCATTTTCTATGCAATAATTGAAGTGTTGACATGACAGGAGATGAGGCAATGGTCACCACTCTACTCACCAACTCAATAAATTGTGTATTCAATGAACCAGTGTTCTAAGTACATGTCCCCAGTGAATTTCTTGTACAGTTGCTGTCAAGTGTTGTCTCTGGTGACTGACTTAAGTGCTGTGGTTGGTTATACATATTGTGAAAAGTCCTGTATAGAGGTTGTCAAGTATCACATGATGTCTATCTTGTACATTTGTGGCGTAAACAATTCCTTGTGAATGTATGTCCCACTTTTGGCAGGAAACTGTCATGTAGATGTCTTGTCCAACAGATGTAATGTACAGTTATTGTTGAAGTTTGTTTGTCTACAAATAAATAAAGTCCTAAAGTCCTAAAGACTAATTGAACTGATATAGGTCACAAAATGACAAAAAATATAGGGAAAGATCTATGTGACGGACGAATAGCACACTGGCAACATTATGTTGAGTGAGAGGGATCCTCAGTTGTACAGGCGCTAATAGTTCAGATCTTCTCTGGCCTTGGGTGAACTAGTTACTTCTTATATAAATTTCTGTGTAGATACATAGTGGTCTCACAGTGGGGGTTTGAGCCAAAGAAAAATGTTCTCCAAAAAAGGCTATTGCGGGAATGATTAGCTCATTTGAGTGACCTCTAGACAAAACGTGCTAAATCATATCCTTTATCTTGTTATTTATTATTCAAGATATATCTCCAGAGAACACTACAAACTAGGTCCTCTGTCAATCATCTAATAATTTGTCACAGATGTGCACAGTAGTAGTTCTCAAAATTGGATGTCGGCAGACCTAACTTCAGTTTATTCTCTTTTATGTGATCACAGATTATCTTCACTATTTCTTCAATGGGAACGTTTGTGAAAAAAACCACACACACAAAGATGCTATGTTCTTTGTCGCCTTGTACAATTTTAAAGATTTGTTCCAAAAGAAACATTATTTATGAGTTCTTGTTTTCAATCACTTATATTTTCTTTGCTTTGACACACACATATCTTTAACCCCAATACGCCTCCCCTCTTCCCCTTCCATCCTATTTCCCCCAGAATTAATAGTTTTTAAACACAGTTTTGTGTGTAGGGCTTCAAAAGATTAGAAAACTGCATGGTAAGTACCTCTTATGCAAGTGTTGCCGTGTAATATATCTACATCTACATAATTAATTGCAATAGACCAGAACGATACGCGTTAAGACTCATTGTACATAATTAATTACAAAGACCAGAACGACATGCAGTAAGACTCAATGCAGTTTACTAATATAAAAATATGTTCAACCTGTAACAGCGTTTACACCCAGGCTACTGTAAGCTTCGCAAGTCTGATAGCTTGTCGTAATACCGGGTGTTTGTGAAGTCCCACCACACTTTGTTTGTAGAACAAAATTGAAAAATAAAGTACATGAGGTCATAACAAATATGCTCCTTGGTCTATCGTGAAGCAATGTGCAGCGAATGGCTCTCGTCTGCTGGGGTAATTCTTTGCACTGCAAACAGAACGATGCTATCAACGGAAGAAATAATTTTTTTTGGGTTGAACACGTGTTTCGAAATGGCGGTCCATACATACGGAAATAACAACAGACACGTTGCAGAAGGTATTTGACAATATGAAGAGACGTGTACAGTCATGTCTTGAAGCCCGTGGTGGACATTTCCAACACCTGTTATAATGAATACTTCATTGGTACTTTCCTGCTTCCCCAAAACAGCGTTAGACCATAGCAGTAACTATTGTAACTAATATTGTGAATTATTTAGCACATTTTTTAATGACGTCATGTATTTCATTTATTACATTTGACCTACATACAAAGTGTAGTGAGATTTTACAAACACCCTGTACATGTAAGTATTGGTGTGTCTGAGGACACGCATTAGACAACACTTCTGTACATACCACTGCGCGCTATATCAGGTCAGTAGTTATTAGTGGTTTGTGGTTTGTATTTGTTGTTCCCGTAACATTAACACACACACACACACACACACACACACACACGCAAGCACGCACGCTCGCACGCACGCACACACATTATTCGGGGGACAAGAGTGGGGTGCGGGGGGGGGGGGGTTAAATAAATCCTGTACATCGACATCGTAAGTGCTCAGGTTAGTATATGTTATTCTTTATGTGGAAAAAAAAAACGCCAGGCGACCACACCAAATACAACCCGTTGAGCAGTTTTATATAGACATATTTAGAATACACCTTGAAATAGTGTTCAAGTGAGCTCGAAGTGCCTTTTATGCTACAACTGCCCATTCCAGCATTCGTACAATCTTTGTTTTAATATTCATTGACAGTCCCGTCAGGGAAGTTGATAATAAAATGCGCTAATAATGAACATCGTAAACTGATTAGAGAAATTAGACGTAGACAGTCAAAATTGTTTGGACATGTTATGAGAAGAAATGGATTGGAGAACTTAGTGGCAACTGGCAAGATCGAAGGGAACAGACCAAGAGGAAGACCGAGAGGAAAATACCTGGATGGCTTGGCCACATGGCATGGACGAGACAGGAACACTGAGCTGATCCACGACACTGGTGATCGAGTGAAATGGCAAGTCATGACCGCCCACGCTTTCCGGCATGGCACATGATTGATTGATTGAATAATGCCACGGATACGGTCGGACGCGGGTTGGAAGCCAGATCTCGTCATCTGTCCAAGAGAGGGAAAGTTTGGCCACCTATTCCTCTTTGCTCTCAGGCCTATACAATGTGATGAACTTGTCACGTAGCAGATCCATTGCAGGAAACTGCGTCTAGATAAATTGAATTTAAATATAAATTCAACATTTTAACATTTGTATAAGTACCATGTACCAAAATAACATGCAGCAAGTATTCAGTAATATGTTTTACATGACAAAAACATTCGAATGCGACTCAAATACACATTAATATTAAAAGAAGACGTATAAAAGATACTATCTACACCCAAATGTGGCTACGCTAAAGTAAATTCAATGACTAGAACATCTTCTAGTACCGCCTGGTAATTAAAAGGACGTAAATTACAAGTGCCGCGCTCCGTGGCGTAGCGATTACAGACGCGGTTCTTATTCTCGTAATCCCGCGTTCGAAACAGCTGCCCGCGAATTGGCAGCAGACCGCGGTGCATTGGTTTTGCGTTGGCATCGGTGCGGGTCGTTCAGAAAGCAATGAGAATCTACTGAACGTAAACTTGCCAAGACAACACAGCGGCAGAAATGCTGGTGTTGACTGCGATGTCCTGTAAAAAAGGATATGCCCAAAAAATAAATAAATACACGTACCTCATAAGTCGCAGTATGTTCACCTGATGGTGAGAGACACTGGTAATAGGGAAAGCTAATCCATACGCAAACATCAGTCCAGTGCACTAGAAGTGGTAGCACGTATATCGACTACGCTGGAGTTCAATATATATATATATATATATATATATATATATATATATATATATATATATATATATTATTTTCCCGCGTTTCCATCCTGTTTCAGGATATTGCGGTCAACACCAGCATCTTTCAGCTGTATGTTGATTCCTAGGCTAGATTACGCTCATCAGCAAGCCACGACTTTCTGAGCGACCGGCTCCATACCAGTGTTTCCCAACGTGGGGCCCACGCCCCACAGGGGGGCAATTTGATTGTTAAGGGGGGCAATTCGAAAATGGAAGAAATCGGCTGGATATAACAAAACGGGGAGATTTGAGACTGAAGTTAACTAAATTAGAACCTGACAAACGATCTCTTTGCAGCAAGCATCAAGCGCCAGGATATCACTAAATTTAAATAATAAATAATTACTAATAATTAACATAATATAGAACAATCTTTCATTAAAATTATTTTGTACTTGAATTTCAGTTCTCCAATACATGTTTTGAAAATTTACTTACTGTGTTTTCTCAATAATTTCCTAGTGATTTCTTCCTAAAACCTATCAATCAAGTTTCTTTAGTGAACATTTCAATTTGTAAATATTAAACATAATGTATATGTTGGGGGGGGGGGGGGGGAATGAGCATTTTAGAAAGGCTTAGGTGGGGCATAGCACAAAAAAGGTTGGGAAACACTGCTCCATACTCTCATAAGTCACTGGCGAGACTCGAACCACTTCTAATTCTCGTGCTCTCACGTCAGCCACGAGAGCATTCGGGGTTAACGGAGAAAGTTGCTAACCCCTCGTCCAGGTAGCCGGCCTATATATATATATATATATATATATATATATATATATATATATATATATATATATATATATATATATATATATATATATAAGAAAGTAAGTGGCACCTTGCAGTTTTGACAGACCAAAGTATGTGAGTATATATATATATATCAAGAACTCTTCATATCCAGCGACCACCGAAAGGGTTATCTGGGCAAATTGAATTCGTGAATCCAATAACTCTTAGCGCGAGGTTAGCTCGTCCACTTTGCAACGGAAACTTCCACTTGTAGAATATCAGTCCCCGTCTTCTCACTACTGTAATGTTGCAATTAATGATTACTATAATGTGTTCACAAATGTTTGCCCTCATTCACGTTCAATTTTATTAAAAAAGTATCTGTTGCGGAGATCGTTCTGAAATTTTTCCTGCCGTCTTATAATCACTCCCACCCAAGGAATATGTCATTAATAGGTCCAAAGGCAACCGATACCACGGAAAGCGGTGAAATTTCTATGATGTTTTGGTGAAAATGTATTGAATTCACGCTAACAAATTTGTTTTACAGTAATGCTCGTCAATTCAGGTAACGACGCAAGCCACTGTGTGACGTGCTTCTAATAAGGACATTCCAGTGAACCAAGGAGAATATTCATCATTGAAAATTGCTGATTTCTTGTGTAGATATAATACATTTCATAACATTTACTTCATCTCTGACCCGTAAATTATACACCGCATATAAACAAACATTGAGATCTGCTGTACAATCTTCAGAACAAAAGTTTTTTATTGGGTGAACATAATGATAAGGTTATATGCCAAGTCTCATAACTTGCCCTCAATTGGTTACTGAGGTATGGATATTTATATGGGGGGGGGGGGGGGAGAGGGGGGAGTGGTTAAACATTTGTTAACGCACTAAAATAGATAATTTGAGAGAAGAATTTGTCAGTGAAAGCACAAACTGGAGGGATAGCACACAACAGCTAAACACGACTCTCCCATTGTAACTTAAATTTGTCAAACAGCTGCAGTGTCTTAACGAGGATTAGTAGAAAAGATCCACTAAAATCTGTTCATGGATTTCCAACAGCTGGATTGTCTCAGCAATTTCAGGTGTAAAGGTGTAATCCCACACAGCGAGTGTCTGCTCACACGGTTCAGAAATGCAGCGGAATGGATATATTCTTCTCTGCTGCATGTATTTAGGTGTATAACCATTTTGTTTAGTGCACATCGATTAGAATGTGTT
This sequence comes from Cepaea hortensis, assembly GCA_963921405.1. Classification (NCBI taxonomy): domain Eukaryota; kingdom Metazoa; phylum Mollusca; class Gastropoda; order Stylommatophora; family Helicidae; genus Cepaea; species Cepaea hortensis. The sequence continues at coordinate 40,203,892 of OY992887.1, read as the reverse complement.
TATAAATGGTTGGGTGTGCTTAGGTATTGTAAGATACTCTGTAGCTCCAACGACGACCCCCAGGAATCTCCGAGAAAACTGCGTTCGTGAACCGCAAGACGTTGCCCGGAATCGAACCTACAACCTTCGGAGCGCGAGACAGACGGCTTGAGCACATGTATATGTATGTATAGACAAAGGTATATCTATTCATATCTAGTGGCAACATTAAAGAAGAAAAGTTGGGCTTTTGAATTAAAATTTTACCTTTCAGTTATCTAGGAGCAACAAAATTAAAAAAAAAATAAATGATTACATTTTACCAGATGTGAAAATCGAAGAAAACTGTCACGATAATGGTATCATGTCTCGGAAACTGAAATACTTTGACATTATTAACGCCGATGACTTGGAAAGAATTGTAATTGAAGGTAATATTGGTGGAAGAAGAGGCAGTGTTCAATTAGCAAGAAGATGGATACAGGATATTGGAGACATCGTGAGGCAGAAGACATGGACAGAGATCCAGAAGTTGTCTGAGGGCCGTGATGACAGCAGCAAGTGTAGGCGTTCATGTCTCTCCACAGCGTGTGTATGTCTTTATGTGTGTGTGTGTCTGTGTGTGTGTGTGTGTGTGTTTGTGTGTGTATGTCTGTGTGTGAGTGTGTGTGTGTGTCTGTGTGTTTGTGTGTGTTTGTGTGTCAGCCGCCGAAAAGACAAGCAGCGGACACTGCAATATGGTTCCACGCCCAGTGTTTCCAAGAATCATAGGGGACCAGTAAATGCACTAACCTCTCCAATGTTCTATGTAGTAAACCAATATATGTTAAGACCTGAAACTGCGCAAAAATACAACAGTACCACAATGAGATTATCTTTCACTGTGTTGTTAGTTAGTTAGTTAGTCAGTCAGTCAGTCAGTCAATCAGTCAGTCAGTCAGTCAGTCAGTCAGTAAGTTAGTTTAGTTAGTTAGTTAGTTAGTTAGTTAGTTAATTAGTTAGTTAGTTAGTTAGTTAGTTAGTTAGTTAGTTAGTTAGTTAGTTAGTTAGTTAGTCGACAGATCATACTCATTGCACATCGAACCATTCAGCCCATAAGTGCTCGGACCCCCTCCTTACCAAATCCCGCAGCGTTTAGCGGCTAACGACACCAGTTCTGTGTTGGTTTATCAATATTCTTTGGCTTCCTGCATAGTGTTCTTGTTTGGCCACCCCTCTTTTAATTTGCTGTTCTCGCAGTCTGGCCATGGTTGTAGATTCACAGTCATCACGTGGTTCTCGCAAAAGTCTTACTTCTCGTAGAGCATTCAGAATGTCAGCCTGGACCATGGCACGCCCGCCCTCCACAGTAGCGTTACTTGCGAGCTTGTCAGCCCGCTCATTTCCTTTGTAGTCCCGCATGTCCTGGCACGAAGATGAAACTAATGTTTGCCAGCCGAGACCGCTCCAGAGATAGCAACAATTCACTTCGGATCCATTCCATCTCTATCCACTTGAGCATGCTCATTGAGTCGCTAAGGAAACATGCCCTATTGAATGTATGTGTCTCGAGCCATGTTATTGCCTTACTTACTGCCTTGACTTCCATAGTTAGGCTACTTGTGGTCTCAGCAAAAGCACCAGAGTCCTCCTTCACAATTCTCCCTCCGGCCTGAGCCGTAAAGGCTCATGAGCTTCTCACATGTCGGACGACGGACCCATTTGTGTAAATGACAGCATCACCGTCTAGCGAATTCTCGAAAATCAACGCTTGTACTTCCGCCCCCACAGAAGCCGGATTTTCATGTCTGCATTTTCTGTCTAGTTGGATGCAAACTAAAAAGAACGTACATAAATCTATTGATTATGTGGTTGTTTCGGGATTTGAAATTTAAATATTGAGCACAACCCACTACTGGCAACGCCGATCGCATTCCGGTATGAACCTAAGGCCTATCCACGTCAATATAGAAGCACTATACTCGAGTTTCGCCCTTGTTTGAGCTCGTCAGTAGTGCATATCCCTGACCGGATCCGGAAACAGTCCCGGATCACGCGTGTGAAGCGGGTGTGTAACCACGCGGCACACACTGGACACACCAAATTATCACAACAGAACACCACAACGCTACCCATCGTAGGCTATGCTCAAGATTGCCCAATCGCCGCGACCGACGTCCGTCAATCGATGGGACCCGAACGAATAAATAATAACATAAATCTGTTGGCATTTGTAACCACTCCTCGCCAGGTTCTAAGTCCTCAAGTGAACATACCTGTTGAAGAATGTCTTCGGCTTGACCCATCCACGACCGTCCTGTTTTTAACCTGCTGTCCTTCACCTTCATAATTTCACTATGCAGTGGATGGTGTGTGCTTGCGTTAACTCTAAGGTATAAGCGTGCTCACAATGTTGTGAGGCAAATGACATATTAGAGTAGTGGATGGTTCTCTGATATAAAAATGTGAGGGTACTTTCCCACACCATGGAGAGTACTGGGTATATGGTGCTAGCCTCAACATGTTATAGACCAGAAGTGCTGGATGAGTGGTGGGGTCAGTATGACGTCAGTCGCCCTTTCTGCCCAGAACATTTAATATTACGCGTTTTTGGGTGGACTAACCTGGCGGCGCAGGTCAATATTAAGACAATTCCCGCCTCGAAAGGGATTCGAAAACATAACCAACAGCCTTAAAGGCAAGAGTGCTAGCCACTCCCGCTTTCGTAGCTCAAGGGCTCTGATATCATCCAGTGCCTTGCCGGCTGGCTGGGCGATCATGCCACTCCACAAATTGCGATCTTTGACGTTATGGATCAATTCGTGTGTTGACTCCCTTCCGTGCCATTTCATAAACCTGTCAAGAATCTTCTTCCGCTGTCTACCTCTATCTCTCTTTCTACATTGCTTTCCGGTTGTCACAACATGTACAAGTATTTGTCTTCTCATAACCTGGCCCCAAAAATGATGACTGTTTCTTTCTGTTGTTTGTAATAAGGTCTCTTAAAAATGATGACTGTTTCTTTATGTTTGTAATAAGGTGTCTCTGCGTCTCAGCTTAATTCAAAACGTCCAGATCGATCATTCTGGCAGTCCAATTAATTTTCAGCATTCTTCTATAAAACCACATCTCAAAGGCTTCCGGGGATTTTTTTCCCATGTTTACTAATTGCTCTGATATACAAATGTTATATTTGTGTATACAATACACTGTACTGGTAAGAGTTTTATCCACAACTTCGGCGAGAGAATCGACTAATCCTTGTAGAATAGATAACGACATGTCTCTGAAAATGAAAGACGGTAAGATAGATAGAGAGAGAAAGAGACTGAGAGAGACAGAGAGGCTTAGATAAATGGTCTCACTTTATGACGCCGTAACTAAGTAGATGTGAAATATATTCTCTCGTAGCCTGTGGCAGCATCTGTTTATGAATTGTCTACAACGTATATAGAAATAAGAGACCGTTGTTTGTTTTACCACGAAGAAAGTTCTTAACTAGCATTGCATTTATTGTCACAAGACAAAAACAATGTGTGAAAGCTACGATAGTGCTACACAACAATGCACAGATGAAATCAGATGCAACAGTGATGCAAAAGTGACAGTTCTTGACAACAATGAAGGCTCCTGTTCTGTGGAGCAAGCACAGTGTCTGCTGAAGGAAGCTAGCAGTGATGATGTGAGACGGCATGAGGCCCGACAACCTAAACATCCTGTGGATAGCGGATATGCATGGATAGTTCTGATAGGTAAGTTTCTTTATGTTTCTGTGTCTGAGCTCTATCTCCCATTGGGACATACGCTGTCAGCCAATTCATTCCAAGCCATTCTATCTTGTGCTATCTTATGCAACTCCTTCCATATCCTCCCTTTTGTCTGTAATTCTCATTTCCGTGTGTCTTTAGAATTTCCCCAATTTCATTTGTCGTGTGGGTTCTAGACAATGGACTTTCTAGTGTTTTATCAGCTTTTCTCAATGTATGTCCTATTCATTACCATTCTTTTCCTCGCCTCTTGATTCATTTGTATTTGTTTTGTTCTCTCCGTGAGCTCCACGCTGTTGATTGTGTCATACTGTCCTATTATGTTCAGGGCACCAACCAATAAATGTTTTATTTTACTAGTAAATGTTAAGTTAATTGATATCCACGCTTCTGATGCATGCAGTGTTACTGATTTACCATTAGGGTGAGCATGCCTCTTTAATATTTTCGCACTCGCTTCCATCACGATCGAATCCTATGTGTGATGCATTTCCATATTTTCTTCTCTCAGTTCTGTCCTTAACTTATTTATTGCCACGCATACCACTATACTGTGATAATATACTGCAAAGTTAGTTGCATATCTATTTACAGGACGATGCAATTAACCCCAGCATTAATTGTCTGCTAGTGATTTTCTAGGCAATTTTACTTTCAGCCATTTTTTTTTTCTGAACGAGCTACGCTCATATCATATCATAGTTTAGTTTAGTTTAGTTTAGTTTAGTCGATGGATAGACATCACGGCACACGGGTGTAACCCATAAGTGCTCCGTTCTCCTCATAACTCTAACCTGAGTCTGGAGTAACCTCTGCTCAGTGCACGAACTCCGTAGCAACATCGAGGATCCTGAAATACTTTGGGTAGATTTTTAACTCGAAATTTTGACCCGGGCAGCGCCATTAGGCTACTCTTTTTCGATTTCCAACTGCCAAGGGACTTTTTACGTGCGCAACAATACACACGGGCATCCGATCTCACTACCCAGAGGCTAGGGGACATTTTATTACTAGAAGTCCACGTGAAATAAATCCCGGTCCTCACCGGGGTTTGAACTCGGGACCTCCAGCACTTGAGGCGGACACCATACCTCGAGACCACACAGACCCCTGTCATATCATAGTTAAAATCAACGCAAAGCGATGTGCTTCCAAATCGCCCGCGAATGAAACCGGTATATCGGAGTAGCGATACTGCGTTCAATACCTCTAAGCCACATATATGTGAAAAATAAGAATACCTGGAAACGAGTGGCTGTTCATGAAAATATTTAAACCTAAGTTACTTTGACACAGAACTTAATTATTGCTACTCTATCCGACGCTTGGACGCACTGCTGATATTTGTAAACAACGTAAGACGGAATGCGGAGCCCCCGAAGGGTAGTGGCTAGACGCTCGCCTCCCAGTCCAGAGGTCATTGGTTCGAATCAGTATCGAGGAGGATTTTAAAATTTGCGCTCCCAGGTCGACCTAGCCGAAAATGAGTACCAAAAATCTCTTGGAAAGTAAAGACGGCGGGCGTGATAAGACCATATTACCCTCTGACTGGTGATTTCTCTATAAAATATTGGCCAAGCAACGTTTTTCCAATGTGAAGTAATGCATGTAAAAGGTTCCATTTATATTAAGATGTAAATTTATTATTGTTATTGTAGTACACCAGAATTCCTCGCTGTGCTCAGTGGTTTTCTATATGCCCTAAACCTACAGACATCTACGGTTGTCTTTATCACAAATGTAGTGTTATTATTGTTATTGTTGTACACCAAACCATCTTGCTATTGAATGGTTTTTAACAATTACAGCTTCAAATACATTCTATTTCTACAGCTACGTTTGGCTTGAAATTTCTCCTTGTTGGCTACGTTAAATCATTGGGAATTTTCTTCATGGAGTTTCAGCAGAGATTCGGATCAAACTCATCAATGATTTCGGCCACATTAGGAATAATGGAACTTGTAGCCAGTTTTGGGTGTAAGTTATTGTCGCTGCGTATGATTAATGTTGTAATGATTGTTGGACAATTAGAAGGCTTTATTTAAAACTTCCCATGCGCTGATGGCGATGTAAAGGGTGGGGGGGGGGATCTCTTTCCACATCCGTCAGTTCGATTTAAACATTGACTTCAGATCATTGACGTTGGGACGTAAATTACAAGTACCTCAAAAGTCTGAGTGGCTTCGTCTGATAGCGAGCGGCACTGGTAATAGGGAAAAATTGCCCGCATAAAAAAATGCAGTCCAGCGTGGACTATGCTCGAGTTCTAAGCAAGCGAACGGAAGAAAACCAAAGCAAACAAGTGAGGAATTATGTGGAAGCCGCGTAGATGGTGTTTTATAGAAGGAATTATGTGGAAGCCGCGTAGATGGTCTTTTATAGAAGGAATTATGTGGAAGCCGCGTAGATGGTGTTTTATAGAAGGAATTATGAGGAAGCCGCGTAGATGGTGTTTGTCAAAGACTCGACCGCATCCCCTCCGCCAGGGAGAGCGGTCAACCCTGAAGAGACCAGGAGGAGATACGGTGCCCGAGGCAAGGGCAGGGGAGATGAGGTAATAGGAGAGGGTTAGCCACTCCCTCATGAGACACGCAGGCGGTGTTCAGAGAGTTAGCACTCTAATCACGATAGTACCACACCTCGTGAAGCCATAGCACAGTTGAGTAGACACTCAACAGGCCACGTTTGCCAGCAGAGTGCGATGTGAGGTAACACGCACGAAGGTGAAGGTCACCCCGCGTGGTGGGTAACCACGGGAGAGAGGTTAGGCAGACGGGAGACTGGACTTGAGGCGTTCACATCGTTTAGAATAGCGTTAGGAGTTTTGTGTTCACTAATAGATAGAACTAGCATAGGGTTAGCAGTTTGTGTTAGATAATTCTGTGGCTGTATATTGTGTATTGCATTAGCGACTGTTTACCGCTTGTAAGCGAGCCAACGGCAATAAAATGGACCATGCATTTTGCCTCCCACACGACTTGCAAGTTGTCTTGTATGGGTGTGTGAGAAGTACCCGATGAGGCCTGTCAGTTGAGTTGTTGACAGGCCAGGGTAATTGTGGTGTCAGAAAGTGGTGCTTGGACGAAAGCGCCAAGCTAATACCCACAGTAAAAGGGTAATTGTGGTTTCAAGAAGTGAAGCTTGAACGAAAAGTTCAAGCTAATCCACTCATCCACGGGCTCCAGACGGGTTTAATTTTTGTAGTAACGATAATTTGTGCAGACAGGAGAATTTGCGAGCTAGAAATATGCCTATCGTGACAAAATAGTGTTTAATTGTGTTTATGATATATTTATTGAATGAAATCATGTATTCTTCGAAGCTGTAAGTATTAATATTCTTATTTTCTTATATTTATTCATATATTTACCAATTTATTCTTGAATAAGCACCAAACATGATTCACGGCGCAGGAATACACAGGCAGCCGACAATATTGATTTTTGAGATCTAAAAATAGCGCTGCGCGATGACGTAGAGTGATTGACAGACAGTTGTTCTGCGTCATTAGCATAAAGCAGTCGAGTGTTTACAAGATCGCTTAGCGGCGGCCCGCCTGAATCTGTGCTGTATATTGTTTATTATTTACTTATTTAAGTTACTAAATGAATATATTTATTTGTTGACACATTATTATGTTATTTTGATTTCTTTACAAGCATTTATTCATTTTTGGGTCTATTTTCTCTTTGCTTATCGTCACGATGGAACTATTTTCGGGCTAAGCATCTGATACTTAGCTGCACAACGTTTACAGAAATTAACTAGGTTAGTAACGAAAGGCAATTATTGTTTAAAACAAAGACAGGACATTGACATTAAAATTAATTAATACATATTCTAGGTGTTCGTAAGTCTGTCATTGTCTAAGTCATTGTCCTTAGTTGTCGAGTAAATCATATCGTTTAGTAGGCGTGTTTACTGCTGCCCTATATATCAGAGGGCAAACAACAGCTGTGCACATACACCTGTGGGCCAAATACCGTGTGCTACGTACGAAACGTGTCGCCACCCCAGTGTACCAAACAAGGTGACCTGTGTCAAAGGAGCTTCGTTCCCACATTAAGCTGAGTACACTTATATATTTTGTCATGCAATTTGATTAATAGTGCATCTCTTTTTCAGCTTGTAACGCGTTGACATATTTGTATACTCTGTTTTTCTGCAAGATAAATCTGGGCAGGGTATAAACAGAAAGCACAACTGATAGTGATCAGATAAGAACAAACATAACATATCAAAGATAAATAACTGATTAAAGTCATCATTGCCTATCACTGTTAGCCAAGTACTAAAGTAAGATGGCAACTTTATCAGATTTCATAAAAGCAGGCAAAGAACTGGAATTAACAGGAAAAGAACTACAACAATATGCTGATCAGAAATTTAAAGAAACAAAAGAGGAACAAACACGTAAAGAGAATGCGGAGAGGGACGAACGCGCACGAGAAAGAGAACATGATAAGGAGATGAAACAAAAACAATTAGATCAAGAGAAAGAATTAAAACAAAAGGAATTAGATCTAAAACAAAAAGAGATAGATGAAATGGCAAGAGTTAAAGAAAAACAAATTCAGGTAGAATCAGAGACACAATTAAAGATGAAAAGCATGGATGTAGACTCACACGCAGAGATCTCTGCCACTAAACTAAGAAGTCAACAAGAGGAAAATAAGTTCAACAAATACAAAAATATTATCAAACCATATTGTAAAGAGGACTCCATATCTGCCTGGACAGAGAATGTAGAGTATCAATTTAAATATCACCAAGTTCCTTTAGATATGTGGGCTCCGATTTACATGAAGAATCTAAGTGGTGAGCCCCTTAAAGTAATAGAGTCTATTCCTATTGAACTTAGATCTAGCTATCAATACATCCATGATAGGATTATGCAGCACTTTTTACTTGATGCCCCTGGGTATCAGATTCAGTTCTCAAATTTAAAACCTAAACCTAGTGAAACTTTTATAGATTATTTTTCAAATGTGCAGAGTGTACTAAACAGGTGGCTTAAAGCAGCTAACATAGGAAAAGACTTTGATAGATTAAAAAACCTAATAGCTATGGACAAGTGTATATCTACTATACCTTCTCCTTTTGCTAAGTTTTTGCAGCAGTCGGACATTGAGAACATCGAGCAGTTCGAAAAAAAAGGCTCAGCATATTTTTCTTCTAACAGAGAGATTTTTAAGACCTCAAGTGACTCTGAGATAGTTTCCTTTGTCAAAGACCAATCAAAAAACTATCAGGGTAACAGAAAACCTTTTCAGAAGTATGATAAGAAAGACAGAAAAGTTTCCAAATGCATGTACTGTCAACTAATGCACGACACTTATGCTATGTGCGACAAATCGCCGAATTATCCGGCGCATCTTGAAAATGTGATCAAGAAGCAGCAAAGAAAACGGTCTGCATACAGGCGTGCAATCAAATGTTTTTTTTGTTCCTCTTATGGCCATTATTCTAATAAGTGCCTTGGCGCCAACGTTTGAAAGCTAACAACGCTATGTTGATTGACACCTCTTCAGATAGTGGTAGTGAGAATGAGTGTGAGATTGAAAGTGACTTACCAACTAACCAAGCAGAGGATGTGTGTGCTGCTAACGATATATTAAGCTTTGACAGCTGTGAACGATGTCACCAATTCTCCATGCAGACGGAAGACTAGAATGTGGACATACAGTACCATGCTCATCTGTGAGTGTGAATGCAGCATTAGCCTCCAGAGGCAAGTTAGTGTTCCACAATGCAATGGTCAATGATGTACCATGTCAATGTTTGCTGGACAGCGGCAGCACCCTTATCGGTCTTCGGAAAGAACTAGTGAGCCCGGGTGATTACACAGGTGACACTGTCAGATGCCGAACCTTTTCGGGTAACATTGAGACTTACCCTTTGGCAAAAGCCCGTATTGATTCTCCGTTTCTTTCTGGTACCTTTACTTGTGCAATACTTAACAACCCTTGTACTGATTTAATTTTGGGGTGTTTACCTCAACTGAAACAATGTACTAATGAGGAAATAGTTGCATGGGAGAAATTAAATGCAGCTAATGCAACAACAAGAGCAGACAGTGTGAAACATCAAGACACACTACAAGATGAGAGACTACTGTTGCTTTCCCCAACTGGCACAGATGACACCAGCAGACAGAAATTTATAGAACAGCAAAAAGCTGATACTAGTGTGTCTCCATACTTAAAATTGTTAAAAGATAAAGCCAAAGTGACCAAAAATGCATCTTGGGTTTTTAGACTTAACAATGGTATTTTAACTAGATATTATACTACTGGTAACCATGAGATTCAGCAAACGGTGTTACCTGAACAACATCGTCTAACTGTGCTAAAGATTGCACATGAGTCACCGTTTGCTGGTCATCTTGCATATGATAAGACCAGGGCCAGAATTCAGGCTCATTTCTATTGGCCAGGTTTTTGCAATGACATAAAATTATTTTGTCGTTCGTGTAATGTCTGTCAACAATTGGTACGTAAAGGTAAACATCCTACAGCCGAAGTACAGCCTTCTACACTGGCTTCTAGGCCATTTGAAAGTGTGGCGGTAGATATTGTTGGACCCCTAAACCAGGTGTCCAGCAAAGGAAATCGCTTCATATTGACAATGGTCGACCTATGTACAAGGTGGGTTGAGGCAGTAGCTTTGAAATACATCACCTCCAAAGACGTTGCCAATGTATTTCTACACCTGTTCTCACGATTCGGATTCCCACGGACCATTTTATCCGATCGTGGAACTCAGTTCATATCGGCTGCAACGCAAGCCCTTACAAAAATGTTAGGCATTAAGCAACATTTTACGACAGCTTACCATCCAGCCAGCAATGGAATAGTAGAGAAAATTAATGGGGACCTAAAGCACATGCTGGCTAAGGTTACAGCAGAAAACCCAGCTGATTGGGATACACTGTTACCAACAGTGCTGTTCGCCTATCGGGAGATTCCCCATTCTAGCACGGGTTTCTCACCCTTTGAATTAGTTTACGGGGCTAACCCACGTGGACCCCTAACTATTTACCATCAGGTACTAACAAATTCGATAGAAATTCCTACCCCAAAAACACCTTATGAAATGGTGACAGAGACACGAGACAAGATCATGAAATCGTGTGTTATAGCTAAGGCAGCTTTGGAGAGGAAGGGTCAAATCTACCGCCAATATGCCAACAAAGGGACAAGAACAATTGAACTTGAACCAGATCAAGACATACTCTTGCTACTTCCAGACAAAAGAAATTTACTATTAACCTCATGGCAAGGGCCATTCAAGGTGGTACGCAGAATTTCAGATGTTGACTATGAAATATCGATAAACGGACACTTAAAGATATTCCATGTCAACATGTTGAAACCTTACTATACAAGACAAGAAACAGAAGTAGTGACAGACGAACAGAGTGCACCAACACCCAGTGATCAGACGACAGACATACACAACGCAACTACACTAGTTAGCGAGACTGGCAGTTCCGACAATGGCAATACACCCAGTGAGTTAACAGAATACACACTTAGCACCACCACGGTACTGAATCAGGTAGACGACGACGGAATGGAACTACCTGTTCCCATTGTAGACAAAACTGCGACAGTGGACAGCATACATATAGATCAGGGACTAACAGACATTCAACGACGACAATTAGTGGAGTTAGTTACTGAATACAAAGACTTATTCTCTGACATCCCAGGTAGGACGGACAGAATCGAACACTCCATTCTTCTTTCGGATTCTAAGCCGATTAAATGTAGGCCGTACTCTATCCCACTCAGCTATAGGGAAAATCTAAATAAGGAAATTCTTAATTTAGAAGCTAGCGGGATTATCCAAAAGTCTACATCAGAGTACTCTTTTCCAATCGTCCTAATTAAGAAGAAGGATTCCACAATTCGTCTGTGCGTGGACTATCGGAAACTCAATAACATCACTAAGATCGACGCAGAACCTATTCCTTCCTGCGAAGATCTTATCTTGGACATGTCTACTTCTAAAATCTTTTCAAAACTAGATCTTACTAAAGGATACTGGCAGGTCCCGATGAAAGCTCAATCTATGCATCTTACTGCGTTTTCAACACCTTTAGGACTATACGAGTGGCGATTTCTTCCTTTCGGACTTCGAAATGCTCCTGCCACTTTCGTACGCTTAACTAGAGATCTGTTACATGGAGTGACGAATACTGTGACCTATATAGATGATATATGTGTCCATACTGAAGACTGGACTACACACTTACTGAAACTGAGACATGTCTTTGATAGGTTGCGACTCTTCGGTCTCACTGTCAAACCGAGCAAAGTCGAATTAGGCCTAAAAGAAATTGAATTTTTGGGTCATGTCATCTCTCAAGGTCAACTGAAGACTGACAATAGGATTATTACAAAAATTATGAATCTAACCATGCCTACTACGAAAAAGCAGGTTAGAAGTCTTTTAGGATTAGTTAATTACTACAGTAAATTTATTCCAAACCTAGCTGAAATTACAAGTGTATTTTCTAATGTGCTAAAAGCATCAGTAAAATTGGATGTGAAAGATGCATTATTAATTTCTGCATTGTCAAAATTGAAAATTCTTTTTAGTAATGTTCCCATCCTCCGCTTGCCTAACCCTGGGCTCGTTTATTATCTTAGGACAGATGCCAGCAGGATCTCCATCGCTGCAGTCCTAGGCCAATTTTATGAGGGCATCTTCCATCCGATTTGCTACGTGAGCCGTAAGATCACACCTACCGAGTCCAGATATTCGATAGCAGAACTGGAGGCCCTGAGCGTCATCTACTCAGTGAGAAAGCTCCACCGCTTTCTGGCGGGTGTGCACTTCATTATCCAGACCGACAATTCTCCCATTACGGTCATTCAGACTGGTGTGCACCGAAACGACAGGATATACAGGTGGTCTCTTATCCTTCAAAACTATACGTTCAGTATAGAGCATATTAAGGGGAAAGACAACACCCTAGCTGATACCCTTAGTAGACCATCTGGGGTAGAAATACCTGAAATCCAACAGTTAAATGTAGAGTGATGGTTGGTACATGGGTATCTGATAATATAAGATGTAAAATAGCTTACATACATATCCACATTATTGGCGTAATCATGTACCAAAACAATGAACTATCATGTGTCCGTGGACATCAGATTAAGAACTGTGCTGCTATACTTAGATACCACCGTGTGAACTAGGACAGCTCATTTCCAACTAAGCTCCATTCCGGTGTATCATATATATGAACCGCAGAAAACAGTGTCAGAACAGTGCTTAATTACAGACACGAAAAGACAGAGCTACAACACCAGCGAACTCTACACGTGCACTACCGAGAAAACATTAAGATGACTGTGTAATGTATTTCAGATACCCAGGCAAAATGTGTGGTTATATTATGCCTATACAACCATTGCACATACATGAAGGCAACTACTAACCTGTGGAAACCAAATACTATGTATATAAACTTATTGTGATATGTAATATAATATTTTAAGATAGTGATAAATTAGATGTAGGTTAGGAACTATAACAGTTCTCATTTATTTTAATAATGTAGTTAGTACAGTAATTAACCCATTAAAATTAGATTAGAATATTAGTTTAGACATAAGAATAGTTTATTACAAGTTAAATTAAATTTATGATATGAATAGTACCATTTAGATTGTTATATTTCACTTAGTTTCATTGTAGTTAGTTTATTCCATCTTAATGAAACCATACCATCTTTCAAATATTACCATTTATTAGTATCATCATTTTACATCATAATAGATTAAAAAGAGTAGATAAGGTAACATACAGCATTTACACCAGTTAGATTAAGAACATCACTCATATAATTCCTTTGTGCATTTAAAAACATTATTTAGCATAGTATTTAGAAAAGTACATAAATTGTGGTCACATAATCCATTTAATTAAGGTACATAACTCACATCACAACAATTGCATTTAAATAGTTAGATTACATCACTTAGATTAGAAAAAAATAAGAAGTAATATAATCATATCATATAATTAACATAACAAATTTAATAAATTTAGGTAACACATTAAATACTTAGTTATAGAATTAGAATGGTATGTTAGAATGTAAAGTTTTCGTTAGTGAAATTGTGTTAGTGTGAATGTGTTGTCTGTAATATAGTTTAGAACTTAGATTACAGTATTTTGGGTTTCATAACAAGTGAATGTAGTCACGAATTAGTGTTATACACCTGTTTGTGGCCACATTGAACCAAATTATGACACTCAAAAAACTAACATACATACACATAGAATTTATAAATAGAGGATAGAAATTAGATTAGTAGATTTATTACATCCAAACACACAAACAAACAGAAAAACAAACATATAAATTGCATACACTATTTGTAGATCAAAGACAGATAACTATGGGGCCAGGGGACATAATAGACAACGAAGAACTAAATTAACAGTGAAATAAAGTCTTACGCGCGGAAGCGAAGGAGGTAAAGCCTGTCGCACACACTCTTGTAGAATGGTTGTTAAATATTATATGGGGGACATGAAGTAATTCATGTGTTGACCCTAAGAAAGTCAACTTTGTATGGGTAGTAAGTTAATTTACTATGTGAGGGCAGGTCTTATAAGACAACGGTCCGGTTCAGACATACCTCTGATAAATATAATATAGCATGTGAGAAGGGGCTCACGCCAACCAGTCAAGTTTGTGGCGATTGCCAGTAGCCAAGTAAGGCTTTGCTACATTGTGACAATAGTTATTAATAGTCTATTGGAATGCCCAAAGCCAGGTTATCTAGAGTCTTTGACAAAAATTAGAGACACTAATTTTTTGTTTAGGAACCTCTTGCGTCACAACCAATGAGTGAAAGTTGATGACGCAACACAAGAGGGGTGGGTGTGTGTCAAAGACTCGACCGCATCCCCTCCGCCAGGGAGAGCGGTCAACCCTGAAGAGACCAGGAGGAGATACGGTGCCCGAGGCAAGGGCAGGGGAGATGAGGTAATAGGAGAGGGTTAGCCACTCCCTCATGAGACACGCAGGCGGTGTTCAGAGAGTTAGCACTCTAATCACGATAGTACCACACCTCGTGAAGCCATAGCACAGTTGAGTAGACACTCAACAGGCCACGTTTGCCAGCAGAGTGCGATGTGAGGTAACACGCACGAAGGTGAAGGTCACCCCGCGTGGTGGGTAACCACGGGAGAGAGGTTAGGCAGACGGGAGACTGGACTTGAGGCGTTCACATCGTTTAGAATAGCGTTAGGAGTTTTGTGTTCACTAATAGATAGAACTAGCATAGGGTTAGCAGTTTGTGTTAGATAATTCTGTGGCTGTATATTGTGTATTGCATTAGCGACTGTTTACCGCTTGTAAGCGAGCCAACGGCAATAAAATGGACCATGCATTTTGCCTCCCACACGACTTGCAAGTTGTCTTGTATGGGTGTGTGAGAAGTACCCGATGAGGCCTGTCAGTTGAGTTGTTGACAGTGTTTTATAGAAGGAATTATGTGGAAGCCGCGTAGATGGTGTTTTATAGAAGGAATTATGTGGAAGCCGCGTAGATGGTGTTTTATAGAAGGAATTATGTGGAAGCCGCGTAGATGGTGTTTTATAGAAGGAATTATGTGGAAGCCGCGTAGATGGTGTTTTATAGAAGGAATTATGTGGAAGCCGCGTAGATGGTGTTTTTATAGAAGGAATTATGTGGAAGCCGCGTAGATGGTGTTTTATAGAAGGAATTATGTGGAAACCGCGTAGATGGTGTTTTATAGAAGGAATTATGTGGAAGCCGCGTAGATGGTGTTTTATAGAAGGAATTATGTGGAAGCCGCGTAGATGGTGTTTTATAGAAGGAAATATGTGGAAGCCGCGTAGATGGTGTTTTATAGAAGGAATTATGTGGAAGCCGCGTAGATGGTGTTTTATAGAAGGAATTATGTGGAAGCCGCGTAGATGGTGTTTTATAGAAGGAATTATGTGGAAGCCGCGTAGATGGTGTTTTTATAGAAGGAATTATGTGGAAGCCGCGTAGATGGTGTTTTATAGAAGGAATTATGTGGAAACCGCGTAGATGGTGTTTTATAGAAGGAATTATGTGGAAGCCGCGTAGATGGTGTTTTATAGAAGGAATTATGTGGAAGCCGCGTAGATGGTGTTTTATAGAAGGAAATATGTGGAAGCCGCGTAGATGGTGTTTTATAGAAGGAATTATGTGGAAGCCGCGTAGATGGTGTTTTATAGAAGGAATTATGTGGAAGCCGCGTAGATGATGTTTTATAGAAGAATGGTGAGAACACCATGGACGAATATAAAGAGCAATGAATACATCTTGAAGAACGTTTATAATCAATTTCACTGCTCACTGAAAACTGCTTAAATGACCCAGCTTCTTCACATAGATCATAGAGAAGATTCTCAGGACTAGTGACTCGCATCAGAAGAAGACTGTCCACATTCATTGGGCATGTCACGAGAACGGGATAGCTAGATTATTTTGAAACAATGGGAAGGTTAGAGGGGATTAGAGGTAGGTGGAGACCGAAAAAGAAGATGCAGGATAGTTTGACATTATGGCACGGAGGAACATTATTATCAAAAATGATTTGCAGCACATGAGACAGAAGGCTGTGTACAGATATGATTACCAGAGCCTCACGGCATAGACTATGAAAAGTACTGCTTGTAAACATAGCAAGGAATATGGCAAATATCAGGAGAGACATTCGCTTTCACCATTCATGTTTCTTTTATTCTCAAAAGATTAAATATTGCACATTAGCCTGATGCTTAATACCATATAATAAATTGTGACATATACACTACAAATCGGATGAACTATTCCAAATAGAATATACGCCACACATCAAGTGAATTATCACAGATAACACAAGGAAAAACACACGTAACCATAAGTAGGACATAAATCAATCAATCAATCATGTGTCATGCCGGAAAGCGTGGGCGGTCATGACTCGCCATTTCACTCGATCACCAGAGAAGTGGATCAGCTCAGTGTTCCTGTCTCGTCCATGCCATGTGGCCAAGCCATCCAGATATTTTCCTCTCGGTCTTCCTCTTGGTCTATTCCTTTCGATCTTGCCAGTTGTCACTAAGTTCTCCAGAAATAGGACATACTCTGGATGAAATATCAAAAATAAAAAATATAGCCAAACACCACCTGAAAACATAAGCCAAACAGCTAATAACAAATAATAAATCATAATTGAAGGTCAGCATAACCGAATGGATAAGAGCGCTATATTTCATTAGAAAACAGCGAATGAAATGTTCAGCCACATAACTAGGCTACCAAGTGACAAGCATACCACACAAGCAATGATGTACAGTCCAAATGGAACCAGAAGGAGAAGCCGACCACATAAAGATGAACGAGGGATTAAGTCCTTGGGAATATCGATATACGATGTCCATGATCAGGTACTTTCACGCTGTTTATTGTTCACCTCAACACTGCAAGGTACACTAGGAATAAGATGAGATCTGATGATGGGATATAAACACTTATATTTCTTAAATATCTATTCTATTTTCAGCCTATTTCGCCATGACCTTCTTAATAAAAGTAACATCCCCACGGACTAGCTGTCTGATAGGCTCCCTGTTCCTAGTACTCAGCGTTGCTGGGAACACTTTGTTCAACAAGGTTGAGATGCTATGCCTGACGCAGGGCGTTTTGTTTGGTAAGTTTGATGAAACTCTTCAGAGAACATGAGGATGGGAGGGTATCTAATTATCTGATTAGCTGACTTAGAACACGGAAGAAACACATTATTTCTAAGTATCAATGCAGAGTGTTTAAGACGTGTTTCAACAGGGTTGTACGTAACTTGCATTTCAAAAGGGATCTTTCACGGCTTCATTACATGCTTACCTACCTGCTGTGCTTTACCATCGTGTGATTCAGATGTTAAAATAGCTAAAAGAAAATATATTTAACTATTGCTGCTGCTGCTGCTTCTTCTTCTTCCCCTCCTCATCCTCCGCCTCCTCCTCCTCTTCTTCCTCCTCATACTCCTCCTGCTCCTCCTCTCCCTTCTTCTTCTTCTTCTTCTTCTTCTTCTTCTTCTTCTTCTTCTTCTTCTTCTTCTTCTTCTTCTTCTTCTTCTTTTTTTCTTCTTCTTCTTCTTCTTCTTCTTCTTCTTCTTCTTCTTCTTCTTCTTCTTCTTCTTCTTCTTCTTCTTCTTCTTCTTCTTCTTCTTCTTCTTCTTCTTCTTCTTCTTCTTCTTCTTCTTCTTCTTCTTCTTCTTCAATACTATCATAATTCTCATCATTATTATCATCCTCTGTTATCTTCTTCTTGCTCTTCTTTGCCTACTACTACTACTACTACTACTACTACTACTACTACTACTACTACTACTACTACTACTACTACTACTACTACTACTACTACTACTACTACTACTACTACTACTACTACTACTACTACTACTACTACTACTACTACAACTACTACTACTACTACTACTACTACTACTACTACTACTACTACTACTACTACTACTACTACTACTACTACTGCTGCTGCTGCTGCTACTACTACTACTACTACTACTACTACTACTGCTGCTGCTGCTGCTGCTGCTACAACAACAACAACAATAACAACAATAACAACAAAAACAACAAAAACAACAACTACTACTACTACTACTAATACTACTACTACTACTACTACTACTACTACTACTACTACTACTACTACTACTACTACTACTGCTACTACTACTACTACAACTACTACTACTACTACTACTACTACTACTACTACTACTACTACTACTACTACTACTACTACTACTACTACTAATTAACATAAGCCTGGGTCACTGACAATGAGTTGAGTGACCGGGCATGAGAAAGAATGGGTGAAAGTGGGAGACAGTAAAGTGACTGACCTGGCTATGAGAAAAAACAGCCAGTCCTGAGAAATAAAATAGTGAGGGTAGAGAAAAACCCCTAGGGTGGATGGGGCGAGAGATAGTGTATTGGGGTGTTGAAGTCAGGAGACTTCAGGGAGTTGAGTTTTAGACACCGAACGAGTCGGTAGTCCGGTAGTCGACGGAGAACTGTGTTGTGGGATTCTCCGAGCTGTGAAGGCAGCCCTAAACCCCAGAGTGGGTTACATAGAGAGCAGAGGCTCCGACCCAGTGGGTGGGTCGTATTGTGGGAGATCCAGCCGTGGATAGTAGCTGGACTAAATGTCTTGTGAATTTGAGATTCAGCAGGCCGTGAGAAGACAGTGATGTGTGCTGGTTAAATTGTGAGGAGGATATTTATATTCTATGGATTATATTATTTCTGGATGTATAAACATGTTCCGTCTGTCCGTGTTCTTTCTGTAATAAAGGATTATGTGCGCCAACTCAATCTTGTTTCATGACTGGTGAAGGTGCACTGCTGGGGTGAGTTGGATTAAGAGACAGTTAGATAGCTCGATTGACACACCAGAAGTATCGTTACCTAGACAACGACCATCCCACGCACGTATCATAAAGAACGTCATGTGACACTAATACTACTACTACTAGTACTACTACTACTAAATTATACTATTAAAAATGAGATTGTCGATTGCAGTCATTGTTTTGTGAACTATAGATTATTTCCTATTGATATAAAATGAATAACAATGTTGTACATTCATAATTGCTTAAACTCATTGCAGGGTTTGCAATCGCCCTTACCTACGGCCCGCCAGTGGTATCTATAATGCAGTATTTCTACAAACACAGAGCAATAGCAAGCGGCATTAGCGACTGTGGCAGTAGTTCTGGCGGTATAGTATTTCCCGCACTGTGCCGACTGTTGCTGGATGAGTACTCCTTCTTTGGTGGAACTTTACTGACAGCAGGGGTCATGCTCCAGGCTTTTGTCTGTAGCTCTCTTCTCACCCCCATAGAAAGTTACACAAAAAACTCTTCATCTAGCAAGACATTGTTTGGAAAGATTAAACCACTGGATTATATTTTAAACCGTCTTCGTGTCAAGAATAAACGTTTAAGCAAGAATAATGGCCTTCAAACTGGGGGTCATATCAATTCAAGTGGTAATGATGCTAAATATCAAGAGGGTGTTTTACAGAAAGGGTGTTCAAATGTAACCGACGGTGACCGAGATCAATATAGATCTCTGTTGGAGTCTTCCCTTTCTGAAGAGACACCACAAAGGGAACTAACAACATATCCCAAACCAGATGATATTATCAAGACTAACTCACCATGCACAGCGTCAGAAAAAGTGGCAATACCACTGTGCAAGAAATGTTGGTCCACATGCCAAGGAAGTGTCTTTCTTCACAGTGCATCCTTCTGGACGTTGTCAATATATTTCTTCAGCGGGTCAGTAGGTGCTATTATGTCTCAAACATACATTCCTTTGTTGGCGGCAGAAAGAGGATTGTCTCCCACGGACAGTGCGTTCTTTCTGTCTATACTGAATTTTTTAGACATCCCATCTCATCTTCTTCCTGGGATTCTTGTGAACTTTGGCCTGATTGGAACGGAAACAGTTTGCATTCTCCCAATTTTTGCTGTTGGTTTTGCAAGCTGCATGGCTCCTTTTCTCCTTGACTATAAGTAAGTGATGTTAAACCAATTTTGAGCACTTCTTTGTTGGATAGTATGAAATGTGTGCTTTATTGTATACTGAAAAATACGGTCACAGTTAATGTATATCTGCATAACAATTCAATGACTGTTTGTGTAACATTTACAAAAGAAATATCCCGAAAGCCTGCCAAATGGTGTCCCGAAGATATACACAAATACGCATAGATATTCCAGTCTAGGAATGTGCTCATTGATAATAGTGTAGCTCCACAAAACTTAATTTATTATGCAGACATAAATAAAACAGCAGGGAACGAAAGATGAATTATTATTATTATTATTATTATTATTATTATTATTATTATTATTATTATTATTACTAGCATAAAGTAGAAGTAATAATAACAGCTGCAGCAGCAGCAGCAGCAGCAGCAGAAGAAGAAGAAGAAGAAGAAGAAGAAGAAGAAGAAGAAGAAGAAGAAGAAGAAGAAGAAGAAGAAGAAGAAGAAGAAGAAGAAGAAGAAGAAGAAGAAGAAGAAGAAGACGAAAATGATGATCAAGAAAGGGAAGAAAAAGAAGAAGCAAAAGACTAAAAAGATGAAATCAGTAGAAGGTTAAGGGGGACAGTTGGAAGATACAGAATAAAAAGAAGAAGAACGATGAGGAGGGGGAGGAGGAGGAAACGAATAGGTGGAGGACTGACGAAAGGAGGGCACATCCTGAAAGACAACATAACGAATAAATAAGAGGAGAAA
Source organism: Cepaea hortensis (assembly GCA_963921405.1). NCBI lineage: Eukaryota > Metazoa > Mollusca > Gastropoda > Stylommatophora > Helicidae > Cepaea > Cepaea hortensis. The sequence continues at coordinate 40,182,823 of OY992887.1, read as the reverse complement.
CAATAAAAGAAACATAATAAATAATACAGACACATACGTACAAGTAGAAAGCATCATTCAATGTTTCAATATTATATATTCTGGTGCATTCACAATCAGATCCTTGGTGGTTCTACTGAGTTAGTGCACTGTTCTAAGAATCTTCTCTATGATCTATGTGGGGGGGGGGGGAGATAGGGAAGGGGAGGGGAAGCTGGGACATTTAAGCAGATATCAGTGCCCAATGAAATTGATTCTGAACTGACAAAAACAACACCCCCCCCCCCCCCCGCCGCTCAATAAAAAATAGCTATCTACACACATTTATTTGTTTCTCGACACACATATAAAAGTGGTAAGCAACATTTTACACTCATCAAGCATATTTGGTATATAATATAATATTAGCTCCATATTTTTTTTATGCATCAATTTTCACTAGATATGTGATATTATCAATTTCAATTCGGCCGTCTTTTCTTCCCAGCAAGTTTCTATCACCAAATTTGGGTGGGGTCCACCTGGGAGTAAAGGTCAAATTAAAACAAAAAAACCGACTCGTTGGAGATTTGAAAGCATGATCACCGAATATCAAACTAGCCACTGTACTCTACACATCTCTAGAGTTTAACGCACTTTTCCCACACTCGCTCCAGATGACATCTTGTTATTCCATGTTCCTTCGCTATACTGTTCAATTCCTACAGAACAAAGCGTGTTGTATGACCGGATTGTCTATGCTTGGAGAAATTTCTTGTCATTTGGTTCAAAACAAATTTCTCGCGGTTTGCAATTACCAGTAATTTCATCATCAACATCGTTATTAGCAGCAATATAACCATCATCATCAGAATCACCGTCATCATGAAATATCTCTCTAGCACGGAGTGGTTGCACATGCTTCTCCTTATCCGGGATTCCCAACATAATTATCAAATCATCTGCATTTAGTTTTTAATGTTAAAATGAAAGAATGCCATGGATCTCTTGACATGGAGCACTCTTGATTTTATCATGTATAATATGAACACATGCACATTACTGTAGAGTGAGTGAGAGAGTTAGTGACTGTGAGGGAGAGAGAGTGAATGAGTGTGTGAGAGAGAATGTGTGTGTGTGTGTGTGTGCGTGTGTAAGAAAGAGAGGGAGAGGGCGAGAGAGAGAGAGAGAGAGAGAGAGAGAGAGAGAGAGAGAGAGAGAGAGAGAGAGAGTTGAATTGCATCACTACACTAATTTTTACGTGACTCAATGGATATGTACAATTTTTTCTCCATTTTCTACAATTTTTGCGAGAATGCTCACGACAATCGTCAGTGTATGTATGCGTAAAGTGTGGGAGTTTGTTCATACTAGTATGAATGTGTCTAGCTGTGAGGATGTATGTGTGGGTGTGTATGAAGCATGTGTGTGTGTGTGTGTGTGTGTGTGTGTGGGATGTGTTTGTGGGGGATATATGTGTGGAGCTGTTTTGTGTAGGGGATGTGTGTGAGTGGATGGATGATGTGTGGGTGGGTGAAGGGATGTGTGGTGGGTGGGAGATGTGTGTGAGGGTGAGGTATGTGTGTGAATGTATGGGTGGGAGATGTTAGGGTGGATGGTTGGAAGTGTGTTGGTGTTGGTTAGTGGGGGTTGTGTGGGTGGGGAATGTGTAGGTGGGTGGGTGGATGGATGGGTAAGGGATGTTTGGTTGAATGGGTGTGTGAGAGATGTGTGTGGGTTTGGGATGGGTGTGGGGGATGGGTGTGGGGGATGTGTGTGGGGATGGGTGTGGGGATGTGTGTGTGGGTGGGGGTATGTCTGTGTAGGTGGGTGTATGTGTGTTTGGGGTAAGTGTGGGCGGGTGGAGGATGTATTTGTGAGTGGTTAGGGTTTTTGTAGGTGGGGGATGTGTGGGTGGATAGGGAGATTTGCGTGTGTGTGTGGATGGGGACGTATATGAGGGGATACGTGTGGGGGATTGTGTGTGGGAGATTGTATATGGTTGGGTGTTGTTTGGGAGAGGAGATTTGTGTGGGTGAGGGATGTGTGTGTGGGTGGGTGGGGGAGGTGTGTTAGATGTGGATTTGTGCGAGTAGGTGAAGGATGTATGTGAGGGTGGGGGATGTGTGTTTGGTTGGGTGGTTGGGTGTGTGAGTGTGGGTGGGTAGATGGGAGGTGTATGTGTTGATGGGTTGGTTGGTGTGAGTGGTTTACCGATGAGTATGTGAGTGGGTGGATGTGTGTGGGAGATTAGTGTTTGGGTGGGGTGTGTGTGTGTGTGGGTGGGAAGATGTGTGCGAATGGGAATATGTGTGTGGGTGGGGGTTATGTGGGTGGTGGGGTGTGTGTAAGTGTTAGGTGTGTGTTTGTGGATGAAAGAAGCGTTGATGGGTGGGGATGTGTGTTGTTGGTGGAAGTGTGAATGGGTGGGGAGATCAGCGTGTGAGTGTAAGGGTCTGAGTCTGGGTGTGGGATGTGTGGTTAAGGAATGTGTCATTAGGGGATAGGTGATTGGGGGTGGATGGGTGGAGGATGTGTGGGTGGATGAGTGTGTGTAGGTTGGGGGATGGGTGTGTGAAGTGTGTGTGTGGGTGGGGGATGTGCGTAGGTGGGTGGGTGCGAATATTTTGTGTCGGTAGGTGCGGAATTTGTGGGTTGGCTGGGATATGTGTGTGTGGGTGAGTGGGGGGTGTGTGATTGGGGGATGTGTATTTTGCTGGGTAGTTGGGGGTCTGTGGGTGTGTGGTAGAGGATATGTGAGCGGGTGAGTGTTGGTGCGTTATAGGATATGTGCAGGATGTGTGTGTGGGTGGGAAGATGTGTGTGTAGGTGGGCTGATGTTTTGATGGCTGAGATAGTTAGTTAGCTAGTTATCAGTTGGGGTATCTTCGTTGCACTCCGGACATGTCCATAGGTGCTCAGATCCTCCCCCCAGCATATGCATCAGCGTCCGGTGGCTAATAGTGCCAGTTCTGTGTTGGTTGACGGGGCGCTTTGTTTTCCCGATGTACCTCTCGCGTCTGGCTGTGCCGATTCTTACTCCCAGGTCTTTCATCCTGGAAAGCGATGTGGAATCACTGGCGTCAAAATCCTCTGTTCTCGCCATATCTTTAAGGGCGTTAATAACATCGGCACGATCCATGGGCTGGCCATCTACAGGGGGTGCAGAGCCAGCCAATTTATCAGCTCGTTCATTTCCCTCGACTCCCGCATGTCCCGGGACGAAGATGAAGGTGACTTTGCGGACAACGGACTTCCGCAGCGACTCAGTCCACTGTCTACGTACAGATCCAGCTTCGACCTTCTGAATCATGCTCATTGAATCACTTAGTACACACACGTTGGTATACTGCTGTGATTCCAGCCATATGAAAGCCTGTGTAACTGCCATCACCTCCATCGTCATGCTGCTCGTGGTCATAGAGTGGGCACTACTGGATTCTTGAACGGTTCGGCCCGCTGAACGGGCTGTAAATGCCCACGCACTTCTCTGCTGCTTTACAACAGATCCATCTGTATAGATGAGCACTTCGGGGCTATCTGAGTGATCATAGATGAGCGCGTTAACCTCTGCATTGACAGCGGCAGGGTTCTGCTCTCTGCACCGTCTGTCGAGTGTGATAATGCAGGAGAAGGTACACTTAAAAGCTGGAGGCACCGGCACCCATTCCTTGCCGGGGTTGATACTGGTAAGACTGCAGACCTGTCCGACGACATCTTCCGCCCGACCCATCCATGATTTGCCCCTCTTTAGCCTGTCACCCTTTTCTCTGATGGCTGAGATGTGTGTGCCTGGGTGTGTGTGGGGGGGATGTGTGTGTGTGGGTATGTGTGGTGGGTGGGAGATGTGTGTGTGGGTAGGTGGGGAGATGTGTGTAGGTGGGTGTGTGTTTGGATGTGGGATATGTGGTTGGGGGATGGGTGGATGGGTGGATGGGTGGATGGGTGGGGGAGATTTGTGCGGGTGAGAGATGTGTGGGTGGGTGGGGGAGGTGTGTTAGATGTGGAATGTGCAAAGTGGGTGAAGAATGTATGTGAGGGTGGTTGATGTGTGTTTGGCTGGGGTGGTTGGGGTGGGTGAGTGTTGGTGGATAGATGTGAGATGTATGTGTTGATGGGTGGGGGTGTGTGGGTGTGAGTGGTTGAGGGATGATTACGTGAGTGGGTGAATTTGTGTGGGAGATGAGTGTATGGGTGGGGGATGTGTGTTTATGGTTGGGAAGATGTGTGCAGATAGGAATATGCGTGTGGATGAGAATACCAATATTCGTTTCAAGCTTTCATCTTGCCTTGAAAAAGTCGCAATTTGAATTAAAAACTAATTAATTAAAACATGTAGAATAAATACAAGACGTCAGGATAAAATCGAAGCTGTTTGAAATGTGGCTATACAAATAAAAATGACGGAAAGCGCGACAGGAAAAGAAAATAAACACACACGTATTACGGAGAGTGGGTTTTAAGTGAAAATTGACGGAATAAGATCAAGGTCAGATAATGTAGGTATCTCGGCCATAGCAACAGATACAGCTCAACATTACAAGATATGCTGTGGGGAAAAGTGGAGGAGAGGCATTCAAGAGGAATACAATCTGACGGGTAGGTGGAGATCGGGGTATGTTGGTGTATTGGAAACGAACAGGCTGATAGACTGACTGGGTTTGCATCACTCTGGTGGGGTGCTGGTGCACTATAAGGCGGATGTGGTCACTCCCCTTTGGGATCATGTTAACAGTGGGGAAGAATATATAAATACACATGTTGCGGCAGGGAGGAATCAGAGATCTGGCCGATACTCAGTACTCCGATGATGATGATGATGATGATGATGATGATGATGATGATGATGATGATGATGATGATGATGATGATAACGACGATGATAATGCTGACGACGACGATGATAATGATGACGACAATGGTGCTGGTGGTGGTAATGATGATGATGATGATGATGATGATGATGATGATGATGATGATGATGATGATGATGATGATGATGATGATGATGATAGTCATGTTCATGATGATGATGATGATGATGATGATGACAATGATGATGATGATGATGATGATGATGATGATGATGATGATGATGATGATGATGATGATGATGATAAATGTGATGATGATAATAATGATGATGATGATCATGATGATCATGACGATGAAATATTAATAACAAGGAAGTACGTGGTACCGCATGTGGTTAGCACACATTGCAGTGTGCTCGAATCGCTCCTGTCCTCCTCCTCTTCCTCTAATGTCATCTTACACTTCCTCTCCTGTCTCTTCTCCTCTTTCGTACCTGTCCTTCTTCTCATCCTTTCCTGTCCTCCTTCTCTTTCTCTCCTGTTCGCCTCCTCTTCATCGCCAGTCCCCCTCCTCTACCTCACCTGTCCTCCTCCTCTTCCTCTCCTGTCTTGCTCAACTTCCTTTCCTGTCCTTCTCCGCTTCCCCTCCTATCCTCCTTCTCATTCTTTCCTGACCTCCTCCTCTTCTTCTCCTTTTTCTTCTTCTTCTTCTTCCTCTCCTGTCCTCCTCCTCGACCTCTCCTCTTCTTCCTCTCTTCAAAGAAGTACATTGTATCGCATGTGGTTATCACACTTGTCTTCCGGCCCAGTGGCAGTCTCCACGAATCCCCATCCATACGGATTATGTTTTTAATGTGAGTAGGATTCCTAGGAACACCCAGCCTAAAGTGGCTGCCTGGAAATATCCCTGGAAGTAAAGGCGGCAGGCGTGTTATTGACATCAGCACACCGGAAGTTCCGATTGGCCTGTAAAAAGAAGTGGCTAGCCTCGCATACCCAACCCGCCTCGAGTCATGTAAAATTGACCTGTACGCTACTTAAGATGCATACTTAAACAAGCAATGTTTGCCTTATTAATAACTGTAACTGCATTGCATTTTTGTATTGGTTTCACAGCTCTGTGCTGTCACTGGTCGTGATCCATGGTCTGTGCAATGGGACCTTCTATGTAATGCAGCCCCTGATCATCATCAGTGTTCTGGGCCAAGAGCATTTCATGAATGCAATGGGGATCTTCATTGTGCTGTCGGGAATGGGAGCAGCTGTGGCTTATCCCATTTGTGGTTAGTCTAGTACACGCACTGGTTCTTCTGTTTTTATATTCCTCCCTCTCATCTTAATATTCCTCCTCCGCATCTTTCTATTCCTCCTCCACATTTTCTATTCCTCCTCCTCATCGTTCTATTCCTCCTCCTCATCTTTATATTCCTGCTCCTCATCTTTTTATTCATCTTCATCATCTTTCTATTCCTCTTCCTGTCCTGTCCTCCTCCTCTCCTGTCCTTCTCCTCTTCGATTCCTGTCTCCTCCTCTTTCTCTCCTGTCCTCCTCCACTTCCTCTCATGTCCTCCTCCTCTTCCTCTCTTCTCCTCCTCCTTTTCATATAATGTCATCTTCCTCATCCTCTCCTGTCCTCCTAATTCCTTCTCTCCTCCTCCTCTTCCTTTCCTCTTCCTCTCCTGTCCTCTTCCTATTTCTCTCCTTCCTCCTCCGCTACCTATCATGTCCTCTTTCTCTACGTCTCTTCTACTCCTCCTCTTCCTCGCCTGTCCTAATAATTTTCTTCCTCTTCCTCTTCCTCTCCTCCTCCTCTTTCTCTTTCTTCTTCTTCTGCAGGTTCCTGTTGCGGAGCACACTTTGACTATCTCAACATTGCATTTCTGACTGTAATGTGATATTTTCCTAAAATTGATGTTGCTCATATTGTTATGCTTATTATCATTTGCGGCCCACCCATTCAAGGTTTCCGCAAACATCTTCTTTGCCTTGATTTATTAATCTTTCTTTGTATGTTTACATAAAAGTTCGACTTTCTATTTAACCTCAGTAAATGACACTCCTCATGCATTACATTTGTCTTTTCATACTGGTTTTGTTGTGTTACGTAGTAACACCGGCATATCTTGTTACCCTGGAGATAATTTCCCTGTATGTTCAATAGATTATCAACATTCGTTAGAAAAAAAAAACAATGTCTCTATTACTTCCCGTGTCTTCACCATTTCATTACTCATTGTCCTGCATTCGTATCCATACAGTAGAACACATTACAAATAATGTTTTTGTAAGCGGACACTAGCATTGTGAAACGTCTTGTTTTCCCCGTCGTTACATATTTTAGAAATGAGCGTCCTTGGATATATCGATTTTTACAAACTCTTTGTATCAATATGACGCAGATTCTGTGGCGAAGGAGTCACGGAAGCAATTAGTAATCCCGCATACCGTGTTCGAAACACACTTGTGGATGATATGGCAGTGGACAACATTGCGTTGGTTTTCATACAATGATGAGTGGGCCAGTAATTCAGAAAGTAATGGCAAACGTTAAGCGTACAATTACCAAGAAATCACAAACATCCCCCCCTACCCAAAAAAAAAAAAAAAAAAAAAAAAAAAACTGGGGTTGAATGCTAGTCCTTCCTCTTCCTCTCTTCCCGAGCATATATCCGTCCAGTATTATTCTCTCCAAACTTCATGACGTTTCAAGTGACCAAGTGACGGAAATATTTCAATTGTCTTTGTTTTATCGTTATTAGTAGCCAGCCTTCTTCAATATTCACATATGGTCGAATGGATGCATTTGTTCGTTTCTATATCCAAGATATCCTTAGAACCCGTCTATATATATTTCGTCAATGTGACTCTTTCTTGCAGATGGTTCCATGGCATTCTTGTAAGGTGGACAAAGCATTTAATCTGTTGATCTTTAATAAAAACGCATGGCCAGTTTCAGACAGAGTAGACTTCTAATTCCCTCATTCCTAATTCTATCTCTCACGGTTACTCCCGTGACTCTTCTAAGACATCTCATCGCTGTTGTTATGATTTTGAGATAATTGGTTGGAGGTTGGTGAACGCCGTGCTAATTTTACCAATGTGAAGGATAATAAACATTTCAAAATTTAATAGCCAATATATTTTGCAAAATTCTTATAAAAGCCTCCCAGGCAGAGCAGGTAGAGTAAAAGCATAAGGACAAGTCCGAGAAAATGAAAATTGGTGACATCCATACTCTTATATGTTTAACAAACATCTGGAGCAGTGGTTCTCAACCGGTGGGGAATTTCCCCCCACACCTCCAGGGGGAATTTTAGGGTTTCCAGGGAGGGGGGGGGGGGGTGATAATTAATATTATTTCAAGATTGCGTTAATAGAAGAACCGATTACTTGATATAGTTTTTCTCTCCATATTTTATGGTTCTGTATTTCTCGCCCTTCTGAAATTCGTTTTATAACGTAAGTAGACCGGCAAATCACGAACGAACGAACGAACGGACTTTATTTTCAAAGGGTAACAAATTGGGCATGCAGGTCCGTCTTACATTCGGCCCTTCCAATCACCCATCTTTCGTTCATCAGTGCATAGAACATTCACATCGAAAAAAAAAAACATTGTTAAATGAATTTTGTAAACATAAACAATGCATGTTACTATGTTATGAGGCAAATCCCCCACCCACCCATCCCTATCCATCCGCGTGTCCCCACACACACATCCACCACCCAACCACACACATACCACCAGGCACATACATTCCTCCATCCATCCACCCACCCACCCCCCACCCACACCTCCCTACCTACACCATCTCCACACCGACACACAAACACACATCTCCCACCCACCACACATCCCCCAACACACATCCCCCACCCACCTACACACAAATCCGGGCACACATGCATGCACCCACCCACTCATCACCCACCCACCCACACATCCCCCACCTTCACACATCTCCGCACCCACACACACACTTCCTCCACCCATCCCATAACCTACCAACACTCACCAACCCACATATCCTCCACCACCCACCCACACACACCCCAACCACCCAGCCAAACACACATCCCACAACTACACATCCCCCATCCACACATTCCCGTTATATGGACGTCTAGGCTTTTTCTAGTATGTGTTATTAAATTTAACTTCCATCTTTACGTATGCTGTTTAGAGGCAGGGGAATTTATAGGGAGGAAATACGAAAGGGGGGGAAGGGGGTGGTGACATTCTGAACATATGGTGAAGCAGTGCATGGGCCAAAAAAAGTTGGGAACCACTGGTCTAGAGTCTCATGGTTTAAGCAACCATGTCCCCACGATTGTAGAGTTAGCATTACATTAACCAGCTAACCAGCTGCGGGCGATTTAGAACTAGTCAGCCTTGCGTTGGTTTCCATTCAAAGGTATAAGTGCCGGTCGTTCAGAAAGCAAAGGCACACTACTAAACGTAAACGTGCCAAGAAATTACACAGTTAAAAATACTGGGGTTAACTGCGGCGTCCTGTAGAAGATATCCAACTAACTGTGTTTCTTCTACTGCTGCGATCAATTAACTCAGCAAATTATTTTCTATAACATTAACAATGAATTGCGAATTTATTACTAATATTAATTTCTGCGGTCATGTGATGGTAAGAGAGGCATGGGAGAACATCGTGACAACTGGAAAAAGCGAGGGGAAGACAGGCAGACCAAGAGAAATGATGCTGGATTGATTGAGACGGTTACATGGAGGAATATCAACAGCAAAGTTGATCCAGAACACCATAAACCGCGATATGTGGAGAGCCATGAATGCCTTCGCCAGCTGGCAGGAAACTTGATGATGATTGGTGATGATGATTAATTTCTGAAAGTTAATTTGATGTTTACTTTTGTTTACTTTCACAACAGGTGTTCTCCGTGACGTAACTGGAACCTATTCTGCAACGTATATTTTCTTGGGGATGACCGGGATATTTTCCTCGGCCGTTTTAGCTGTGATTCCATTGGCCAAGAGATATGATGCCAGAAAGGGAGTGCTATAATTAGATCAATAAATATTGAAATATGTATTTCAAAAATGTGTAATTTTATTTGTCTTACATGGTTCCGGACATTCATTCGTGAGACATATGAAAGAGGATTTAGGAGATAAAATGGTGAAAGTGGAATAAGTGTGGCTTTTACAATTCATAATCATGGCTTTTACAATTCATAAATAGGATTAGTAACGTAGGTATTTTTCGAGTCGCATTTCAGGATTCAATCTATGGATTAGCGGTCTCTTCTGCTTATGCGTACTTACTAAAATATTCAGGTGACGTCACAAATTGGAGACTCATTAAAATCGATAAAGTAAGGAGAGATAAATCCTGTTTTTTTTTTTTTTTTTTTGGGGGGGGGGGGGGGGGGGTTGCCGATGGCGACAGCTGATGAGTCTTATTACATAACTAGACTAATATCAATATGTCAGTTTGTAATTATGTACGAACTGTAAATTTGGTTATGCATGAGATAGGGTTAGGATTAGGTTTAGAGTTACAGGTTAGGTTAGGTTTAAGGTTACAGGTTAAGGTTAGGTAATTAATTAAATATTATTTATACATTAATATTACAGTCAGTACAGATAACACACAACAGAAATGATCAATGCCTTAGTAGAATACTGAATAGACCAAGTCACCATACTGCTGAACGCAATATATGATACTGAAGATATACCTCCTGAATTATGTAATTCTATATTTACCTCAATATCGAAGAAATCAGGAGCCTTGAAATGTGATCAACATCGAACAATTAGTATAATGAGCCACATCACAAAGATTTTGCTGAGAATTATCATGCAAAGAGTTAGGAAGAAAATACAACCCGAAATATGAGAAGAACAAACCTTCTACAAACCGACATTGTTCTTCCCCTATTTCAGGTTGTATTTTCTAGGTTTAATGTTTTTACGTTCATAGAATCCACATAATTAGAAGAAAATACCTCCACAATGGTTTTACCTCGTGCAGTTTATCTATGAACTCCGACATCTGAATAAAGTGTTTTAGTCTCTCTGGAATTAAGTTCTTAAGGACTAACCACATTGTTACAACACGTCACTTACCAACTTTTAGGAAAGGATCACAACTAACGTAATATATATTATAGTGTTCTTACCTTCACCAAATTTATGTGTCTTTATCACGCATAACGTCAGTAGATTTCACGTTCCTAGACTTGGTTTTGTGTTTCCAAGTTCGCTAGCTGCACATTTATAGGCTGGTTCTTCGTCTCTTATCCTATTATTTTATAATTATGGATAAGTTTGCATAGGCTATCATGCCGGCAAGTTCAGTGGTCCTTCTTCTGTTACGTTGGTTCGTGAAGATTCTTGGTTCCTGAATTGAGTGCACTGACCTTTTGCTGGTCGTCACGCCATCTTAAAGCCTCGTTCATCTTTGTTTGAGCTATGGCGTCACTTCCAATCACGACGCTTGTTGTAAACTGTCTTAGGAATATTGCCGTTCGTTTTAGGAATCCGCGCGATTTCCACTTTGCATGATGTAAATGTATCCTTTGTCTTAACTCTCGTGCTAATCCTTTCTTTCCTATACTTTTAAATTTCAGTAAGTTGGTGATTGTTGGTGCTTGCTGTAAATTTGAGGGGTAGTGCGGGGAATTTAAAACCAGCGATGTGACGGTTTGCAAGAAATATATTACAATAATCACCATTAAAAAAGTACATCCACCTGATGTAAGTAAGCTAAATCAACAGTGATTTAGGAGTTTGCGATTAACTTAGGATTTATAAGACTTAGTTCAGGTGTAAGGAACTATTTTACATGTACAATCACATTTATAAGACTTAGTGTAATTTGTAAGAGAAACAGTACACAAGCACATGCTATGTTAAATAGTTCTTGATGTGCATCATAATCTTGTGTATTCGGTGGAAGCATTCATGTGGTGAGTCCAGTGGGATTGCATTGATATTAAATATGTGAATTTATCATGTGTAAGTCACATATGCATGCCCAGTGATCACCCATGCAAGTTATGATTATGAGTTATGATGACTGATTGTGGATTCGTGTGGTGATTCCATTGTGATTTCATTGATATTGAATATGTGAATTTATCATTTGTGAGACATATCAGTATGCCTAATTTTCGTCCATGCCAGTATGAGTGATTTCTGATGAGTGATTGTGGAGTGAGTGAGGAGAAGTGACATACTGAGAATGAGTATGATCAATCAATCAATCTCCTGATAGTAGGCAATTTGAAGTATAATGTCCTGCGTATCAGAGGAGAAAATGTTTGTGATAACCCATACACTAATTAATAATTTAGTGCCCTCCTAAGTATGACACCACTCTGTAGTCCATATAACTCAAGTTACAATCATAAGGTTCTGTGTCCGGAATGTGTTGGATGAAACACTAATTAATATTTTGGTGCACTCCTAAGCATGACACCCACCTGTATTTTATATCACTCATATTACACTAATATAGTTTTATGTCCTAAAGTGTGTTGGGGGATAATGAAGATAATGATGATGATAATGATGATTATGATTATGACGATGATGATGATTATGTGATGATTATTATGGTGATTATATGGTTATTATTATGGTGATGATGATTTTCATGATAATGATGATTATGAGGTACCGGCATATTACATACATGGTGAAGAAGAGGGAAAATACTCTTCTTCGAAGCATTTTGATTAAGAAGAATTCACCTGAATGTTATACAGGAGAAGATACCACAATGTACTTATATGGTTTATAAGCAAATACTCATTGCGTTTAGGTTTGAATTATAAACCTTAACGTATGAGACTACCACAATGTATGTATCTTGTTTATAAGCAAATACGCATTGCGTTTAGGAATGAATTATAAACCTTAACGTATGAGACTACCATAATGTACTTGTATTGTTTATAAGCAAATACTCATTGCGTTTAGGAATGAATTATAAACCTTAATGTATGAGAACCTTTTCGTTTAAATGGAAAGATATCAATGGAAAATAATTATGAACAAAAGGGAATGGTGAACATAGTTATCAAATTCTGAATAGGTCAAGGTATTACTCAACCTAGAGACCATGATTGACAGGCATGGGTGAAGATGACACTGTTTTTCTGGTAGTCTAAACCTTGAGTGTCCTATAATGAAGGATTTGATGGAGAGGTACCAGTCAATATTTGATACTAATTGACAATGACAAGATTATCTTCCTTCCTTGTTTATTTTTCCATTGGATCAACATTCACTGTATTTATTTTCCTTGTTTTTTTTCTTGGAAGTTTTGCAGTCTTACATTTCTAATGTTCATGTTGATGATATCAGTAGATTTATGTTTGATGCTGGAATTTCAGATACTTATTAGATCCATCTAGATCCAGGCCTTACTTTTCTTTTTGAGTGAAGTACCTGGACAGAGTGATGCAGAACATTATTCCAAAAAGAAACCACGTGCAAGCAGTTAGTTAGTTAGTTAGTTAGTTAGTTAGTCGTGGTTCCAACTTCACGGCAACGGGTTGCCCCCATATTGCTCCGTTCCTGTGCCAGGGAATATCACACAAGCAGTTTCCATAGCCCAGTAGGAAAGGTAACTTAAAGTACTCATAATTGCACTGGAGTATAGTGAAACACAAACACTATTCTATACCCAGGAATAGAAGTAACAGTCATTACTAGGACTTAATCAACACAAGCTCAGGGAATTGATGGCATCAGCGATCCAGTCACCCTGAAGTAAAACAATATGTTTACAAGCTGTTTCAGACACAGTATATCCCAATGAAAGATGATCACTAGGTGTTTACTATATGGAAATATGTCAGTAAAATGTATATTTATGGCATCAAGGTATATGTAATAACTTTGAAATGTATTTGGTGATTATATGAACATATAGATACACATAATACCATTTTTTAAATGGAATTGATGTTGTTTATGCATTGAATGACCATAAACCATGTTTATGTTTAATAAATTATGACAAGAGGTCATTTCCTTCATTGATTGTTTTCTTGTCGTGTCATATAGGTCAATAAAACACACCCTATATATTAATTAATTAGCTGAGAGAGGAGAGGCAAGGAACCCCCAAAAAGATAGTGTTGGCCTTCGGGAAACTTTTCATTGTTTCCTGGAGGAATTCCTTGGTTCTCCGAAACTCTATATATTAAATCAAGCATTTGAGCCAGTGCTAGCTTAATTAATTATAGCGGGCAGGATCACATTGGGAAAGAGGAACTTAGTATCCTTTACCGCTTCGGGGTTTTCCCAACGTTATCCGACAATTATATTCAGGCTTGTACTGAACAGTGAACAATTTTAACAACCTAGATAATTGAATAGCTACAACAGCCATGACCACACCAATTATATAGTTGGTACATAAGTACATACTGCACTGAAATACGTTGCCATATTGTTAACTAGACTGTCACGTTTTTCACCAGCTGCAGTGGTACACATAATTACAGTGATACTATTTATATAGATTTAGAAGATATGAGCGAACTCATCATTGGAGGATGTAACATGAATAACCCTAGATACGCTTATGATATAGTATTGATTGCAGACAATGAGTAGGATATGCAATTTATAATAGATGTGGTTGCTGCTTACAGTGAACAACTAGGGTTAGAAGTAAATTGTAAGAAGAAGATGACACAGATTATGGTCGTCACTATGAAGAAAGAAATATCACAATGTAATATCCACGTAAATGATAATATTCTTAAACAAGTGACTAGGTACAACTATCTCGAAATAGCCATGACATCTGCTGGGAGGTTCCTTGAAGAGCTTAGAACGATCATCGCTAAGTTTTTTGCAAGCTGGAAAACATACTAACTAATATAATGATGTCAGTTACAAAAGAAAAATAGTGTTCAGGTATTACATAGAACCTACACTTTTGTATGGATGTGAAACCTGAAAAACGAGCAGATATGCTGAACAACATCTAGTGGGAGTGGAAATAGAGTTGCTAAGGAAAAATGCAAAGAATACCACGAACAGACACACGAAACTCCCACAATACAATCGTAACAAGAGGACCATCTCCGACTGGTCTCGCGGCTACGATATTGCGTGATTATATTGGCTTTAACATCCTCTGCAGATACCATCTGGACTCTGAACTTGTATATCTTCAAAAGCATTCAAAGCTTTACAAACTGCTTATTCAGACAGTTTCTTATTATTGATGCTGAATAACGCCTTTTGCAGGTTGGATATCTTTGTGAACATTGGGATTGGTCTGCTCATAAGTTCATCAAAGTATTCAGCCCATCTGTTCATTTGATCTGTAATGTCGTTCCATTTTTATATTTAATCAGTCCACTTGGTTTATTATATTTCTTTGCTATATCCTACTTGGTGCTCTGTAAGTCACTGAGGTTTCCTCAATTGCACCGCCTGCTTCCCTTGCTAGACCATTTAATTATTATCTTTTATCCGCCCGTATCCGATTCCTAACTTCTTTATTAGCTCCTGTTTATGTTTTGTGAGCTCAGCCTTCAGCAGCTTTGGTTACAATGTTATTTAAATCAACTTTAAATTTTTTGAAAATTACATCTTGTATTGTTTTAAGAGTTCACAACATTATCGATGTTTCATATTTTCATTCCTTGTTTTCCAAAGACTGTTATAGATGATGTACAGACCTGAGGGAAACAGAGGAAGAGGCCGACCACGTAAACGATGGACGCAGGGAATAACAGAGTCCAAGGGAATATCGATACATGAAGCCCATAAGCGGGCACTCTCCTGCTGTTTATACTCACCTCGACACCGCAAGGTACAAGAGGAACATGATGAGATGAGATGAGATAGATGATTCGTTTCAAATGTTTTCAACCTGTTACATTGAGCAGGGAGTGCAGGGAGTGGCCAGCAGGGGCCACGGAAGTGGAAATTCAGCAACTAATTCAGGAAAATTCTCGCCCGGGTGATGTGATTATCTACACGGATGGGTTGGTGTTGAGAGGTAGGAGAAGTGCCTGGGGGTTCTTGGCAAAAACTAATGGTCGGCGTTTGGTGCAGGAGAGCCTGGCGTATGATGACACTACATCTAGCTTAAGAATGGAGGTGGAGGCGGTCAGTGCAGCTTTCCGCTGGATAGAAAACACGATACATACACACATTGTGATTGTAACTGACTCAGAAAGCATGCTGAGAAGGGTGAGAACAGGCAAGCTTCGTGCAGAGTGGCTTGCTTCGCTTCGGAGGTCACGGGTAGCAAGCATCACCTGGATCTTTTCTCCTGGGCATGCCGGTGTGCTGGGGAATGAACAGGCGGACAGATTGGCTGGCTCGGCAGAACTTGGTGGAGTATTGATGCAAGACAAGGCAGATGTGGTTGCGGCCTTGTGGGAGCACGTGTACACCTCGGAGGAGCAATTGGATCACCATAGTCTGGTTAGAATGAGGCAGCGAGGAGTGACGAGGGGATCTGGCCGACGCTCGACGCTCAGAGGAAATCGAGACGGACATATAATCAGATTGCTACTGGAACTATTAGTGTTGGAACTCTTCGCTGGTTGCTGAGGATGGGGACGGAACGCTTATGGGAATGTCCCGAATGCTGTGATGTCGGTTCCTAAATCAATCAATCAATCAATCAATCAACCTGTTACTAAACATTTTTTGTACTCATCTCGTATATAAACTGCTTCAGAACAAACCTTGTACTTAATAGAGACTAACTAAATGTTCGTTTGTTTCTTCATTTCTACAATCTTACCTTACAGTGATTTCCTTGTGTATAAGCTGTTGCATATCCTTAACAGGACGTAGCAGTCAACCCCAGTATTTTTGCATGTTCGCGATTTCTTTGCAAATTTACGTTCAGTAGTTTGCCATAGCTCTCTGAACTGCCGGCATCATACCATTTCACAATAAACCAACGTAAGGCGGTCTGCTGTCAAATCACCCACAGCTGTGTTTCGAACGCGGGTATGCGGTAAGATATTATTTGTCTCTTGCGTTTCAGCTTCATTTTAAATATCAAGAGAAGGTGATCTGAAAATACATTTGTAGCTTGCGCTTAAACTCTTGGTGCACTCATGGCGCGGTAGGAGGTTCAACCCCTACAACGACCATTTGAGCTGCAATGTTGACTTCTCGTTCAGAAAACAACGCAATCTACTGAACGTAAACTTACCTAGATAATTACCTGAGGTTGAAATTGATTGTGACGTCCTGCAAAAGACGGTAATCTGTAAAGACGTTCACACCTTGGAGAGATGATATACATTTCTTGTAAATACATACTCGGTTTATTTGGTTTTCTGATTGTCGTTTTCGTGATATCCACATTGGTTATATATTCTTTTATATATAAAAATGCTTTCGCCTATGGCAGGGGTCACCAAACTACGGCCCGCGGGCCGGATCCGGCCCGCGACGTCATTTCATCCGGCCCGCCGACGGTACTCGAACTTGTTTGATATAGCGTATGGAATACGGGAGGTTGTGATATAATTTAAATGTAAATATTATGTTTAGGATAATAGAAGATTTTCATACGTGCGGAGACCTGACTGCTGTGTGTCTTAAATTTACTATTTTCAATTATAAATTATTGTATCTAGAGTTTCTTGTTTATTGTAATGTTTGTTTATTTCGCACCATCCCAAGTCCTTCCCCGGCTCGTGGTAGCGCCGCCTACGCTCTGACGTTACCATGGTTTCCATGGCAACACTCTCATACACACACACACACACGCGCGCGCATCTTTCCCTCCCCCAGATGCGCCAGGCTGTCAATTCAGGCCCGATGCTCCAGAAATATCTACTTCTTTTTGCCAGTCATCCATTTCATAGGTATGTAACAAGGATTTCTTTGTTTGACAGTGATAGGTAAGTGAACTACAAGTCTGAATAGAGGCAATAAAGTAACAAACATAGCATAAAAATGTCATATTATAGAATCATCGCGTTATTACGAAAATATTATCCCCAGCTCAGAATAATTCCCCGGTCAAGGTGCTAATCGAGCTGGTCTCTAGGTCAGTGTGTTTCAATCTTTCTGCTGGAGCAGATCCTGGCGCAAATGTTTACATTGCTCAAGGAACTCTGTGCGATGATCCAAGTGTCTGTCCTACTTTATGTAATAAATTTATTGATTGATTGATCTAGGAACCGACATAAAGCATACAGGGCATTCCCATTTTCCGTCCCCATCCTCAGCAGCCAGTGAAGAGTTCCAACACCAACAGTACCAGTAGCAATCTGATTATATTTCCGTCTTGCCTTTCCTCTGAGCGTCGAGCGTCGGCCAGATCCCCTCGTCACTCCTAGCTGCCTCATTCTTGCCAGACCATGAGGATCCACTTGCTCCTTCGAGGTGTACATGTGCTCCCACAAGGCCGCAACCACGTCTGCCTTGTCATGCATCAATACTCCACCAAGTTTTGTAGAGAAGGCCAATCTGTCCGCCTGTTCATTCCCCAGCACACCGGCATGCCCCGGAGAAAAGATCCAGGCGATGCTTGCCACCCGTGACCTCCGAAGTGAAGAAAGCCACTCTGCACGAAGCATGCCTGTCCTCGCCCTCCTCAGCATGCTTTCTGAGTCTTCGCATTCTCCATCCAGCGGCAAGCTGCAGTGACCGCCTCCACCTCCATTCTTAAGCTAGATGTTGTGGTATCATATGCCAGGCTCTCCTGCACCATTAGCTTTTGCTATGAACTCCCAGGCACTTCTCCTACCTCTCGACACCGAACCATCTGTGTGGATAATCACATCACCCGAGCGAGCATTATCCTGAATTAGTTGCTGGATGGGCAGAAATGTTGCATTTAGGCGATTTCTGTCTGTTTGGCGGAACCCCTGGCTGCCACTCGCGGAACCCCGGTTGAAAAACTCTGCTCTAGGCTGCTTATTTGGGCCGGCCCTATTTATATATTTTGCACATCTTATTATGAGATATATTCTATTACCAAAGATACATATAAACTTTATATGTACCTTGGGTGAGCCGTAGCTTCACCAGTGACCCCTAGTCCTCTGCTTTCCCTGTGTTTCAATAGGAGTGTAATTGTGTTTCTAATTCAATGTCTTTTTTTTCATTTTCAGATCCCGTGTACTTCACTCTTCATTGTGGCTACTAAGAAAAGAAAAGTGGACGCCGAGTATCGCGTTTTCAATGAAGAATGGGGAGTAAAGTACTTCTTTGTGAAAACAAAGGACCAGAAAACCAGTTGCGTAATACGCAGCAACAGTTTTGCCGTTTTGAAAGAGCACAACCTTCGATGTCACTACGAAACGAAACATCTATCAACATTTTCATAGTTTTCTGGAAAGCTACGCTCTGAGAAATATGAGTCCATGAAACGTGGTTTAGAAATACAAATAGATCTCCTCACGAGAAAGTTTGCTGAAAATGAATCTGTCCCTCGTACAAGTTACAAAATAGTGCATAAGATGGCAAAACGAGGAAAACCGTTTACTGATGGTAACTTCATCAAAGAGTGTATGATGGAAGCAGCAAATGACTTGTGTCCTTAGAAAGCCGATTTGTTTGGAACTATCAGCCTTTCGGTAAGTTCAGTTGTACCAAGAATAGAAGAACTTGGAAAGAACATAGGTTTACAGATTTTTATTTGTTTTTCGTATTTTTTACAAGAGCTTTCTTTTTACCAGAGCTTTTGTTCTGGCTTGCAAGTATTGTTAAAGATAGTTGCATATCCTAAAGTCATTGTTTCCACAAGATCTCTTTACAACTCATGTTACGTGAACTTATCTTGACATTAAAGTTGCCCATCAATGTTTGATATCTCCATTATTTTGATTACCAATAATTTTGTTTTCTTCTGAGTTTCGTATAAGATCCTCCCTTTGCTGGCTCATTGTTATTATAAGATATTTGTTGCGCCGCTTCACAGCAAAAGCAATAGGACAAAAGTAGACGAGAAAAAGTAACATGATTGTGTTTATGTTTTTTCTTTCTTTTTCGTGACTCTACTTGCTGTTGTCATTAACTGAGAACCTCTCACTTACCAAATATAAATGACATTCAGAATACATTGTTTATAAACAAAGTATATGCAACAATAATGCATGAATGCAAAAGCATACGAAATGACACATCCTCTGCAAGCAAACAATTTATTAAACACGGAAACCTCAGTGTTGACTGGTGGTGGTCTATTGTGGCAAATATACAGCGCTTTTAATAAATTACCTGAACCGCTTGTTTTTATAAGCCTGATCTTTTTGTTACCTCTGCTTGACAAATCTCCCAAACTCATGTTATTGATTGTGAAACTTGTTGCGATGTATGAGTTCTACTATTTGAGATAACAAAAGTTTGCCATAAAAATAGGGGGAAAGTAAACATCGCCCTAATGTAGAAGAAGAAAGGTCATGATGAACCATGCACATAATCTGTGTCGAGGGAAATAAGAAAACTTGGATTCAGGGGAGAGAACGGAATAAATGTCCGCAAAGAGAGATAACTTCGAAAAAGAATTTTAAAACAAAACCCACAATTACTGACGTGGTGTCGAATGCCTACTGTAACTTTATATGATTAAACCGTGACGTGTTTTCTTCCTTCCTTTCTTTCTTTCTTTCTTTCTTTCTTTCTTTCTTTCTTTCTTTCTTTCTTTCTTTGCATCTCACTCTCTTCCCAACGGCATGCATGAATATAGGACATTATTTTCAAAATATGTTATATACGCACACGTAGTTTTGTTTTCCAGGATTACCTCCATTGGCGACAATTCCTTTAAAATATCGGAAATGTGACTGACTCTGTAACGTGATTATTAATTTAAGGCTGGAATTAGCTCTGATTATAACTCTTCTTCTGAACTGAACCAGGTAGCGATAATGGGGAAAATGGAATGTATTTTATCAGACACGCCTATATGGAGGTTTGAGACATAACGAACCCCTTGTTCTCATATCAAAATGCCACAGTGAAACTGTTAACGATAGGGACCGGAAGGGATAAAAAAAAAAATCATAGAGGACTGTTGTTTTGTACAAGAGGCTTCTCATAAGACTTTAGCCTGACTATGAATGACTAGGGGGAGAAAATTGAAATTTGGCACATGTATATCTCATTCAATTTGTAATGGACACATGAATTATGAATGTCCCTCCTCAACTTAATTTTCCGATATGGTGCATGGCACAACACACCCTATTGACCAGATCTGCACATCCAATGGTTTGTCAGAACAATGGAGAAATCAGACCCCAGGACTGTGATAAAAGTCTTAATATTACAGGGAAAAACACCTACATAAATACATAGGGAGATTGTCGTATATTTTGAAGGGACTGGCAATCACTAAAGTGCATGACCCATCTCTGTTAAAGGTAGCTGGGCCCCATCCTCTTCTTATATGTAAATAGATCAAGAATACGACCCTTGAAAGATTTACAGACTCGGATTTGGTTATTTGTCTAAGGGTGTGTGGTCCTCTTTTAATAGAAAAGTCATCACTAGGTTTGTCCCCTGTCTTTCCACCTGGTATTTAATGGTATAGCTCACGAACCCCCTTCTTCCATCTTAAGAAATTGTCTGAAAAGACTTTCTCAATAAGAATCAGGTGCAATATAACATGGATTTGGAACAGTTAAAGATGAAGAGTCTCCTGTTCTCTCTCTCCAACTAAGAATTTATCTTATGTGAATGTGTATCTGTTAATTAAACATTCAACAAACACAAGGGAACATTGAGACATGTTCCACACACAAGATAGAGATTTTCCCACAGATAGTTTGGACTGACAAATTAAGTGGAAGAGATCTTCACATTTAAACAAATTTATTGACTGTGCCAGTTTCTTTTGGCCTATTTGACATTTTCTTTGTTCTTTCATCAGCTGTTAACATTTACAGAATGAAATAGAAAAAAAAAACTTTCATAGGACCAAGTATAGTCAGTCAATAAATAATAACATTCATTGTGTAGTGAGATATTTTAACTACCAAAATGTGTTATAGTTAACAATTTCTACATCCAACAATAATTCAAGAAAATCATTTTCTGAGAGGGTGAAGTTTGTGGGAGTGATAAGAAAACCTGGTGTGATGAGATGTGGATAAGCCTGGGTCCATGGTCTGATGGATCCACTTCAGGTTGGGCCAGTTTAGCTTCACTGAAGACTTCTCATTCTCTGCCTAAGGCTGGAGTCATCTGCCATCACAGGTGTTGATCATCTCATTCACTCCTCTTCCCTCCTTGTTGGTTAGGTGTGGCACCAAGACATCACTGTTTAAAATTCATACAGGTATGTATAATCCTTTACAGCATGTTCATAGTGTGAACACAACATAACAAAACAAAAATGATAAGATCAGAAGAAGTATTGTTGTGTTACTTTGGGGTGGGTCAGAGATTATTACACTGGATGCAGCTTCTGTTGTCTGGTACCTGCTGTATGCATTTCCTCAGTGGACCTGTAGTTCAGTGAGTAGTGTACAGTCAGACACAGATAAGAGTGATAATGTGATGTTCCCTGAATCATGGTAATCAAGCTGACAGGCAAGATCAACACAAGTATGAGATGCATTTGTATAAATGGCATACATTTAAACATCCACATTACTCTATTTGTTCTACATTGTGTATATAATTGTTTATCTGTACTTTCCAAGGCAACTACTTCCTATTCTAAATCATTTCCTTGTTCCTGCCGTTGTGGTGTGGAGTTGTGTGGTGTGAAGTGTATTGTGTTGAGTTAACTTCTGTTGTGTGGGGTTCCATAGCTTGTACTAATTGTCCTCACATCTACATCAGTTAATATGAGTTTAACTCATCTAGTGTGCTTTTATTGTGGTTCATGTCCAACATACAGAATTTCTGATGTGTATTTGTTACAAAATGTAATCTATACAAGGTCATGACACAATATATTAGAAAAAAATTATTACTTAAAGTATTTTTCCCTAATACTCTCCTCCTCTCTGTCTACTTATACTTCTCCTACATCTTTTACCAGTGCATATCATGTCCATTCTGTTGGCGACACAGTTGGCTATAGACCAAGGTAATTATCACCCGTTAGTCTGAGCAGATTAAGTAGGTCGGCTATCACAAATGACGTTTGTGAACATAAACCTATTTTAAGCAATGCAGTTGATGTAGTGCGTTGTCTAAATAAAATCTGACACATGAATAAACTAATTTCTATCAAATACTATTTGTTTTCAATCCGTAAAGAGAAAAGGAAGAGTATAATTCCTGTTTCATTTCTTTAGATTGCAAAATAGACAGAATTAAGTACATTTTTAAGCAAGGTAGTGTTTCGTTTGCACCAGCTGACTATCTCTGCAGAAACGTTTTCCTAGAAGTTTTTGATGAAAAGCATTTGAGTGCATTGGAAATTTCATCTTGTACATTATTCTGTGATAGATTATAGTCATATGCACATAGTGAAGTTGTTAGATGTAGTGTAGAAAGTCAGAGTTTTGCAGTTTTGAGAAATTATAAGATGTCGGTTTCGCCGGGGAAGTGGCACCAGTATTGAAGTTGCGATCGGCAGTTTTTCACATTTTCAGAGATTTATTTTGTCAAAAATACAATTCATTGGACGCACAACACTGGATACCTTTACGTTATACATCTTGGTACCACTTAGATCTGAGAATCACGCGCTTACCTCAGACTAGATCAAACTGCCCGTTGTAAAAGTTTGAAAGTTGGACAACACATAGCTTTGGCGACTGCTCGCTCGCTCTGAAGTCATAGAAGTGCGCGGTTTTATTAAAGCGGCGCCCAAGCTGGGGGACGCTATATCCACGTGATGTGTCTCTACCAGTCACATTCTATTCTGTTGACGCTAACCCTTCTATTCTTATCCTGGCATCTGTCTGTCATTAGTATCGCTTAGTGCGTTCGATGTTCTACGGTGCTGTAATTGTTTCGATAATCTCTGGGTTGCTGTGTAACGTTGACGCGCTGAAAATGATGGATAGGTGAATATGTCACATAGCCCCACTCCAGATTGTTCTAGGGTATGGAACTAAGTTTCCAGCATTTACAGTGGTCAAGCTTTTTCTATATGATTTACTCCAATGTATTCTCTCCTGTATCTGATTGACCTGGTTCATCAGACACTGGGTGTCGACTTAGAAAGTCTGCTCCCACATTCATCTTTCCAGGGACATATTCTATCTGGAACGAGTATGGTTGTAGAAGTAGTGACCACCTCATAAGTCTTGCATTCAAATTTTTGGATGCTGCGAGAAACATAAGTGGTTGATGATCACATTGTACAGTGAAGTGTTTTCCATATAGGTATGCCTGAAACTTCTGTACACTCCATACGAGAGCTAAACATTCTCTCTCGATAACACTATAATTCTTCTCCGCTGCATTCAATTTCCTGCTGGCATAAGCTACAGGGAATAGCTCTGATGTTTCATCTCCTTTTCTCTGCAACAGCGTTGCCCCAATTCCTATGTCACTGGCGTCTGTACGCAGTACGAATGGTTGGTTGAGATCTGGCAGATGTAAAACTGGGTGATTGGTTAAGGCTTGTTTGAGTGCTGTGAAAGCTCTCTCACATTCAGCAGACCAATTGACTTTCTCTGGGTTCCCTTTTTTGGTAAGATCCGTTAAAGGTGCTGACAGAGTATTGAAGTCTTTAATGTATCGTTGATAGAATCCACCCAAAGATACGAATGATCTCACATCCTTCTTTGTCTTTGGACGAGGTGCTCTCTGGAGTTTGTCCACGTTTCCTTCCTGTGGAGTTATTAGTCCATGAGATATCTTATGACCTAAAAAGTCCAATTCTTGGAATCCTACTTGACATTTCTTTGGCCTAGCCGTTAATCCAGTTTCTCTGAGTCGTCTGAACAAAAGATGTAGTGTTTCTACATGCTTGTCAAATGTTTCAGTTGCGATCAGTATATCATCCATAAAGTGACTAATGTCTGGATGTTGTAGTGGGTCAAGTAATTTTCTCATCATACGTGTAAAAACGCTAGGAGCATTACTTAATCCGAATGGAAGTACGTTGAACTCATAGTGTCCTCCAGGCGTACTGAAAGCTAACCATGGTCTAACCTCCTCCTTTACAGGAATCTGATAATATCCCTTACTGAGATCAATCCTAGTAAAGTACTTCGCTCGGTTGAGTGCTGTGAAGAGTTTGTTCTGATCAGGCAGAGGTTCTGCTTGAAATTCAGTAATAGCATTGAGCTGTCGATAGTCGATGCACAATCTATGTTCTCCACTTGGCTTTCTCAATAATACGACGCTGGCACTGTAAGGTGATTCAGATGGTGAAATTATTCCTGCGGTGAGTAGCTGTTGTATTTCTTCCTCTAAAGTCTTTTGCTTTGCATAAGGAACTGGGTAAGTCTTGACTCGCACAGGCACTGTGTCATTTAACTTCATGTCAAATTCCTCCAAATCAGTTCTTCCTGGCTTATCTGTAAGTACGTCTGCATACATAACCATAAGTTCCCGAATCTGCTCCTGCTGATCCTTTGTTAAGTTGGGATTAATTTCCACATCCTTAAAGGTTTCTTTGGCTTGCAGTGGGTACTCGACTCCCATTGTTGATCCTTCTTCGACTTCAGTAGCCACACTCATGGCCATCAGATGTGCAGGTTCGGTGGTTGAGGGTCTTTCATTATATTTCTTCAGAAGGTTTATGTGAAATACTTTCATCTTGCCTTTGACAGAAATCTTGTAGTTGGTACGTGAGATTTTCTCCGTCACTACATAAGGTCCTCTCCATCCTATTTGCAGCTTATTCTGACTGGTTGGAAGCAGCAACATCACCTTCTCTCCCACCTCTAACTCTCTATCTTTTGCCTTGCGATTGAAGTAGCTAGCAATTCTTCGTCTGGCTTTACGTAGATTGACATTCGCTTGTTTCCAACTGTGTTGTAAACGATTCTTCAACTCGGCAACATACGTAGATGCAGTCACGACTGTATCGTCTGTATGATCATCAGTCCATGTTCGTAGCAATGCCTCCAATGGCCCCTTGATTGGTCGTCCAAACAACAATGTTGCTGGAGCAAAACCTGTTGAGTGATGGGGTACCTCCCTATAAGCGAATAGTGCTGCGGGTAAATACAAGTCCCAATCCTCCGTATTCTCCTGGGCAATTTTGCGCAGAATACTAATCAAGGTCCCGTTCCACCGCTCCACAAGTCCGTTGGATTGCGGGTAATATGGTGAACTAAAGATATGGCGTGAATGAAAAAGTCTAAATGTCTCCTCCATAAGTTTACTACGAAACTGTGAACCGTTGTCCGTCAAGATTCTTTGGGGGAATCCTAGACGTGTGAATATTCCTAATAATGCTTCAGCAACGTGTTTGGAGTCACAGCTTGGCATAGGAACCGCTTCGGCCCACATGGTCGTTGTGTCCACAAGCGTTAATATGAATCGATTTCGCCTCTTCGTTGCGGAGAGGGGTCCGATTATGTCTACAGCTACCTTCTCGAACGGTATTCCTGTTATGGGCAGATCACCCAACATTGCCGGTGGTGTCCGGTGTTTTGGTGATACTTTCTGACACTGTGGGCATGATTTTACAAACCGTTGTATGTCTGCGTTCATCCCTGGCCAAAAGTAGTGAGTTGCAATGCGCTGTGTAGTGGCGTTGATACCCATATGCCCACTAAAGGGTAGACTGTGGCCCATTTCAAGAATCTGAGCCCTGTGTGGAGTTGGTACAACAAGTTGGTTGAACTCTTGTCCAGCTCTCCCTGCTTTCCTGTATAGAAGTGCTGACTTCATAAACAGCTCACCTTTACGTGGAGGTAAATGTGATTTAGGCAGTTTCCTGAAGCAGGGTTCCAAGGTGCTATCGGCTTCTTGTGCCCTCTTCAGTTCCTCCTTTCGAGGGATTGGCGTAGTTGTTTCCGGAGTCTTTTTCGTCTGGGATCGAGTTGTCATCGTCGACATCGCCACAGGTTGAACAGGTTCTCCTAGAATTATAAATCTACAGCCAAGAATTACGGGATATATAGGATCTTCTAAGACTGCAGCCTTGATTGTCCCAGTGACATAACGAGATGCTATGCTCACCTTTGCCACCGGAAGAGACATAGTCGCAGAGCTCTTCAGGGGTCCCTGTAATTCGACGATCTCCTCTGTCACCTGTTCCGGGTGAACTAAGGATGATGATACAACACAGTCGTACGATAACCCGGTATCATAGAGACAGGTCGTCTTGAATCCATTCAGCAATATGGACTCGACAACCGGAAGATGAGATGCGGTGTCTTTATGAGGTGTCTGGTTGGACGTTTCATCAGTGTTCACTCCTTTCTCTCTTCGGCTGGCCAAACAAGCAGCTGTGTGTGGAGGTGGCTTCTTCCTACAATTCTTCAATGTGTGTCCTTTAATTTTACAATTAGTGCAGAATAATTTTTCCTCCTTCGCTGTTGTTTGGGCTGTGTTCTGAGGGATGTTTTTGGTTTTCCCATTTTTCTTGGTGCCTAAGTTGCCATCACCTTCCTTTGCTTTTGAAGTTTTATCCTGAGGGGGAATGTTGGCCGAACGTCCCTTACCTCCGATTTCCTTCTGAGATTTCTCAAATCTCTCGGCTAGGATGATGATGCTTTCTAGTCGGTCAGCTCCGTTCTGGGTTAAGAATGCTTTCATTTCATTCGACATCTTTCCTTTTAGCTGATCTATGATGATCATCTCTCGGAGCCCTTCGAAACTCTCATCAAACCTACCCAGACTTGCCCATCGTTGAACATAAGATTTCAGCCTTTCAACTAATTGCGCATAACTTTCGCCCGGTTCTTTCCTTGCGGTTTTGAATCGAACTTTGTAAGAGTCCCCGTCCACTTCGAATCGGCTCAAGAGTGCCTTTTTGAGTGTTTCGTAATCCTGTTGTTCTTCTCGAGTGAGTCTAGAGAACACGTCATACGAGGTAGACCTTAAAGCCTGCGATAGTTTCGTCGCCCATTTTTCCTGTTCTAGACCACAACTGACGCACATAAGTTCGAAACGTGATAAAAAAGCCTCGACATTGTCCGTCTGTTCATTAAATGGTTCTAGTGGAAATGACATCGCTCCGGAATTTTGGTACGAGACGTTGGAATGTTGTTCTGTCACTGGAAAACCTAGTGAGTTTGAGGGGGTGGGGGGAATCCCTCCCTCTAGTCTTCGGATCTCCAGATCAGTCTCCATTCTTTTCAACTCCAGTTGATGTTGACGTTCTCGTTCCCTATCCCTTATTTCATCTTCATGTTTCCTTTGTTCTAACTCATAAGCTTGTAGGCGTTGTTTCTCCTTTTCAGCGATTTCAGCTTGAAGTTTCTGTTGTTCTAATTCATATGATTGTAGGCGTTGCTTCTCCTTTTCAGCGATTTCAGCCTGCAACTTACTCTCCTTCTCAGCTATTTCAGCTTGAAGTTTCTGTTGTTCTAATTCATATGATTGTAGGCGTTGCTTCTCCTTTTCAGCAATTTCAGCCTGCAACTTCCTCTCCTTCTCAGCTATTTCAGCCTGCAGTTTCTCCCTCCTGTCAAATTCATCTGATACAAATTTAGCCAGCTCAGGGCCGTCTAAATTGCATAGCTTGCCTATTTCAACGGTCTGGGCACGGAACTTAGCAGCCTCGGCCATGCTCTATTTTTGTCTACCCTATCTTTTTGTAAAAAAAAATAATACTGTGCAGTTTGCTCAGGTCTGGGTAAGCCTGTCACTTCCCGGATCTGAAATTATACAGCATAACATGCACAATATTAACAAGCAAAAACTAACTAATGTCCGCTGACCCAAGTAAAATAGTTCTTATACACCACGAGAATCTGACCT
This sequence comes from Cepaea hortensis, assembly GCA_963921405.1. Taxonomy (NCBI): domain Eukaryota; kingdom Metazoa; phylum Mollusca; class Gastropoda; order Stylommatophora; family Helicidae; genus Cepaea; species Cepaea hortensis. The sequence continues at coordinate 40,154,266 of OY992887.1, read as the reverse complement.
AAGAAATAATTGCAACTTAAATTCTTGTCTTTCTGTCAATGCTCCTCAAGCTAAAGACAGAAGCAAAGAAGTACCCAGAATGATTGCACTCTTCCCAAAAGAACCTGAAATTTTGATAGAGATTTCCCTATGGAGAAAAATTTTCCCCAGTCGGTGATGAAATTCTCTAAGTCCAAATTCCTCTATAGAAAGACATCTTCTCGAAAGAGAAATGTTGTAGATGGTAAATTCTCACTCTATTTCCTCTGGAACACCTTTTTCTGAAATATAGACCTATTTGAAAGAGGCCCTCCTTTTTTCAGAAGAAATGATCAGTCACTTGCCATATTCTATCTATAATTGTCATTCATATCATATGGAGGTCAATCAGTACCCCACATGATGTTCATTTATCATATGTGAAGTGACAAAGTTAAAAATCTTAATTTGTTTAACAACCTCTATAATTGTCAATCATATCATATGGAAGTCAATCAGTACCACACATGATGTCTATTCAACATATGTAAACATGACAAAGTTGGAAATCTAAATCTGTGTAACAATTTCTATAATTGTTCAAAACAAGTACAATGTCACCAATTCACACATGAATACTGTTCACATCTAGTGTCACTGATCTACTATAGTTTAGAATCCCTCGTCAGATATCTATCTATTCCCAGGGTTTATCATCTAGGATAATAGTTATCTAAACTGTCTGCTGGGTTTCAAAGTCCGGGACGGGCATCCAATATATGTCGTATATTTTGAAGGGACTGGCAATCACTAAAGTGCATGACCCATCTCTGTTAAAGGTAGCTGGGCCCCATCCTCTTCTTATATGTAAATAGATCAAGAATACGACCCTTGAAAGATTTACAGACTCGGATTTGATTATTTGTCTAAGGGTGTGTGGTCCTCTTTTAATAGAAAAGTCATCACTAGGTTTGTCCCCTGTCTTTCCACCTGGTATTTAATGGTATAGCTCACGAACCCCCTTCTTCCATCTTAAGAAATTGTCTGAAAAGACTTTCTCAATAAGAATCAGGTGCAATATAACATGGATTTGGAACAGTTAAAGATGAAGAGTCTCCTGTTCTCTCTCTCCAACTAAGAATTTATCTTATGTGAATGTGTATCTGTTAATTAAACATTCAACAAACACAAGGGAACATTGAGACATGTTCCACACACAAGATAGAGATTTTCCCACAGATAGTTTGGACTGACAAATTAAGTGGAAGAGATCTTCACATTTAAACAAATTTATTGACTGTGCCAGTTTCTTTTGGCCTATTTGACATTTTCTTTGTTCTTTCATCAGCTGTTAACATTTACAGAATGAAATAGAAAAAAAAAAAACTTTCATAGGACCAAGTATAGTCAGTCAATAAATAATAACATTCATTGTGTAGTGAGATATTTTAACTACCAAAATGTGTTATAGTTAACAATTTCTACATCCAACAATAATTCAAGAAAATCATTTTCTGAGAGGGTGAAGTTTGTGGGAGTGATAAGAAAACCTGGTGTGATGAGATGTGGATAAGCCTGGGTCCATGGTCTGATGGATCCACTTCAGGTTGGGCCAGTTTAGCTTCACTGAAGACTTCTCATTCTCTGCCTAAGGCTGGAGTCATCTGCCATCACAGGTGTTGATCATCTCATTCACTCCTCTTCCCTCCTTGTTGGTTAGGTGTGGCACCAAGACATCACTGTTTAAAATTCATACAGGTATGTATAATCCTTTACAGCATGTTCATAGTGTGAACACAACATAACAAAACAAAAATGATAAGATCAGAAGAAGTATTGTTGTGTTACTTTGGGGTGGGTCAGAGATTATTACACTGGATGCAGCTTCTGTTGTCTGGTACCTGCTGTATGCATTTCCTCAGTGGACCTGTAGTTCAGTGAGTAGTGTACAGTCAGACACAGATAAGAGTGATAATGTGATGTTCCCTGAATCATGGTAATCAAGCTGACAGGCAAGATCAACACAAGTATGAGATGCATTTGTATAAATGGCATACATTTAAACATCCACATTACTCTATTTGTTCTACATTGTGTATATAATTGTTTATCTGTACTTTCCAAGGCAACTACTTCCTATTCTAAGTCATTTCCTTGTTCCTGCCGTTGTGGTGTGGAGTTGTGTGGTGTGAAGTGTATTGTGTTGAGTTAACTTCTGTTGTGTGGGGTTCCATAGCTTGTACTAATTGTCCTCACATCTACATCAGTTAATATGAGTTTAACTCATCTAGTGTGCTTTTATTGTGGTTCATGTCCAACATACAGAATTTCTGATGTGTATTTGTTACAAAATGTAATCTATACAAGGTCATGACACAATATATTAGAAAAAAATTATTACTTAAAGTATTTTTCCCTAATACTCTCCTCCTCTCTGTCTACTTATACTTCTCCTACATCTTTTACCAGTGCATATCATGTCCATTCTGTTGGCGACACAGTTGGCTATAGACCAAGGTAATTATCACCCGTTAGTCTGAGCAGATTAAGTAGGTCGGCTATCACAAATGACGTTTGTGAACATAAACCTATTTTAAGCAATGCAGTTGATGTAGTGCGTTGTCTAAATAAAATCTGACACATGAATAAACTAATTTCTATCAAATACTATTTGTTTTCAATCCGTAAAGAGAAAAGGAAGAGTATAATTCCTGTTTCATTTCTTTAGATTGCAAAATAGACAGAATTAAGTACATTTTTAAGCAAGGTAGTGTTTCGTTTGCACCAGCTGACTATCTCTGCAGAAACGTTTTCCTAGAAGTTTTTGATGAAAAGCATTTGAGTGCATTGGAAATTTCATCTTGTACATTATTCTGTGATAGATTATAGTCATATGCACATAGTGAAGTTGTTAGATGTAGTGTAGAAAGTCAGAGTTTTGCAGTTTTGAGAAATTATAAGATGTCGGTTTCGCCGGGGAAGTGGCACCAGTATTGAAGTTGCGATCGGCAGTTTTTCACATTTTCAGAGATTTATTTTGTCAAAAATACAATTCATTGGACGCACAACACTGGATACCTTTACGTTATACATCTTGGTACCACTTAGATCTGAGAATCACGCGCTTACCTCAGACTAGATCAAACTGCCCGTTGTAAAAGTTTGAAAGTTGGACAACACATAGCTTTGGCGACTGCTCGCTCGCTCTGAAGTCATAGAAGTGCGCGGTTTTATTAAAGCGGCGCCCAAGCTGGGGGACGCTATATCCACGTGATGTGTCTCTACCAGTCACATTCTATTCTGTTGACGCTAACCCTTCTATTCTTATCCTGGCATCTGTCTGTCATTAGTATCGCTTAGTGCGTTCGATGTTCTACGGTGCTGTAATTGTTTCGATAATCTCTGGGTTGCTGTGTAACGTTGACGCGCTGAAAATGATGGATAGGTGAATATGTCACAGAGATGAAGTCAGTGTTTGAGGAAGTCTGTCCTTCATATGCTTCTGTAAAAAATTGGTGTTTGAAGTTAAAGTGTGGCGTTCCCAAGTTGCTGATCTGCTAAGATCGGGACGACCGTCCTCAGAGTACCATGATGCACATGCTGCAAAAGTGAAAAAAAAAATCATATACCAGGATAGGAAAATGATAATTGGGTTCAGTTAAACTGAGTAAGAGTACAGTTTTTAGAATTTTACACAACAGAATGAACATAAGAAAAGTGTGTGCCCGCTGAATCCCACGCCTGCTGACATGTGAACAGAAACAAACACTGTTTGATTGCTGTGGCCAGTTGCTCAACATGTGGCGATCGAAAAACATGTTAACGACCATGTTGACAGTAGATGAGACTTGGATTAACGATTATGACCCAGAATCCAAACTTGCCAGCATGCAGTGGAAAACCCCGGGCTCGCCAACACATGTCAAGTCAAGAGCACAAAAATCTGCAAGAAAAGTGATGCTGACTGTTTTTTTTGGGACGTCAAATGTGTCATATTGAAAGATTACATGCTTCATGGCAACACGGTTAATGGGCAATACAATGCAGATCTCCTGATCAAACTAAGAAAGGCTGTCACCAGAAAACGAGGGATAGCGCGTGCGCAAATTCTGCCTCTGCTTCAAGACAACGCGCCCTCCCAATAAAGCACGGCTTGTGCTGCAAATTGTCAACGATTTGAATATTGAAATTCTTCCACACCCACCATATTCTCCAGATTTGGCTCCATCAGAGGTGTTTCTGTTCCCAAATCTTACAAAACAGCTGAAAGGAAATCATTTTGACAGTGACGAAGATGTCATACTGGCTTGTAATAACTGGTTTAGTTCAAACAAGAGGTTGCTTTATTCTGAGGGTCTTTTCAAGGTCACGCAGAGATTGCAGAAATGCATAAATTCGGTTGGTGGCTACATTGAGAATGAATAAGCACTGTGCAAAATTTCAATTTTCTCCGCCTACTCCTCCATGGTCAGGCTAAAGACTTATGAGAAGTCCCTTTTATGTTTCAGGGAAACTGTTACGTTGGATCATTCTGCATCGGTCAAGAAGTGATGTTGACATGAAGACTATTTCTTCTTTCATCCGTCATGAGTTCGTGTTTGGCACACCTCAATCGTTCAAATATTTTAAGAAGGTCCGATTGACGAATTCCGAACCTTTGTCGGTCTGAAAATGTATTGGTTGGATATCAGCAAAGATTTTACTCACAGCGACCACCAGAGCTTTCCTCTTTTTCTTTTGGATCGGGATGGCTCATACATATTTACTAAATACATCGATGCAAGTCACTAGATACGACATCCCGTCGTTGTATCTTTGTAGCTGTCGCATATCTATCAAGTTGGCTTGAAATTGTTGATTTATACCACCGGTTATGGTCTGGCGTCTCTGGAAGCCGCGACGGATCGGTTTATGCAATGTGTAGATATCCTGATGACGTAACAATTTCTGAATTGTTTTAGCATTCAGTTGACTTTGACCCGGCGGCTCCACCGTAGGCACCCGGTTTTTTAGGGTTATAGTAATACTTTCTTATTTGCGCGGCCATTTTTCCCACTTGGCGGTAGGTATCTTACTCTTCTTCTTTTTTCTCCTGAGACTATACCGTTGAGGTGTCTCGACTACTCGAGTTTTGGACTCACTTACTGGAGTCTCGGTTACTTGAATCTTAGTCGGTGGTGCCTCGACTACTGGTGCCGGTACACTGCTGACTTCGGATTTTTGTAGGGTGGTTGTTCCTTGATATCCACTATACCTAGAGGCTTGTTTCAGTACTGTTCGAGTCGATTCAAATACCGCTGTAGTGTTTGCTGATACACTCTGGCATTGTCACGAGGTGGTAGATCTTCTGTTTCCAGGACTTGTTGCATTTGATGATCCAAATCATGTAAGCTATCAATTAGTGTGCGGGTGGTACGTGGGGTGTTTCTAGAAACCGGGAATCGATCAGGATCATTTTCTTGGCCATTACAAACCCACAATGCCTTTCATTACGTTTATGATGGGGCCTAGTAAGGCGCCTATGAAACCACCTTGTTGCAGGATCTGTTTCCGTTTCTTGAGCGACAATTTCTTATGCGTGAGTACTATCAGACTGTCTTTGTGCCGCTGCAGACACTTCTTCTGAGCTGGGGTCAGGGGAACATTACCTTTTAAAACATTGTGACAGCATTCGCAAACTAATTGGACGAGATCTCGGGAAGCTGTTTTCATTACGGCCATCACGGTGGCTGGGTTGGTCTGACCAAAAAGCGTAACATACCCTCGTTAATTTTAAGGCGGTTCGACATATTATTTAGGGCTTCGTAAGCGGAGCTGATCCGTGGTTTCCTGTCGAAGGTCAAATAACAAATACCCTTAAAACTCTCTTGGGCATATGACATCCGGCCTGGGTACATCTGTTTGGCCAGATTGGTAATCTGAGACCCGTCTCGCGGGATCTTAAACACCACTAGGTAGTACGAATTCAGACTAATAGTTCTTTGTTCTTTATTATTATCAAATATGTTCTGTACAATATACATAACACTGAGGTTGCGACGATGACTGCCTTTAGTAAACAACTTAGTCACTCTGTCTTCTGTCTCGGACATTAGATCATCTGTTACCACTAACCAACGTCTATCCCCTGTAAATTTTTTATGTCCAGCAGACCTTCGTTAAATTGAACACCCTTCATAGTTTCGTGCATGGGTTGCCATTCCCTGTAGCACCATATAACTTCTTCTGGAATGGGATCTACCATGGCTGTGAGATGGGCCAAGAACCGCTGGACAAAGACGGTTTACCACTCGCCGTTGAGCCCACAATCAATGCCGTAAAAGGATGCTTCCACCTAGGATACATGAGTTATAATAACCATCTACATAGTCCCGCTGATGTTTATAACGCGTCGGGTGATAGTACTAGACCAGTTGACCAAATATTGCACGCTAGTGGTTCTCTGCTAGCTATCAGCATAAAAAATTGCTTCCGGTGTAGCTGTAGCCATAGATGTCTGGCTATGTGTTCTTATGTGCCGTTTTAGATTGTCTTTTCTGTTGAAAAGTTGTCCACAGATATGACAAGAGTGTACTTGATCCGTATGACTGATAATGGTCCGAATGTGGCGAGTGAACTTATACTTATCACAAAAGGATTTGTCGCACACTGAACACATAAAAGCAGATTTGGTAGTACTGGCCATATTGATAGAACAAAACGTGCTGCTAATATTGCTTGTATATGAATAATTCACACAACTGTGTTGTTCTGTACTGTCAAGTTTTACAAATCTTTAAAGCAAGCACTGACGAATGTTCCACACTTTCGCTTGTGAAAGAGCAATATGTTTTGTGAAGACTGAATGCCAATGACGCACATATAATGAATATCCCACAAAAGCTGTTTCTGGCGGTGTTTTATGTCTCAATAAAACAATATATGTTTCTCTGTTTCATCATAGCTCAGATACCGACATCACAGTTTGAACCATGTCACTACACGAACAACGATAAGCGAGCACTGTTATATTAGTACTGTTTGTCACACCAGCCTGTTTCACAAATAACTATGTGGCGAAGGTTTTCGGTTCAACAAGTCAGCACGTTACCAATGGTGAAATATTTGATGTATCACGAACGACTGGCGTAGAGTAACTGCTCACAAGAGACGCCGTCTATTTTATACACTGCCTGCATTGTGCACACGTTACTACAGTGATGACGTGGTGCTTTGTAGACAACGCCATGCTTTTTTTCTCACACAACCGCCCGCCTATCTCAGTGCGCCCGATGAACCACTTCTCCACACCTTCGTCCACCCACTTAATGACTTTTGCATATGGCGCAGATGACGTAGGTACCCGCCAACCTATGGTGGTAGTAGTAGTAGTAGTAGTAGTAGTAGTAGTAGTAGTAGTAGTAGTAGTAGTATTAGTAGTAGTAGTAGTAGTAGTAGTAGTAGTTGTTGTTGTTGTTGTTGTAGTAGTAGTAGTAGTAGTAGTAGTAGTAGTAGTAGTAGTAGTAGTAGTAGTAGTAGTAGTAGTAGTAGTAGTAGTAGTAGTAGTAGTAGTAGTAGTAGTAGTAGTAGTAGTAGTAGTAGTAGTAGTAGTAGGACGTTTTCTCGGACATCCGCGTCCGTTAATACAACACGGGGAAGGCTGTGCTGTGCGCTGTCTCTGTACCTTTGTGTTCCAGTGTGTATTTGGTTCTTTGTGCGTCTTTCTTGTCTGTATGTGTGTTTGTATGTATTTGTCACTGTTCATGTATGTATGTACAAGTGTGTATTTCTTGTCTGTATGTGTGGTTGTGTGTGTCTGCACTTGTGATGTCTCTGTACTTGTGTGTATTTGTCACTGTTCATGTATGTATGTACAAGTGTGTATTTCGTGTCTGTATGTGTGGTTGTGTCTGCACTTGTGATGTCTCTGTACTTGTGTGTATGTGTCTTTGTTCCATTTATGTCTGTCTGTGTGTATGGATCTTTGTTCTTGTCTGTACGTGTTTGTGGTTGAGTGTGTGTTTGTGTGTATTTGTCATCATTCATGTCTTATGTGTGTATATCAACCATACCCATTACAATCAATACCACCGGCCATCTTTACTTTCTAACGTTTTCATTTGTAACCCTATGATGATAGTGTCTACACCAATACGACGTTCTACAGATCACTAATAACCGCTACCCACCCCTTTTCAACTAATTTCACAAAGTCATACCCACAACAATCAATATCACCGGCCATCTTCACTTTTTAAAGTTTTCATTTGTAACCCGTATGATGATAGTGAATAAGCCACTACGACACTCTAAGCTCACTGATAACCGCCCCCACCCCGTTATCTACGAATTTCACTAAACCTTACCAACTACAATCAATAATACCGATCGCATTTAATTTTTAAGGTTTTCATTTGTAACCTTATGATGATAGTGTCTACACCAGTACGACACTCTACACCTCACTAATAACCCCTACCCACTCCTTCTCAACAAATTTCACTAAGCCATACCCACTACAATCAATACCACCGGCCATCTCTACTTTTTTATTTTTTCATTTGTAACTCGTATGGTGATAGTGAATAAGCCACTACGACACTCTACAGCTCACTAATAACCGCTACCCACCAATTGGCAACTAATTTCACTAAGCCATACCCAATACAATCAATACCACCGGCCATCTTTACTTTTTAAGGTTTTCATTTGTAACCCGTATGATGATAGTGTTTACATATGAACTGTCTAGCCGCACCCACGCGCCCGCACACCCGCTACCCACTCCCGCCCCAACCTCGTGAATTAAAATATACATCCCCCCTCACCCACCTCCCCCCCCCCCCCCCAAAAAAAAAAAAAAAAAAAAAAAAAAAAAACACACACAAACAATCAAACAAACTTCCCAACATTTTTCCACCCACCATTTCCCAACTTCCAATTCAAAAATAAAAAAAAAAGAAAGTCCCGGTTCGAACTACGGAGCTGACCGCCGCCGGGGCCTTCAGGCCCTCATCCATATATCCCCCTAGTAATTGCTATACTTCACTACTCATATTAATGAATTAATGTATAATTATGATTGAAACAACATACTCATGAATGTCATTATAATTATGATTGAAACAACATACACATTAATGTAAGTATAATCATGACTGAAACAACATACACATGAATGTCAGTATAAATATGACTGAAACAGATACTCATTAATGTCAGTATAATTATGATTGAAACAACATACTCATGAATGTCAGTATAATTATGATTGAAATAACTTACCAAATTAATGTCAGTATAATCGTGATTGAAACAACATATGGACTGCTGTGTGAACTGAAAAAGACAGTTAAATTCATACAAGAGACAACATTGCAGTATAGGCATATTTTAAGCGAACGAAAGAAGAAGAATGAATGTCAGTATAATTATGATTGAACAACATGCACACGAATGTCGGTATAATTATTATTGAAACAACATTCTCATTAATATCAAAATAATTATGATTGAAACAACATACTCGTGAATATTAATATAATTATGATTGAAACAACATACTCATGAGTATCAATATAAATATTCATTCATTCAGTAGCATGTCCTTTACAGAACCTCGCTCCCATAACAACCCTCCGGAAAACTTCTCGATCACAAGCAAGATGTCCCGCGTCTGATACACCCATCTGGAGATCATCCGCCACATCCTGCACCCATCTTCTCTTTGGCCTTCCTCTTCCTCTCTTCCCAGGCATATATCCTTCCATTATTGTTCTCTCCAAACTGTCGTGACGTTTCAAGTGACCAAAATACTTCAATTTTCTTTGTTTTATCGTCTTTAATAGCCATCCCTCCTCAATATTCAACTCTTGAAGTATGGATGCATTTGTTCTTTTCTTTACCCAAGATATTCTTAGAACTCGTCTATAACATTTATATTCAAAGGCATGTATGCGCTGTTCAGCTTGTTTAGTAAGTGTCCATGTCTCACAGGCGTATGTTGCAATGGGAAAGATGCATGCTCTTAAAAATCTAATTTTTGTAGTTCTGTCTGTCCCACACCATAATTTATTCATCTGTTTTAGTCTTTGAAGAGCAATGGATAGTCGCCGTTTTATTTCTTTCATTGTGTCACCATTATTCGTAATCAATGACCCAAGATATTCAAAATTTTCCACCACCTCCAATTTTCTCCCATTAATGTATATTTCTTTCTCCATAGTAGTTTTATCTGTATGCATTATCTTAGTTTTTGCTATGTTAAGATATAAGTTGTGATTTTCACTATTCAATTGTGTTGAGGCTATTAGGTTTTCTATGCCATTCTGTGTTGTGGATAGTAATACTGTATCATCAGCATATCGAATCTCTGGTATGTCATGACCGCCAATATTTAGGGCATCATATGGCTCCCTGTTTATATCATCTCTTACATTTCTCATTATATTTTCGGCATACAGGTTAAACAAATAGGGTGACAGCACGCAGCCCTGACGGACTCCTTGCTTGATGTCAAACCAATCTGATGTCTCGCCATCTATTCTAACTGCTGCTTGTTGGTCTAGATATAGCATTTTTATGAGATGTACTACATGTGAAGGAAAGCCCATATTCCTCATGATGTCCCAAAGTTTCTGATGCTGTACACAGTCAAATGCCTTTGAATAATCCACAAAACATGAGAATAGGTTTACATTAAATTCTCTGCACTTCTCTATTATTAAACGCATGTTGAATATGTGATCTCTTGTTCCTCTTCCTTGTCTAAATCCAGCTTGAACTACGTTAATCTCTTCTTCCATTTTCTTACTAAGTCGTCGCATTATGACTTTTAGTAGAATTTTACTTGCATGACTTATCAGGGCAACAGTTCTATAGTTGGTGCATAATTTCAGGTTGCCCTTTTTTGGTATTGGAATGAAGATAGTTCTCTTCCAATCTTTTGGCCATATACCATATTTCCAAATCTTTGTACATAATGCATGATATATGTGTATGCTTTCTTCTCCTCCTGCTTTAATTAGTTCAGCTGGTATCTCATCACATCCAGGTGATTTACCATTCTTCAGGTTCCTTATAGCCCAAGCAATTTCATCTAATGAGGGTTCAGGTTCTGTCTCTGCTGTCATTGGCTCATGTATCTCATTCATATCCTCACTGTCACTCATATCATACATTCCACTGCAGTACTCCTGCCATCTTTCTAGAATTTGTCTAGATTCTGTTAAGGTATTTCCCATCTTGTCACAGATAACATTCAATTGAGGTTGAACATTTCTTGTCAATAACTTCATTTCCTTGAACATTTCATAATCTCTTCCACCCTTATGATATTGCTCTATTCTGGTACAGCTATCTTGTATATATTGATTTTTGTCCTTTCTTGTGTTCTTTCTTATTTCTCGAGTTAAAGATTTATACTTCATCCTGCTATCGGATTCATCTCCTTTCTGTTTCAGCTCCCTTCGTTGTTTTATTAATTCTAACGTGTCTGATGTAATCCATGGCTTACGTTGCGTTTTCTTGGTCGGAATGAAATCTTTGGCTGCAGTTATCAAGATATCTCTAGCTTGTACTGCCAGTTCATCAGGTGTCATTTCTTCTTGTACAGACATCAAGACCCCAAAGCGATTCCTAACTTCTATGTTGTATGCGTCCGGTATTTGTGTGAGATCAAAACGAAGTGGCCTTGGTCCTCGGGTAAGCTTTTTGAGTTTTAATTTCAGATCTGCTTCTAATAACTGATGATCTGTATCACAGTCTGCACTTCGTAGGGTTTTTGCAGATGTTATGCTTGATCTCCATCTTCTTTGTATTAAAATATAATCTATCTGATTTTTGGTAAAACTGTCTGGAGACTTCCATGTGAAGAGTCTTCTTGGATGCTGTTTAAAAAGTGTGTTGGCTATCGTTAACTCATTTTCTGTGCAAAATTCAATTAATTTGTCACCTGCATCATTTCTATTTCCTAATCCAAATTTTCCTAAAATGTGTCTCTCATTTTCAGCTCTTCCTGCACCTACTTTAGCATTAAAATCTCCCATTATTATTGCTATATCATTATGACCAATCTTATTTAATGTGTCTTGTAGTGTGTTGTAAAAATCTTCAATTTCGTCCTCCTCTGCTGTTGAAGTAGGTGCATATATCTGTATGAGAGTTGTGTTTTTTGGACGGCCTTTAAGTCTAATAGTGAGGATTCTATCACTAACTGGATTATATCCCATTAAAGCTTTTGCAGTTGTCTTATCTAAACAAAATGCCACTCCACTCTGGCCTCCGACATCTCTACCAGAATAAATGAAAATACTTCCATTTTCAGTTGTGAAATGTCCCTTGCCGCTCCAGCGATGTTCACTAATTCCTAAAATGTGAATGTTTAACCTCTCAATCTCATCACACACTACTTTAAGCTTTCCCTCATACAAACTTCTCACATTCCACGTTGCCATTCTCACTCTGTTTCTTAGTCTGACACAGGGAATTTCCTTGGCAACACAGTCAGGATTAACTCCGTCATCACGATTACTAGTACTGGTCCCTGCGTCACACTCTTCCCCAGTGTTATCTGATCTGCCTGGCCTGGGGGTCTCGCCACCAGATCTCTTTCTTATTATGTTTTCTTTCATGGTTGTTATGGTTTCTTGGCAAGTTTTGCAGAAGGTAGTTTGCCGTTGCTTTCCTTCTGGGCAGTGACTGTACTAGCCGGTGGCCATAGCCATTGTCTCTACTGATGAGATCATCTGCCTATCGCCGCAGAGTGCAAGACCATAACCAACAACAATCTGTCGACTGCTCTCACACTCCATCCACCACCTGCTTCCATGGCTTCACGTAACCCTGATCGGGGGGCTAAACGGGTACTCCACCCTGCCCAAGGGTGTCCCGTAGACTAACGGAGGAAAGGAGGCGTCTTACACCTCCTTTGATAAGGGGTACCCCTACCCCGCTAACCGTAATATAAATATGGGTGAAACAAAATACTCTGTGTGTGTGTGTGTGTGTGTGTGTGTGTGTGTGTGTGTGTGTGTGTGTGTGTGTGTGTGTGTGTGTGTGTGTGTGTCAATGTACATGTGAGTGTTTGTGTATGCATGTGTGCGTGATTATGAAATAACAATAATCTATTTACCCTGAGTCTAATCTGTGTTACCATTGCAATGCAGAATTGAAGAAGAGGGTGAAAACAAAGCTGCAGACGGTTCTGAAAACAGTAATATCACAAACAATGCTGTAGACGATTCTGAAAATATTAATGTCAATGCTGAAAACTCTATTATTTCTGCTTTTGGTAAGTAGTCCTTTGGTATTCATCTCAACAACCCCTCATTAAATATATTTATTTGGGCAAATTGTACTAAGTGAATGATAACTATTTACTACCATTAACTTTAATTTCGTATTGATTTAATTATGTCGTTAACGCTTGCAACTTACAGTAACATGCGCAACAACCTATTTAAGTGTGCTTCATTTATGGTTTTAAATGTCTTTAGCAATGAAGGACATATGATGGCGCGAATCGACGTACTTACAACACATGTGTTACTGGAACATTCGACGTACTTATAACACATGTGTTACTGGAATACATGTGTTACTGGAACAGTCGACGTACTTACAACACATGTGTTACTGGAACAATCGACGTACTTACATCACATGTGTTACTGGAACAGTCGACGTACTTACAACACATGTGTAACTGGAACATTCGGCAGTACTGGCTGACGGGCCGGGGTATGGATTGGCCCGACATGTTGATTTCGATTCTTAAAAACCAGAATCGTTTGCATTCTGTATTGTCGTAACATTTTGCAAGCACCTATCACATGGCAACATAGGCCTATCTCTACTTTAGCACATGGTTTGTGGGAGTTAGTTGCATATCCTTTACAGGACGTCGCAGTAAACCCCAGCATTCTTTGACTGTTTGTGATTTCCTTGGCAAGTTTACTTTCAACAGTGTGCAGTTGTCTTCCAGGAACCGTGTCTTCCACTACTGTTCTGTCCAAGCCATTGTCTTCCAGGAAACGTGTCTTCCACTACTGTTTTGTCCAAATCATTGTCTTCTAGGAACTTTGTCTTCCGCAGCTGTTCTGTTCTAGCCACTGTCTCCCAGGAACCATGTCTTCCACAGCTGTTCTGTTCTAGCCACTGTCTCCCAGGAACCGTGTCGTCCACAGCTGTTCTGTTCTAGCCACTGTCTCCCAGGATCTGTGTCTTCCACAGCTGTTCTGTTCTAGCCACTGTCTCCCAGGAACCGTGTCGTCCACAGCTGTTCTGTTCTAGCCACTGTCTCCCAGGAACCGTATCGTCCACAGATGTTCTGTTCTAGCCACTGTCTCCCAGGAACCGTATCGTCCACAGCTGTTCTGTTCTAGTCACTGTCTCCCAGGAACCGTATCGTCCACAGCTGTTCTGTTCTAGCCACTGTCTCCCAGGATCTGTGTCTTCCACAGCTGTTCTGTTCTAGCCACTGTCTCCCAGGAACCGTGTCATCCACAGCTGTTCTGTTCTAGCCACTGTCTCCCAGGAACCGTGTCGTCCACAGCTGTTCTGTTCTAGCCACTGTCTCCCAGGAACCGTGTCTTCCACAGCTGTTCTGTTCTAGCCACTGTCTTCCAGAAACCGTGTCTTTCACAGCTGTTCTGTTCTAGCCACTGTCTTCCAGAAACCGTGTCTTTCACAGCTGTTCTGTTCTAGCCACTGTCTCCCAGGAACCGTGTCCTCCACAGCTGTTCTGTTCTAGTCACTGTCTCCCAGGAACCGTGTCCTCCACACCTGTTCTGTTCTAGCCACTGTCTCCCAGGAACCGTGTCGTCCACAGCTGTTCTGTTCTAGTCACTGTCTCCCAGGAACCGTGTCGTCCACAGCTGTTCTGTTTTAGCAATGGGGTTTTGGTTAGTATCACCTTCAATCTTACGCGTCTCCTACCCCGCCCCCTTCCTTCTATGTGCTCACTGAACCGTAACACAGAGCACCGAGTATAACAACACATCCGAGATTTTCTTAATTACTTACAGATCGGAACGATGAGGTGAGTATGAACGTTTTTCTCTAGTAAAATTTTTTTCTCTAGTAACATTTTTTCAATTAAACATTTTCTTTAACCAACAATCTTTTCAATTAACATTTTTTTCAATTCTCATTTTCTCTTCATTGCTTCCATTTTTCCATGGTTTTGTTCTTCTCGTTTTGTCATCACCTTCTGATGTAGTCACAGGAGGTCTCCTTCACTGTATGGTGTGTTTGTGAATGTGTTTGTTTGCTGATGAAGGCTAATCGCCGCAACGTTCTGTATGTGTCTTAACTCTGTTATGTAAAGCTGCACTACTTTGTGTCATTTTATATTGTTTACACTTTCACAGCTTTACCGCAGTTCAGCCAAATTTTATTCATATTCGTCTAGACTGAGCACGTTCTGCAATTGAACTTATTTATGCCTAAACGAATTCTTCACATCACCCTAAACCTAAACCTAACTCTAAGCCTAACCGTAACCCTAACCCTAACTCTAAACCTAAACCTAAACCTAACTCTAACCCTAACCGTAACCCTAACCCTAACTCTAAACCTAAACCTAACCCTAACTCTAACCCTAACCGTAACACTAACCCTAACTCTAAACCTAAACCTAACTCTAACCCTAACCCTAACCCTAACTCTAAACCTAAACCTAACCCTAACCGTAACCCTAACCACCCCTAACCCTAACTCTAATGGGTACGTGACATTACAGACAGAACTGACAACAGGTGTAGTCATCACCAGCAGACATCATCATCATCATTACAGAGACCATGTCGGCGGCGCTTATTGCCAGCATACATCTCTGGGAGGTCCGCGTCCTCTGGACATGATCTGCTACTGGGACAGTTGTCTCTGAGGTCCGTGCAATAACTTCATTAGCCTGGTGGAATGGCAGTGAATCGGGCCCCCGCCGTAGCTGACATTTGACTCAGTGAGAAGGAGAACTCTTTCGTGGAGAGTGAGTCCCATTTTGCCAGCGCCCGCTTGAATCTTGATGAAATACATCATGGCGTCTGGCGTTCTTCCTGAATAAAGCCACGGGTTAAAATCCGGGCCTTAGCTATCGGTGATCTCTTGAATAAGGAGGCTGTGACTTTATTTCTGAGTTGAACAAAAGCGCCGTGGTGTCTCATTTCTGCAGGATTAGGCCGCCTCTGACTCTATGGGCTCATAGACTCTTCACGCATGCGCGTGCTCCTAAGCCATGACAGCTGGGGTGACCACTATTGACCACCCATATATGGGCATCAGTTCAACAATGTTCCTGAATGCCCCAGAGTTCGCTGTCTGTCTTGTCTGTTTTGTGTGGTTGAGACTGAACACTTGCGGGTTTGTCCGGTGGGCTACGGTTCTTAGAAACCCAGAGACTTAATACTAACATTTCAAGGGATTGACAATTAAAACATAAGAAGGCCTGCAACATGTGATGTTGTGGCGGTTTCAAAGGGAGACTCAGCACCTGTAGATTTGTCCGTTTTGCTAAATTGCTAGGGAACAGATGGGCGCAGCAGACACCAAAAGACAACAACAACATATATTGTACAGGGCTAAACTAAAAAGTTACCGAACGTTTCCGGCGATGTTTCAAACGGCGATTTACGTTTTCTTGTTATTGTTCCCCGATATTACGGATATATATATAGTACTCATTTTATATAGACGTCTTGCTTGATTTAGTATCAATAATTAAATTGAGCATCCATTCTTACGAGTACTGTGAAATTTTCAAATATTTTAGTCGGCGGGATCATCTCAAACAAAAATTATGAAAATCGTATGCTAAGATGCCATCATGTTAAATTTCAATGGCGGAAATATAGCGGTTTTCCGTTTATAATACAGCGATGTTCATTTAATATTCTTATGGATTATTCAGAGCGACGAGATTATAATGATGCACGTTTGTATTTATCATTTATTCTAGTATTTAGGAGTAGAGGAAAAGGCTGGACGAAGAGGGAGTTTGAGGTTTTCATTTTAATGTTGCGTTCAAAATAAAAACATGAGTTATTCCCCTTAGCAAAAAAGAAACAAAGAGCAGCTATCTACCCTTAGTTTACGTGTTTTGTTGTCACACTTTCCAGAGTGGGATTCTGACCATTTACCAATATGCCAATGATAAATAATAAACTGACATACAAAAATTAATATCTCAGCTTAAAATTGATGTACAGACCGCTCCAGAGACAGCAACCATTCTCTTCGGATCTCCCCCATCTATATCCTCTTGAGCATGTTCATTGAGTCGCTAAGGAAACAAGCCCTAGTGAATGTCTGTCTCGAGCCATGTTATTGCTTTACTTACTGCCATGACTTCCATGGTCAGTATTCATGATCAAGAGGATAGAGGAGGGGTCGATCCGAAGAGAATGGTTGCTGCCTCTGGAGCGGTCTCGACTGGCAAAGATTAGTTTCATCTTCGTGCCAGGGCATGCGGGAGTACAAGAAAATGAGCGGGCTGACAAGCTCGCAGGTGAGGCTACTGTGGAGGGCGGACGCGCCATGGACCAGGCCGACATTCTGAATGCTCTACGAGAAGTAAGACTTTTGCGAGAACCAAGTGATGACTGAATCTACAACAATGGCCAGACTGCGATAGCAGCAAATTAAAAGAGGGGTGGCCAAACAAGAACACTACGCAGGAAGCCAAAGAAGATTTATAAACCAACACAGAACTGGCGTCGTTAGCCGCTACACGTTGTGGGATTTGCTGAGGAGGGGATCCGAGCACTTATGGACTGAATGGTTCGATGTGCAATGAGGATGATCTGTCGACTAACTAACTAACAAACTAACATTTATGTTAAAAAATGTACGGTTGGTTTATTTGATCCCAATGAGCACACTTAATGCACAAACATATCCATTATTATGTGTCTTCTGCTTGATTAAAGAAACACATAATATCTGTTTGAAACGACAAAGCTGGAAAAAACTTCTGTCTAAATTCCTTATTTGTCGGTTCAAACCGATCTTGTGTTATTTCAGTGACGAGCGATTACGTTATTATAAACAGAACAATGGTAACAATTATTAATCACACGTTTGAGCGTGGACATGATTAGCAGACTACAATATATACGCAAAATCACACATAATTCAGCTGAAGACTACAGCTAGATTGTTTTAGAACAAAACTCGTGTCCAGGTGAATTAGGATCTTAGTCATTTACTTTATAATGGCAAAAAATAGACTACCGGGTGTTTGTAAAGTCTCAGTACTCTTTCAACAAACTTGAAGCAGGAAAACTTAACAGCAAATCAAAAGGACTGAAGATCGGCAAATAAATTATTCTTCTTTGTAATTTTCAAACGTAAACCTAATGAGTAATCAATCGTCAGTACACTAGCCCTTTTTAATTAACCTTGCCGTAATATATCTTGTCTCGTTTGGATCTGTTGCCTTTGTTCTATTCTTTTCAGGCTCCTATATCCTTCTCACTGTGGACATTGTCTTTTGCCATCTATATTGGCCATAATGATGTCGCCCTGCTCTTCAATATTCTTTTCAAGGTCTGGACCATTTCAATGTGCCGTTTCCCTGTTGGAATCCATGATCCGACTCCCGTAACTATTGATAAACGAAACTGACGTGATCCGCTAGTTTCTTAGTTATATCTACGTTTCTGACCGAGAGTTCTGCTCCTTCTGTTTTTCGCGTCATGAACTTCAGTCACGACTTGGCAGCATGCCCCTTCTTTTTGAAATGGTACTTACCATTTTAGCTTATCTATTAGATTGACAAGACGTAGCACAGAGTTCATGGGTCATACTTACATCATCTATTGCTACTGTGAAGGAATGGTCTCCTATCAACCACCTACAGCCCTAGAATTAAATTTAACAGGGCACCACTTCCTATTTACGCACTACGGTAAATGTCGTGAAGTCCCAGCTCATGAAAAAGCTAGGCTAAATAAACTATAAGTTTAATCCCTCAAATGGCCCAATGGGCATGTATCGCCATCCAAATTGTATGCAGAACAAATTTGAAAAATGAAGTAAATGACGTCATAAAAATGTACTAAAAATTCATTAAATCAGTTACAATAGTTACTGCTGTGTTCTAGCGCTGTTTTTCGGGAAGCTGGAAAGTACCAATGACGTATTCATTATAACAAGTGTTGGAAATGTCCGCCACTGGCTTCAAGACACACGCCTTTTCATATTGTCAAATATTTTCTGCAACGTGCCTGTTGTCATTTCTTGAATGGTAATTCCCGGGGCGGTTTACCCGGTAAAAAATGCCTGAAAAGTTTAGATGTGTCGGCCGAAAGGTGCAAATATCGCACCATTGCTCTAAACAAGCACAACGCAATTACGCCTAAAACAACATTCTCGACGAATGCAGCAGCAGCAGCAGCAGTAGCAGCAGCAGCAGCAGAAGAAGAAGAAGAAGAAGAAGAAGAAGAAGAAGAAGAAGAAGAAGAAGAAGAAGAAGAAGAAGAAGAAGAAGAAGAAGAAGAAGAAGAAGAAGAAGAAGAAGAAGAAGAAGTAGAAGGAGGAGGAGGAGGAGGAGGAGGAGAGAAAGAAGAAAAAGAAAAAAAGAAGAAAACGAAGAAGACGAAGAAGGAAGAAGAAGAAGAAGGAAGAAGAAGAAGAAGAAGAAGAAGAAGAAGAAGAAGAAGAAGAAGAAGAAGAAGAAGAAGAAGAAGAAGAAGAAGAAGAAGAAGAAGAAGAAGAAGAAGAAGAAGAAGATGAAGAAGAAGATGGTGACGAAGAAGAAGAGGGGAGATGAAGAGGAATTTGAAGATGAAGAAGAAGAAGATGAAGAAAAAGATGAAGAAGATGGAAGAAGACGATGAAGAAAAAGAAGATGAAGAAGAAGATGATGAAGAAGAAGGAGAAGAAGAAGATGAAGATGAAGCAGAAGGTGAAGAAGAAGATGAAGAAAAAGATTCCTTTAGTTTACACAACAGAAATCCTGCATGGATGTAAATGTAATCGTTGTTTTAGAATGATCTGCACTGTGCTTACTGATACGTTAACTTCTTGCGACATTTTCCTTAAGGACTTGCTTGGACTTTTCAGGATTCTGTCTTGGATATCTAGACATTTTTCTTCAAACACAGTAGGCCTAACAGATAGCAGAGCATTCATCTTCCACATTTCCCGTAGCAAGAAACGTATTCAACAAATGTTACACCGTAATGCGATGAAGAGGCTATTTATCAGGAAATATTGCTACAAATCTTTGAACAACCATCCGTGCGTATCGACCGCCATCTCGAAACACTTGTTCAACAAAAACATTCTTTCATCCGTTGATAACACCACTCTCATTGGAGTGCAAAGAATTACTCCAACAGACGACAGCCATTCGTTGCATACGTGCTTCACGATAGACTGTGGAGTTCATTGCTGATGACGTCATGTACTTCATTTTTCAAATTTGTTTAACATACAAAGTGTAGTGAGAGTTTATAAACACCCAATATATTTAGACTGGTCTCCCTCCCTTATCCCTCTGACTTTACTCCCGTCCTTTCCTCTGTCTGTCTGTCTATCGATCGATCTATCTATCTGTCGATCTGCCTGCTTGTCTGTCTGTCTATCTGCCTGTCTGTCTACCTGCATATCTGTCTGCCCATCTGATTGCTTGCCTGTTTATCTGTCTATCTGCCTGCCCAGTTACCTACCAGACTGCGTATCCGCCTACCTGCACGTTTGTGTTTATATCTGGCTGTCTGTTTTTGTTGTTGTTATTATTATTATTTTATATTGCATATTTTGCTAATTATAGTAACATCTCATCTGTGTTGCGTATATTTCTTTTAGCCAAAGTTGCACGCCAGCGAGCTGTTAAATCTTGTAGTCTCGCACTGTCAATTGAAGGTAAAGCAGTACTTTGGACTTGGTTTCCTGGATGAGACGTAAGTTAGCTGTTCGTCTTGTCCTGCCTTACCTTGTCTTTCTTGTCCTGCCATGCCTTGTCTTGTCTTTCTTGTTCTGCCCTGCCTTGCCTTGCCTTGTCTTTCTTGTCCTGCCATGCCTTGTCTTGTCTTTCTTGTTCTGCCCTACCTTGCCTTGCCTTGTCTTTCTTGTCCTGCCATGCCTTGTCTTGTCTTTCTTGTTCTGCCCTACCTTGCCTTGCCTTGTCTTTCTTGTCCTGCCATGCCTTGTCTTGCCTTGTCTTTCTTGTCCTGCCAAGCCTTGTCTTGGCCTACCTTGCCTTGTCTTGTCCTGCCATGCCTTGTCTTGTCCTGCCTTGCGTTGTCTTGCCGCGTCGTGCCATGCCTTGTCTTGCCTTGTCTTTCTTGTCCTGCCATGCCTTGTCTTGTCCTACCTTGCCTTGTCTTGTCCTGCCATGCCTTGTCTTGTCCTACCTTGCCTTGTCTTGCCGCGTCGTGCCTTGCCTTGTCTTGTCCTACCTTGCCTTGTCTTGTCCTGCCATGCCTTGTCTTTCTTGTCCTGCCATGCCTTGTCTTGCCTTGTCCTGCCATGCCTTGTCTTGTCCTACCATGCCTTGTCTTGTCCTGCCATGCTTTGTCTTGTCCTGCCTTGCGTTGTCTTGCCGCGTCGTGCCTTTCCTTGTCTTGCCTTGTCTTTCTTGTCCTGCCTTGCCTTGCCTTGTCCTGCCATGCCTTGTCTTGTCCTGCCTTGCCTTGTCTTGCCGTGTCCTGCCTCGTCCTACCTTGCCTTGTCTTGTCGTGTCCTGCATTGCCTTGCCCCACCTTGCTTTGATTGTCTGGTCCTATCCCGCCTTGCCCCGTCCTGCCGTTTATTGTCCTGCCCTGCTTTGCCAACATAAGCACTTGTCGTATTCCATGTTTCCTGTTCTTTCTTGAATATAATATGGTGTGAAGTCACGTGCACCCTCATAGTTACTGTGAGTTTGTGGTTTGTTATTTTGTAACACCATAATTAAGTCATCAGGTCATCCAAATATCATGTGCTGGTTCACCACCACCATCACCACCACCATCATCATAATCAAATACCTTCTAGTTAGAGTGGTCTATCGTGTTTCTCCAAATCGACCGATCTCTAACAGAATGTTTAAATTAATTTGCTAGCATCTTTCCATGTCTTCATAAAAAAGCTGCCAAGAATCTGTTCGATCTGGCTTCCATCTTCCAATCAATGTTTCCAGTTGTTGTAATATGTTCAAAGTTGTTCGCTATTTTTAATGTAGACAAACAATGTCGCTGTCCTTTTTTTAATGTCTGTGATAGGTTGTCTTTGCCTCCTTCGCAACGTATTTTGCCTATTCAAGGAGTTTCAGCATCTTACTATAAAACCACAAGTCTATGGTGCCAAGAAATGGTTTTGCTTGTTTGCTAATTTTTCAGGATTCCTCACTATATAAAATGCACATTCTTTATCTAATTTTTAAAGGTCTAAGAATAATTAAAACCACACATATATTGGTAACAATGGGCAGCCATAAAGATTGCTAACTAAATGGATAAATTTCAACACTTTAAACAAGGTGTTATACAGGTTTTTGGTACTATGACCTGATCTGTTCAATTTTTACAGTGCAATAATAATACGATTCATTCACATCGTGCCAAACTGGGTGTAATCTTCTTCTTCAGCGTTCTGAGCCATTGAGGTTCTTTGCTGCAAATACAATCCGTCTCCATTCGTCTCTCTGGTGGACCTTCTCTTGCCAGTCGTTGATTCCAAGTGCTTGTAGGTCTGTACATGTATTATCTCTCCACCGCCTTCTTGGTCTACCTCGGGGTCTACGGTCATTTATTTCCTGAGTGTAAGCGAGTTTTGTTTCCCTATTATCTTCAATTCTTTCTATATGCCCCAGCCATTGTAGTCTATTAGCCTTCATGATACCAGTGATTAGCGGGGACTTAAACAGATCATAAATGTCTTTGTAATTCTTTTCCACTCTCCACTTTGTGTATCCCTAATGGGTCCAAAGATGCGTCTTAAAATTTTGTTCTCAAAGGTTTGTAACAAGGCTTCGTCTCCTTTCGTTGTACTCCAGGTTTCAGAGCCATACAGCACAACTGGTCTGATCAGTGTTTTGTATATTGTGATTTTGGTGTTACGAGATAGCGCCTTTGATTTTAGTAGATGTTGTAGTGCATAATATATCTTATTTCCAGAGTTGATTCTAGTTTGTATTTCTTCCCTTATGATGTTGGAGTAGTTAAAGATTGTACCCAGGTATTTGTATGTTTCCGTTCTTTTAATGGTCATATTATCTATTTGTATGTGGCCAGAGTTTCTAGTCATTCCGTCTCTTGAAATTACCATATATTCTGTCTTATCTTGGTTGATAACCAGCCCCATCTGTTGGGCTTTTTCCTTTAAGTGAGTCAATATTTCCAATGTCTTTTGTTCACTTTGCCCTATAATATCTATATCATCTGCATAAACAAGCAGCTTGGATGTTCCTCCAATATCACATTCCTCCTTTACCTTCCTTACAACTTTCTCTAGAGCCAGATTGAAGAGTAGCGGCGATAGTACATCACCCTGTTTCAAGCCAGATGTTATTTGGAAGGGGTCTGATTTCCTGCCTTTATATGTTACTATATTATAAGTATCTTCCATGCATAGTCTGGTCATGTTGATTAACTTCCTTGGTATTCCAAATTCCTGCATAGCAGGAAATAGACTATTCCTATGGACACTATCATAAGCCTTTTTAAAATCCACAAACATGTTATGGAGATCTCTTTTATATTCCCAATGTTTCTCGGCTATTTGTCGTAAGATAAATATCTGATCTATTGTTGATCTGTTTTGTCTAAAACCCGCCTGGTAGTCACCTAATATGTCTTCTGAATATGGTTTTAGTCTATTTAGTAATACTGCGGATAGTAATTTATAGCTTGTGGACAGTAGTGATATTCCTCTATAATTTCCACAATGGAACTTGTCTCCTTTCTTAAAGATAGGTATCAATAATGACTCTTTCCAGTCATGGGGTAATTCTTCTGTCCTCCAGATTTTTATTATTAGTTCGTATAGCTTTAGATGTAATGCATGGTCACCTGCCTTTATAAATTCAGCAGCAATTCCATCAGTCCCAGTTGCCTTATTGTTTTTAAGTCGTGTGATTACATATAGGATTTCTTCAAATGTAGGTTCTTCAATTTGTGGTTCGCATGTTAGAACCTCTTCCTGTGGGAAAATGTTACTTGGATCTTCACAATTTAGTAATTCAATAAAATATTCTTTCCATGTGTTGCACATTTCCTCATTGGTATTTATCATATTCCCATTTTTGTCTTTTAAACCATATGTGTTTTGTTGGTGCCCTCGTTTCATTGACTTCAGTTCTTTAAAAAATTTTCTGGATTCATTTTTCTGGTGATTAGTTTCCATATCTTTGATTATATTATTCATATATTCTCGCTTCTGCTGTCTGACTATTTTTGTAGCCTCTTTACATTCATTTCTATAATGCTCTTCCTTTTGGATGTTATTGATGTCATTTAACCATACATGTCTGGCATTCTTCTTCCTAATGACTGCTTCTTCACATTTTTGATTGAACCATCTGTTCTTTCTATGCGTGGTTAACACACCGAGACATTCTTCTGCAGTAGACTGAATTGTATTCTTGATGTACAACCAAGTTTGGTCAACGCTTTCCTCCAAAGGGTTTTGCAGAGTTTCAAGTTTACATTTTATTTCATCTGTAAATTTCTCTTTGACTGTAATGTCTTGCAGTTTTTCTCTGTTATATGTTGGGTGTAATCTTTGTAATTTAGTATAGAAAGCTCTCTTAAGTTTTATTTTAAATTTTGCTCCAACGAGGAAGTGGTCACTGTGTCACTCAGCTCCTCTATAACTTCTGACTTGCTGTATGTTTGATGCATTTCTGTTGTTAATTAAAATGTGATCTATTTGATTATAGGTTCTCTTGTCACATGATTTCCAAGTTTGTTTGTGTATATCCTTTCTTTGTAGTCTGGTACTGCTAATCTACAGTCCTTTGGCTTCTGCCAGGTTGATGACTCTCCATCCATTATCATTTGAAGTTGTATGTAGGCTTTCCATACCGGCCACTTTTTTTATTAGTTTGCTCTCTACCTATTTTTGCATTGAAGTCTCCCAGCACAATCAGGATGTCCTGTTTGGGGGTTTCTTCTATGACATCTTCCAGATCATTATAAAAGTCTTCTTTAATATCATCTTCTTTCTCTTCAGTAGGTGCATGTACATTAATCATCGTTATATTTTTCCATTTACCTTTTATTCGTAATTTACTAATCCTGTCATTAAAAGTTTTAAAGTTTAAAACGTTCCCCCATAACTCTTTTTTGATGACAAATCCTGTTCCTAATTCATGTTTATTTTGGGTGTTTCCTCCATATATTATAATCATTCCATTTTGCTCTAAAGTACCCTCTCCTGGCCACCTTATTTATTGAATTGCTGTTATATCCATTTGATATTCAACCAGCTCCCGGGTTAGTTCTTCGGCCGCTCCAGCTCGATATAGTGTCCGTACATTCCATGTTCCAAATCTCAAAAGTCCTTTAACGTTCCAAGGTCGTTTGGGTGTAATGCCAAATAATATTATCCAAACACCGATCACGTAAATATATGTATAATCGGCACAGATTAGTACAATACATTTTACTTGAACATTTAGGTTTGTTTAATTTCTTTGATAATATCATTACATCTGTCTTCTTATTATGTAAAGCATTATATTTACACTTTCTGCAACCGTTGTATCGGTCATTTTCTGTAGTTCCTTAACTTGTTGCTATCAAGACTGCCACCAGAATGACGTCAATTGTGTATAACATGACTGCCAATGGCAATCCTTGCCATATTGTATATCCATACCATTGTATTCCCGGTTAGCGGGGTAGAGGTATCCCCTATCAAAGAAGATGTAAGACGTCTCCTTTCCTCCGTTAGTCTAGGGGACACTCTTGGGCAAGGGCAAGTGGAATACCCGTTTAGCCCCCCCCCCCCCCCTAATCACGTTACGTAAAGCCATGTAAGCAGGTGGTGGATGGAGTGTGAGAACAGCCGACAGATTGTTGTTGGTTATGGTCTGCACTCTGCGGCGATAGGCAGATGGTCTCATCAGTAGAGGCAATGGCTATGGTCACCGACTAGTACAGACACTACCCAGAAGGAAAGCAACGGCAAACTACCTTCTGCGAAACTTGTCAAGATACTCTAACAACCATGAAAAAAACACATAATAAGAAAGACATCAAACCAACTATGGACAATAAAAAGAATTATCGCCGAAGCAACAGAATGCGTGCGTTGTGCTCGATACCTTTGATAACAGCTAGCGGGGAGAAAATGAAGCGGACGGGAAGAGGTAGAGGAGATGGGGTAAGGAAAAGGAAGAAAAGGGCTGGGGCAAGAAGGGGTGGGAGGATAACGGATCGTTTTGAACTAAAGAAAATGCACGGGTTGGGTGTCGTGTTGTGATATAAAGTGTTGGTATGGGAGCCGGTCGTTCAGAAAGCAATGGCAAACTACTGAACGTAAAACTTGCCTAGTACATCAACAGCAGCTGAAAAATGCTGGTGTTGACTGCAACATTCTGTAAGTGATATGCAACATTTAAAAAAAAAAGATCAACTGTGTGATATCCTTGAGTAAGTTGGAATACCTTTCTAGCCACTGGTGTATGCCGCAACAACAGGAAAGCAGGAAGGAAGGAAATGCAAGGAGAGATAAAAAGAGGAAACATTGAACAGTCTGACATAATGACTGGAGGGATATCAGTATCAGAAATGATTGGCGATACACGAGAAAGAGGACCGCGGACAGACATGAAGACCAAAGCCACATGGCATAGACTGTACGAAGTGATTGGACACAATGATCAACAAAATGATATTGCACACAATGATCAACAAAATGATATAAAATGTGTTCACTGTCTTTCTCCTAACTATTATTTTCCAACACAAGGCTAATTTCCATATTTCACTCCTTATGTTGATATGCCCAGTGAATGTTATGTGTGGTTGTCTCTTATGGTTTTAATGACTGATGTTGTAAAACCTTCAGCTCTCTTTGTCTCGGCGTTTGTTGTCTTCTTTCGCTGCTCAGAATTAATCCCAAGAACCACAACTCCATTACCTTCAATTTCATAACAATCTCTTTGTGAATCGTCCGTATCCAGACAAAAAGAATGAATCAGACATACATTTTTGTGAATTTGTTGTGGTAGTTGTTATTGTAATAGCATTGCTAATTCTTGTTTATAAAATATTTACATATGACAATCCTTTCCTTTAACTCAATGTCACATCATCTGCCAGAAGTCACTTAAATAAAAAACACACGAAGCAAAATGTGTTACAAAAATGATATGCCATTTGGAATAAATAATGCACGTATGAGTTCTTGGTACCGAGAGAGTTAAGAAAATAGAACGGATATCTCTCAGTATATTACAAAGTCCCGCTACAAACAACACCATCCTTTTGCAAAAGACATTTACCAAATGACGCAACAAGAGATGACATGGTTAAGCTCAACGTAGCCCGCGAACTACATCCACAGACCCAGTCGATGAGAGACACAGCCAGAAGATTCCAAGGACACCAGAGATTAGCCGCAAGCCACCAAAATAGAACCAATGGGATTATCGTTACAGGAATAGAGTCAAAATAACGTTGCCTGTTCTGTCCAAGTGTAAGAAGTATAACAGAGTACAGAAAGATCAGTCGATATACGGAAATGTAACAGAAGTATACTATAGTACGAGATGATTAGTCGATATACCGAAACACAAATAATATATCGTTTGGTGAAAATTTCGA
Source organism: Cepaea hortensis (assembly GCA_963921405.1). Lineage (NCBI taxonomy): Eukaryota > Metazoa > Mollusca > Gastropoda > Stylommatophora > Helicidae > Cepaea > Cepaea hortensis. Next base: position 40,126,571 of record OY992887.1, on the reverse strand, counting down.
TTGGTGAGCATAATAGCTTATATAAATACCTTGCGTTATGCTGATTACACACACACACACACACGCACGCACGCACGCACGCACGCATCCATCCATCCATGCACACACACACACACACACACACACACACACACACACACACACACACACACAGAGTTGTTGAAGGAAGTTAGAAATGGGCGTTTGCTCGAATAATAGAAAACAGAAGTCATTGTGATATTAAAGAAACAGGTTGTGCCTAAATGTGCAATTAAACTAAATGACATTATTTTGGGGAAAGTGCAGAAATTCAGATATCTGGGCGTTTGGATAATATCAGATGGAAGAGGCACCACAGAGATAAAAATACAGAATAGGACAAGCAAAAAACTACATTCTAGCAAATGAGTAACATTTTGTGCAATAAGTCAGTGCCGTTGAAAGTTAGAAAAAGAGTCCTTGCATGTCACATAGAACCAATATTAATATACGTCTTCGAATACTGGACAGTTAGTAAAAATGCGAAACAATTCCTAGAAGCCTTAGAGGTGTGGTATTATAGAAGAATTCTTGCAGATAAATTGAGCAATTTGATCATCAGAAAGAATCAGTCATAATTTGTGTCCACATTATGAGAAAACAACATCTGAAACATGTTGTGATAACCGGAGAGATATGTGAAAAGAGAGATAGAGGAAGACAGCATGAGAAAAATGCCTGACAGTCTTGTGTTATGGCACGGAATGAAGTCAACACACATTTGATCTATGCCGTCGAATATCGCAATTTATGGAGAAGCATGATCCTCCACGTTAACCGGCAAGGCACTGGATGATGATGATGCTGATGTTCAGCCAGTTGTGATGTACAGAAGCGAACCAAGAACAATTAGCAGACAAGTGAGGAATTATGTGGAAACTGGAGATGTGGTTTCATAGACGAATTATAGACAATCACCCTGGACAGATAACAAGACCATTGAAAACATCTGGAAAGAAGCTAACTCACAAAGAGAACGTTGAAGCAGGATAAAGGCTGAAAAAGATTGCGATCGCTGCGGGTGCGACCTCCTTGCCGTGCTTTGAAATGGGGTTCAGGATTATCGCCGGCACGCGGGAGTTCGCGGCGAGGTCTCTCTCGACAACCTGGCCAGTGTATATTGGACGTAGATCTCGCAAGTACACAGCTGAAACACTCAGTTGGATGTTTGGAATGTATATTATTTTACCTGTTGGGAATAAATCATGCGTGCTACGGTATTCATGCCTACCAAAATGTCCCGTTTCTTGGTCGGTTGACCTAAAATGTTGACTTCTCGTCCTTGATATGGGAACGTAAATTACAAGTACCTCTGAAGTTGAAGTGGTTTCATCTAATGGCGAGGGACATTGATAACAGGGAAATCTAATCCACACGCAAACATCAATTCAGTGCTCTAGAAGTATTAGTCTGTGTATGGACTACACTTGAGTTCAAAGAGAGCGAGCGAAAAAAATAAAGATAAACTCAGAATTGCGTCATGTCGTCAAGGAAAAAAAAGAAGAGAATAACATAAAACAAACACTGTTAGAGCTGACCATAACCCATGTACTGTAGAAACACACTACCCACTGCACACTGTCAGCGTTAAAAAATTGCCTTCATTCTTCTAATCCACATGTTCGGGTCTAGTAGCTTATTAAGGCCACATGTGGGGTAAATAAACACCATTGACTAGACTATGGACACGGTTAAAGCCATCATATTTCGGTATCACTTAATTGTGTCTTTTCAATTGCCAGGAAATGCTGAAGAATTCAATCAGTCTGGCTGCAGACACAACTATACCAAAATTAAAGAAAGTACGTCGTAATAAATGAATGACTGAAGACATTTTACGACTAATAGAAGAAAAAAAAAAGACACGACAAAAATAATCCTGACAAATATGAAGAGATTCACAGAAGTCAGAACAATATGTAAAGAGACGAAAGAAGCATGTCTTGAGAAACATTGCATGTAAATTTGAAAACAGCACAACAGTAAAAGTAACAAATTAATGCACAACAGAATTCAGGACCTTACTAATAAAATAAAAGCTGCATTAACAGGCTGCCTTAAAACAAAAGGTGGAAAAACCATAATAAAGAAGGATCAGATTTTAGATACATGGTCAAGGTACGTAAAACAACTCTATAGTGATACACGTGAGGAACAGTTGGATATTTCTTATAATATGGAAGGACCACCAATACTGAAGATGGAAGTTCAGCATGTTCGGAATCAAATAAAAAACAAAGCAAATATTCTCATATATTAAATCCTACATCCCACAATGACCATGATGCATAAAACGCTGTACACGCATCTTCTAAATCAGTGGCAGCAGCAGTCAAGTCTATTCACATCTCGAAACCTTCATATGTGTCATATGCAAACACTGCGACATTGCACCGGTTGTCTTTGCCAGAGCGATAACCACCAACAGTAGAGGCCAGTTTATTATTCGTCTCCAGTCTACGTGATATCCTCCTGACCACGATTTTCTCCATAAGTGATCCTATGGTGTTCTGTAGGAAGATGTTTCTATAGTTGTTTATCTTGGTGTGATCTTTACCAGGCTTGGGGACGAGTCTGAGGCAGTTGTGTAGCGATACATCATAGACAATGCTGGTTTTTCATGATGTCGTTACATGCCCTTGTTAATTCCTCTAGGTTTTCTCTAGGCCGTTTAAGTCTCTGTGCTTAACGTCATACGTTCCTGGAGCTGTGTCCGGGCATGTCTTTGGCATTGCTTTGATGTCTGCCACCGAGATGTTGGTTACACCCTCTTCTGTGACATTAGCGACGTGGATGCCATATACTGACTCTTTTATATGTTGCCTCTCGACTATAAGTGTCTTTTCGGTCTGCAGAGGGAATCTATGCAAAAAGGGCTCTCCTGTTTCGTCATCGGTTAGTAGTGTCACCCCATGGTCCATCTTTAGCTCTGACATGGAACATGCTCGTTTACCATCATTCATGTTCTGACAAAGGCGCTAAGTTTTTGAATAAGTTTTTGCCCAGAATGCGTGCTTAGACTCCCTACCAATTTACTTGAATTTTCAGAGAGTAGTTCATTTTATAATTGCAAGCCTTGTTTCAGCACACCACAGAGCTTAGGCGACTTTCTGCATCGCTCCCAGTCTTTTGTGGCACTTCGTTTTTCTATCAAGGCTTTTGTCACTACGGGTGTCTGCCATGGTGGTTCCTTGTACGAGCGGTTTTCTTGAACAATATCTCGCAAGGAGATGGTCACTCCCGTGATGTCCCAGGACGCCCCAACGGTTAAATGCACTCATGATGGGGAGACCAGAGTGAGGTAATCATTGTTCTAGTAGCTGTGGAAGCCTGCATATTTAAAAACCTCGTCAGTATTTAAACGTGTCTCCTGGAGCGCAATCACGTCATCGTGGATAATTTTGTGCCTCTCTGTCGCGCTCTCTGGTAGTTCTAACATAGCTTCAGCAGGTGGTTATTTCCCAGGTGTTCTGATTTTGACTATTTACTGTGTATGCTTGCACGTCTCTTGCGTGGCATTGTGCCATGCTTTCTTCTCCTTCTTCCACTCCTCGTGATTGCTGCTGCATCAGATCTTAGCACGTGTGCACGAACTCCGTATCTGCTGTGATAATCAAGTTTATTTAATATATAAATCATGGTTAATATCTTTGCTTTATTGACTATACAAAGGCTTTTGATAGCGTTAGACATGTCAGCATGGTGGATATGCTTGCAGATCTACAAATTGACGGGAAAGACATTAGACTTATAAAAAACATATATTGGAAACAACAAGCTGCAATAAGGATTGATAATGAAGTGGGACAGTATCAGCCAATTAAGAGAGGTGTTAGGCAGGGATGTGTGATGTCTCCAGATCTTTTTTCCCTGTACAGTGAAACTATTTTCAGAAATGTAGAGGATATAAATGGAATCAGCATTGGAGGACGAAACATCAATAACATTAGATATGCAGATGATACAGTATTAATTGCAGACAATGCGCAGGACCTGCAACAATTAGTAGATGCGGTTGTTGTACACAGTGAGCAACTGGGGTTAGAATTAAATTGTAAAAAGACTCAGGTTATGGTCGTCAGTAGGAAGGAAGAAGTTCCACAATGTAATATACGAGTAAATGGAAATATTCTTCAACAAGTGAATCGGTACAATTATCTTGGAACAGTTATAACATCTGATGGGAGATGCCTTGAAGAGATTAGAACAAGAATCGCCATGGCGAAAGTAGCCTTTAGCAAGATGAAAAACATTCTGACCAATAAAAAGATGTCAATTGAAACGAGAAAAAAGAGTGTTGAGGGGATACATAGAGCCTGTTCTTTTGTATGGATGTGAAACTTGGACAATGAGCAGTCAAGCTGAAAAGCATCTGATGGCTGCAGAAATGTGGTTTCTGAGGAAAATGCAAAGAATACCATGGACAGACAGAAAAACCAATGACCAAGTACTACAGGAGACAAATGAACATCGTAGACTGATTAGAGAAATTAGACGTAGACAGTCAAAATTTTTTGGACATGTTATGAGAAGAAATGGGTTGGAGAACTTAGTGACAACTGGCAAAATCGAGGGGAACAGACCAAGAGGAAGACCGAGAGGAAAATACCTGGATGGCTTGGCCACATGGCATGGACGAGACAGGAACACTGAGCTGATCCAAGACACTGGTGATCGAGTGAAATGGCGAGTCATGACCGCCCACGCTTTCCGGCATGGCACATGATTGATTGATTGATTGGTTAATATATTTAGTACTGAGGGTTTATTAACGGTTGCCCGAGCAGTGCCCTTATGTTTGGGAAGGAATCAGGAATACAACGTTCATCAGCCAGAAAAACTGAGTAAGAGTACAGTTTTTAGAATTTTACACAACAGATATGACAAAAGTGTGTGCCCGCTGAGTCCCGCACCTGCTGACATGTGAACAGAAACAAACCACGAGTTGATTGCTGTGGCCAGTTGCTGAACATGTGGCGGTCGAAACACATGTTGACACCATGGTGACGGTAGATGAGACTTGGATTCGCCATTATGACCCAGAATCCAAAATTGCCAGCATGCAGTGGAAAACCCCGGACTCGCCAACACATGTCAAGCCAAGAGCACAAAAATCTGCAAGAAAAGTAATGCTGACTTTTTTTTTGGGGGGGGGGGGTGTTGGGGGTGGGGGGGGGGAAGGGGGAGGTGGCATCAAAGGTGTCATATTAAAAGATTACATGCTTCATGGCAACACGGTTAATGGGCAGTACAATGCAGATCTCCTTATTAAACTAAGAAAGGCTGTGACCAGAAAACGCGGGATAGCGCGTAACAAATTCTGACTTTGCTTCAAGACAATGCGCCCTCCCATAAAGCACGGCTTGTGCTGCAAACTGCCAACAATTTGAATATTGCAATTTTTCCACACCCACTATATTCTCCAGATTTGGCTCCATCAGACATTTTTCTTTTCCCAAATATTAAAAAAAACAGCTGAAAGGAAATCGTTTTGACAGTGACGAAGATGTCATACTGCCTTGTGATAACTGGTTTAGTTAAAAATTCTAAATGTCTTTTCAAGGTCGCACAGAGATGGCAGAAATGCAGACATTTAGGTGGTGGCTACATTGAGAAGGAATAAGCACTGTGCCAAATCTCAATTTTCTCCGCCTTCTCCTTCATGGTCAAGCTAAAGACGTATAAGAAGCCTCTTATATATATATATATATATATATATATATATATATATATATATATATATATATATATATATATATATATATATATATATATATAAGGTGTCAGGATTTGTCAGATATGACTGAGCTACCGTATAACAGTAAACGGTACTACCTGCTTTCTGTTAACGCCGAACGTTGGGCGGCGCTTACCAAACCCGACACCCCACATTGTGCCAACGGCTTCGGACGGAAGAGCGCAACTGGGAGGGTACAAGCCTTACCCTGGTGCGAAGAAATACAACCTAAAGACAAAATGTCATGGCAGGGCAGACCAGGCCCTAAGCCTTGGTTGGCGGCTGGTCTAGGATCGAAGCTCCGACAGGCGGACAGTTAGAGCATTGCTTTGCTGATCCGGCAGATTCTGCAGCTTGTCTTGTTCTAGATATAGGGGTGTTACATTTCCTCAGGAGTGAACTAGGCAGGCCTAGAGAGGGATCATGCTGCATGGGCAATACATGATCTCTATATTTTAGCCAAGGCTTTGTGCTATGGAGAGGCAATAACTCCATCCCTGGTCTTAACTGGTCTCGGAATCAAAGCGAGAGGCAACTGTTACGGGTTATAAGTCCCTGTCACTTGGCGTAGACATGGGGCGCCACGCGTTGCCTCTGACGGGGGGAGACACCTACAGGTGTCACTGATCAGCTATCGCCCGCCTCAAGCTGGGCAGCCCCCGGCCAATTGGGTGCTGAGCAGCCACGGCCTGCCTGCTTCAATGGGTGCTTGAGGCTAGGACAAAATCTGAATCGCAGGCTGTAAAACCAATGCACCAGGTACAAATAAAAAGAAATATAGACACCTCAAGCTACGGCTTGCAACCTGGAACGTGAGAACCATGTGTCCAGGATTTTCCACTGACTTGACCAATATTGACGATGTGAGAAAAATGGCTGTGATTGATGCTGAACTCAATCGTCTTAACATTGATATTGCTGGTCTGCAGGAGACTCGCCTCGCTGAGGAAGGGTCACTCAGGGAAAAAAATTACACCTTTTATTTGGAAGGGTAGAGGGCAGGCAGAAAAAAGGCAACACGGTGTGGGCTTTGCAGTGAAGAATCGCTACTGGGAATGACTGAAATTCCAGCAGGAGGAAATGAAAGACTATTATCCCTGCGCTTGGCAACCTCTTGTGGTTTTTCCACCATTATTACTGCATATGCACCGACACTCGATTCCTCTGATGATGTGAAGGATTCGTTCTATGAGGAGTTAGACTCCGTGATCAAGGCAGTTCCAAAATATGACTACATTTATATGCTCGGTGATTTCAATGCTCGTGTGGGCAAGGACTCGAGTTCATGGCCAGTGTGCCTTGGAAAATACAACATCGGTCGCATGAATGAAAATGGGCAAAGGCCGCTGGAGCATTGCACCAGTAATGACCTATGTATTACAAACTCCTTTTTTTAAACAAAAGATATGCATAAGGTCGCATGGAAACATCAAAGATCCGGCCATTGGCACAAGCTGGACTTCATCATCACACGGAGACAACATCTGAACCATATATCATTGACTCGAAGTTACCACAGTGCTGACTGTGATACGGATCATCCTTTGGTTGTTGCAAGGGTTAGACTGAGACCCAAGAGAATCTACACAGCTAAACACAAATCTAACCCCAGGATTAATATTATTAACACTCACAATCCTGAAAAGTGCTTTCAGTTTCAACAGCAACTTGAAGACGCTTTCACTGATACACCAGAAAATTGTACAGTAAATGAAAAGTGGGGTCAACTTAAGAAATCTCTTTATAAAACTGCCGTAGGGGTTTACGGCACTGTGGATCATAAGAGGCAGAACTGGTTTGTGGCAACCAGCCAGACTCTGCAGCCCTTGATTGATAAGAAGAAGATAGCTCGCTTAAGAAACAAGGAAAGACCAACGCGAAACACTCTGAGTGAGCTAAGGCAAGCTAGGAAGGATGTGTAAAAGGCTGCCAGGCAGTGTGCAAATGATTATTGGATAAAGTTATGTGAGTCCATTCAAATCGCAAGTGATAAGGGAAACATAAGAAGAATGTATGAAGGAATAAAGAAAGCCTGTGGTCCAGTGATCAAAAGAAGTGCACCATTGAAACCCTTAACTGGAGAAATCATCACTGATAAGAAACAGCAGATGGACATATAGGTAGAGCACTATTTGGAGCTTTACTCAAGTGAGACCAAACTAGCGGATGATGCCCTCAACGCCATAGAGGCTCTACCAACTCTTGACCACCTATAACAGAGCATCATCTCTGTTAGGGGGTTTAATGGGTGGTGTGCAAAGGGGAAAAGACTAGTATACAAGGCACGGCTGAGCATTCCGTTGGGATGTAACTAGGGACGCTCAAGCTTTGACGCAGGGGGGGGGGGGTAGGAATAGTTAGTTAACATCTGTACCTCGGATCAGCAACACCTATTGTAATAACATCTGTCCAGAAAGTCATTGTATGCTGTTTTATATTCTACGATGTATTCAACTGAATAAATATATGAAATACAGCGAGGACTTTGTCTCTTCTCTATAACCTCAGCACTGTTATAAGAGTAGAAATGTTGCCGTTTGACCAGGATGCGATTGTCTGGATTGACCGAAGTATTAACCACGGCGATCGTCAAACAACTTCATTGTTGCGGTGACTAACCGAAGTATTGACCACGGCACGTTTTGAAACATTTATTGAACACGCTTGGAAGATGGCTGTCTTTGTTGATACAACCTTGAATGTGAGACTTGCAACAGCCAAAAGCCCATCCAGGGGTGGCTGTTTGTGAGTTTGTGATCTTGCCCTGTTCAACTGTGTCAAGAGGCTGCTTAATCAGATCGCCGTTCGCATTCTCATTTCATCGGCCTAATATAATCAAAGCTGAAGCCCATATTATCAAGTTGATCGTTGTCTCTGCGGTCGTCAAGTCCACACATTATCAAGCTGAACGTGAGCACTCAACGAAGTTGGTTTCTATCAAGGGCCTACCAAGAGGCGGCAGTCAAGTACCCGTCCAAGGGCGAATTGTCAGTAAAGATTGCGGCGGTCAAGTAATTCCTTACTGTGTCGATTGGGTCATCTCCTGGACGCTGTAGTTCGTGAGCTTTAATGTCGTGAGCCAGTGTCAAGAATGAACTTAGGACAGGCATCTGGTCAGTTTGTTCAGCTGGGAAATGCTCGAGCAGACAACATTGGTAACTGAAGCAAGTATAAGTCTAATAGTTTAACTTAGTGGAAGATTATAAAACTTGGTTAGTTTAGAATAACAATATCGACAACATTGGTAACTGAAGAAAGTGCAAATCTAATAGTTTAATCTGGTGAAAAATTATAGAACTTGCTTAGTTTAGAATAATAATATTGTCTTACTATATATTATTTTACTATATTGTGTTGTACTGGTATATTCTGTATTTCAGATTTATAATGGAACCCCAAGATCTTTCCTTAGTACAGGTGCTTGGTGGTGTAGGTAGAGCCATATCCAAGTTAGACACAGCTTTGAAACAGCAAAGCATAGCTGTTGACATTGATAAGTTTAGTGGGCAAGCAAAATATTTTAAAGAATGGATTGTGTCCATCGAAAAACATGCTTATTTAGTGGGCGCCACAGACGAAGACAAGAAAAACTTAGCTTATAAGACAAGTGTATCGCCTGTCTCAGATCATATTAGAAGAAAATTGGAAGCAGGAACAGGTGAGACGTGGGAGCATTTTAAAGATGATCTAGCTCATAAATATGCTGAGATCACGGATCCCCAACATGCTTTTTCAGTATTAAGACAATCTAGGCAAGATAATGGAGAAAGCGTTCAGCTGTACAGTGATAGGCTGATTAATCTAGCTGAAGAAGCATTCATAGGCCAGAATGTTCAAGGCGAGGAAGTGGAGAAGATGCTGGTTGGAATTTTTGTTGATGGGATAAAGTCAGATGGACTTAAATTTAAACTTATGAGGGAAAATCCTGCGAGGTTATCACAGGCTGTGGATATAGCTGTACAGGAAGAAAGTTTGAGAAGGAGATTTAGACTAAGGGTAGGACGAGAGATAGGAAGTAATAGAGAAGAGAGAATTGAGGAACCTATGGAGATAGGACAGGCAAGATACGGATGGAGAAGACGAGGAGAAATACAGACATTGCAGGGAAATAATGAAAATAATCATGATAGAGGAAGACAAATGAGAAACCCTATAAGAGAGACGGTAGGTAGTACAAATATGGTTTGTTGGAATTGTGGTCAGAGGGGACACGCTTCTAGATTTTGTGGCAACAGACGTGCTCAGGTTAGTGCACAGAATAGAAGTGTAAACAGTAGACCAAATAGAAATTTTGAAGACAGACAGAGGAATTTTACAAGGCCAAGAACGCAGGAAAACTGGCATCCCACTTACTGAGTAGGACCTGCGGTAGGAGGGAAAATAAAAAGGTCCCAAGAGTTAAGGAATATTTTAATGACAAGTATAGGAGGACAAGTAGAAAGTGGTCTCAACTTGGTGAAATAAAACAGTTCTCAGTGAATATGACGGATCCCAGTTCTTGCATAATAGAAATAGGAAAATTTAGAATTCGAACATTGGTTGATTCGGGAGCTCAAGTCAGTGTAATCAAGGAAAAATTCTTATATAGTACATTAAAGAATTTTAGAATATTTAGGAATCAGGACAATCTCCATTCTGTTACCGGACAAAATTTGGAAGTGGTCGGACAAACAATGATCAACTTTACGTTAGGAGGGATAAATGTGAGACACTTTTTCTATGTAGTTAAAGATTTAAGTAGGAACATGATCCTAGGTAGAGATTTCTTGCCAAAAAAAAAAATGGCATAAGACTTTATTTTGATGTACAAAAGTTAAGATTTCAAGATGTCTATGTTGATTTATAAGAAGATATGCACGTATCGGCGCTGTTTAGAGTAAAAACGTCCATGTCCTTAAAACCACAGACGGTCAATCTGATACAGGCAAAAATAAAAAAAAATCCTTATTTTTCGATAGGACAAATAGTTACGATAACAGAGTTAGAGAGAGAAATAATAGATGAACCAGGGTTAGAAGTCACAGATGAGATAATAACACTAGATAAACACTTCAGCTTTCCAGTGATGCTCTTTAACAAAACAGGGAAGGAGATTAAATTATACAGAGGGTGCGTGATTCCCAAAGTAGCACATAGTCATAACTGCATATCAACTACAGAAAGAGAGGAAATATCGAGAAATAATTATTCAGAAACCCCTATTGAAAGAATCAATGCCAGAAATAGACGTGGAAGATGATGGAACGTACAGAATGATGAATTGATCCATGCATTCAGAAAACATACATCTCAAATATATTCAGTAGACAAAAGAACAAGAGAACAGGAATTATTATACAGTTGAAAGCTCCACCAGAGTATAAGGAAGTATTAGAAAAGTTAGTGAGAGAAAATCAAGACGTTTTTGCTATTAATGACTTGGAGTTAGGTAAGACTAAGACAGTTACTATGGAAATAGACACAGGAAATTATCCACCAATTAGTTTGAAACCATATAGAACTCCTCTAAGGAATAGAGAAATTGTAGAAAAAGCAATAGAAGATATGCTAAAAGCAGGAATCATAACAAGATCCAAGTCAGAATGGTCATCTCCGATTGTAATCGTGACCAAGAAGGATGGGAGTCACAGATTCTGTTGTGACTACAGGGCCCTGAACAAAATTACCAAGAATATAGCTTATCCGTTGCCGGTGATCGATGATATTTTGGGGCTACTTAATGGGTCTACCTTCTTCACTACGCTAGACGCAAGGTCAGAATTTTGGTGTATCCCTATGTCGCCGGATGCTCAGAAGAAAAGTGCTTTCTGTACGCACGCAGGTTCTTACGTATTTTTACGAATGCCTTTTGGGGTAAAGACAGCGCCTTCTCATTATATGTTGTTAATAAATCAAGAACTGGAGGGCTTGCAAAAGTTTGCATTAGCATATATAGATGACATTTTAATCTACACAGCAGGAGACGTACAAGACCATCTGAAACATGTAAAAGTAGTATTTGATAGGCTACGATTACACGATGTTACATTGAAACTCAGTAAATGTGAACTCCTAAAAACAGAAACTAAGTATTTGGGGTACATCATTGATAGAGAAGGAATTAAACCAGATCAGGACAAAGTGAAAGTCATTAAAGAACTACCTGCTCCGACCAACGTGAAAGAGGTTAGGGCTTTTATTGGTACGTGTGGGTACTATCGTCGGTTTATTCCAAATTTTGCACAAATAGCAGAACCCATCACTAATCTGACTTGCAAATACGCAAGATTTAAATGGAATGAAGATTGTCAGAAAGCATTTGATTTTTTGAAAAATAGTTTAACGGTAGTTCCATTATAAGCACATCCAGATCTAGACAAACAGCTGATTTTATATACAGATGCTTCAGAAAACGCCATAGGAGCATGTTTAACGCAACCATATGAAGGAGAAAACTCAGGAATACCAGGAGTTAAGAACGAAAGACCAATCTACTTTCTGTCACACACACTTAGTAAATCTCAAAAAAAAGGCCGACTATAGAAAAAGAGGCATATGCTATCCACTATGCTCTTCAGGAACTAAATTATTATTTACATAACGCTAATTTCATTATTAGAACTGACCACATGCCCTTAAAATCTTTACTAGAAGCTCCAGTACAGAACAGGAAAATACAGACATGGGCGCTGAACTTACAGGGGTACAACGCAAAGATACAGTACATATCCGGTAAAGAGAACACCTGTGCAGATTTATTATCCAGAATCCCGTATCCAGAGACGACAGAGGATACTAAAGATGAGAGTGAACCCGAAATAGATGACCGAAACTGGCAAGTAAATATACTAGATTCTGCCATATTGAATAGAGAAAATTTTAGGAGCTCACTGTCAGATCAAGAATCCGAACCAATAGCGGAAGATCCACAATTAATGCAGTTTGATATGAAAGAAGAACAAGAATTGGATCTGAAAGTAATAGAAATAAAACAGAAGTTGAAAGAAATGGGTGAAAACAGTTCTAAGAAGAATTTTTTAGTCTTGCAGGATGACAATCAGTTATATTATGTGAGTGAAAAAAGTGAAGATGTGAGAAAATACATTCCGAAACATTTTGAAATTGAGATTCTAAAGGCATATCATGATGAGAATGGTCATCTTGATCGAGACAAGTTAATTAAAGCCCTCAAGAATAAATATTATTGGCCGAATTTATTTAAAAGCGCTTGTAAATATGTTGACGCGTGTGAGAAATGTAGGTTAAGAAATATGAAAACGATCAAATGTCCCTTACAAGATACTGACATCCCTCAGTTTCCAATGCAGAAAGTGAGTTTAGATATTTCAGGTCCTCACCCTAGAACGTTATCGGGGAATGTATACCTACTACATATCGTGGATTGCTACAGTTTATGGCCGGAGGTTTATGCAATTCCGAATAAGAGCGCTGATACCATCATTAATATTTTTCTACAAGAGTACATACCAAGGTTTAGTTGCCCACAGACGGTACTCACAGATAATGGAAAGGAGTTCGTGAACAAGAAGTTTGAGAAATTATTACAAGATTTGAATATCGCCCACATAAAAACTTCTTATTATAGACCTTTCTCAAATGCGAAAAATGAGAGACAACATCGGACATTATATAATATAATAGCAAAAATTGTAGAGGAACATGATAGGGATTTGGATCTTTACTTGGGATCTGCATTGGGCGCGATACGCACAAATCAAAATGAAGGGACAGGTTTTTCACCATTTTACTTGCTACACGGAAGTACACCAATACTCCCAATTGACAATCTGGTAAAACCTAGACGTAAATATATGGGGGAGGATTTTCAGGGAGTAATGTTACAAGAAATGCACAAAGCGCATGTAAGGTTAAGAAACAATATAATTAAAGCCAGAGAAAGACAGAAAAAGTACGCAGACAAAAATACACAACTACAGGAATTTAAAGTAGGTGATAGGGTTTACTATAAGAAACATAGAAGAAACTCAAAATTTGATGCTCATTGGATTCCAGGATATTACATTTTAGAAAATTTAGGGCCAGTATCATATAGTATCAAGAACCAAATTACAGGACATGTGGTGCGGTCACATGTGGAGTATTTAAGACGAGACAATGAAGATAAGGGAGACGACAATAATAATAATTATACAGAATTGGTATACTCAGATGGACAACTCGTCAGACGAGTCAAATATACGATACCCTCAGATTTTGGAAAAGAACTGGTACAAAAACAAACAATAACATCACCAATTTATGACGAAACTGGTGAACAAGCAGAAACAGTACCGAAAACTCTTAGGAGAGAAGAAAATAATACGTATGATGGTTATAATAGTGTTGAATCTATGGAGGAGGAGGTAACTGCACCATTTAAAAATACCAGACAAGCAGTGAAAAGGAGGATAGAGAGACACAAAGAAAGAGAAGTTAAAAGACAAAAGAGAATTAGAGAAAATTCATCAAGCGACGAAGATATGCCACTACTCGAAAGATCGTTAAGAAACCATGATAGACAGATTAGATTAGATATGGAAAGAAAAAAAATAGCGGCCGCTAGCAATAGATATACAGATGAAGAACAAGAAATGGACGAAAATTCAGAATCTAATGGAAATAGTAGCATGAAGGAAGATGTTTCTCTTCGGGAAAATGAGGACATTGATGTGGAGATGGCACTTATAGAGAAAAATCTAGAATTACCGAAGAAGAGGAGATATGGTAAATAGATTGATAGAATATTCTGCAGATAGCAAGATGAAAATTTTTTGGTTTAAAGAGGAAATTTGTAATTGATGAAAAACGGTACCTGTGAATTACAGATGAATTATAGAAGCAGGTTAGCAAATAGCCTGGTTAATAGTTGTGAGTTGTCTTGATGAGTAGACATGATATTGTATATTTTTGTAATAAGTTAGGTGATATGGGTGTCAATTCTCGTGTGGTCTTGGAGATGTATTATTTATTGCCATTTAATTTTGAAATTTGACTTTTTGAGTTTTCTTAGTAGGTAAATAATTGGTTATTAGTCCAAAAATGCGACTAATAATGGATAGGTTGTATTTAAATATGATTTTTTTTTGTTTCATCATGTATGTCATATTATTTTGAATAATATCTTCCTTTGACTTGGTTGATTGCCTTTATTTAAAATTTGGGGATAAAAATTGTCTTGAAAATGTTGGGGGGAATGATATCCTGTTTTGACTTCGTTTCGGTTTGCTCATGAATTGTGATTTTATTTGAATTACTTTGTTTATTGAATAGTATTTAGCCTTGTTTAAAAATAAGTTGTTATTGTTTTGCTTATAGTAAAGAGTTGGTTTAGATCAATAAGACTAGCTCTTATTGAATAATTAATAGGATCTTTCGTTCAGAAAATAGTAAACAAACGACTGTGGACTAGGAAGAGAGACATATTCCCCTTGTGAGTAATAAGTTTTAGTAAACATGAGTACCATAAACTTCGGCCTTGTACTTGCAGGAAGGCTGCTGCGTCAGTCAGCATTAATGGTTGGAATATGAGGGGTTAGTTACAGGGTGGCGAAAAAGGGAGTACATGTAGTTTAGAAACACATGAATTAAATGCCATGCTTGGATGACGGGTTTTATAATAGATGCTACACAAGTAAAAGTTGGTAGAAATATATGGATCTGGGGGGTTGAAATAGGAGCTGCATTAAGTCAGCATTAATTGAAAATACATGGATTGGATGCCATGTTATATTATGGGAGAAGAGTGGATTAACTTATTGACACTTGTTGTGTGTTCAGAGTAAACAAACGTGAGTAATAGTAATGAAGGGACGCTGTGGTAACAGCATAAATCATAATTTTTGGAGCTTGCGAAGGTATGTTGTAGGTAAAGAATAGATACTAATATGCGATAAACAGAGAGAAAAATGGCAGTAGTTGCTGGCTGATTTATAATCCTGACAGTAGAAGGGTGGTTTTAGATCGACGTAACTTTTGACAGGAACATTTATTATTAACAAAAAAATGAAGATAATTGAAGATTAGCGGATTATATGATTTGGGTTTTTGAAAACTTTACGTTATAAAGTTTTGAGAGTGCATGGGAGGATAAATGGGATAATTGTGACTACTTCTTACTACTTTCTCTTTGGTGCGCACCAACCACTTTCCTGTCTATCCTGTGTTGTTAGTGAGAGTATGATAAATTGTAAAAATACATAAGAAATCTTCAATTTTTGTTAATCATAATTTAGATCGATATTTTTTATAAAGCGCATTGCTTTGTGACGTGGATTACAAGATGAGCTTTTGTAAAATATACTTACGTTATAATAATGTATGTGGCTGGCTATAAGATGAATTGTTGGGATAGAGGGATAGAGAGATAGAGAGGGGTGTATTAAATAAGAGTTCCGGTTTAGATTTTAGTTGAGACAGGTTTAAATTGTTCAGTGTAAAATATGTAAGCGGATTGCTAATGGTTTGAGGATGAAGTAATTTTGTGAGAGCGTTTAGTTAAGTGTTTTAAAAAGTCATAGAATTTGGAGTAAGACTTTTCGGGGAAAAGTCTTGTTGAGGGTAGAGAGGAATATAACAGAGCATCATCTCTGTTAGGGGATTTAATGGGTGGTGTGCAAAGGGGAAAAGACTAGTATACAAGGCACGGCTGAGCATTCCGTTGGGATGTAACTAGGGACGCTCAAGCTGTGACGCGGGGGGTAGGAATAGTTAGTTACCATCTGTACCTCGGATCAGCAACACCTATTGTAATAACATCTGTCCAGAAAGTCATTGTATGCTGTTTTATATTCTACGATGTATTCAACATAATCCAGTACAACCAAGGTACCAACTTAAGATCCTCTGAAATATAACTACACCAGATTACCTCAAGGATCCAAAACCTGAACACCAACAAAAAAGATCATATGAAAGCAGCTAAATGTCTCTACATCTGCAACAAAAGGAATCATCTGATTGTTTGCAACCCTGTTTATGTGCTGGAATGATTCATCTTCGGATATATGTAGGTATATATCAATTCTGGACCTAGTCACAGATACTACCATGAGATGCCTCTTAGCCATATAAGCTCCTACACTGGACTAGATAACAACGACTAACTCCTTGCTGGTCCAATGTCAACCTAAATGCCATGGGTTATAGACTCGCGACTTGGTGGGTGTAATATCTTTGTGAACATTGGGATTCTGATATTGGAATCAGAGCAGCTGAATGGCCGTCTACTTGGCATCACGTATGGTGAGATGGGAAAGTACCTTCTGCAGAGCTTAAATGGAAATTCCGGAAAGTAAGACCAACGAAGGCCTCAATTTCACCGAAAAGACACCGAGCCTACTACAACAAAGTATTCGACAATTCTAGCCCGCGGAGGGATATGTGATTGTGTGTAATTTCTATTCTTGGATTATAGAGTATGATTTACACCAGCCAGTTCCAAGTGGATATACATATTAGAAACACAACTGAGTTCAATAATTCGGTACCCAGATAATGGGAAAAGGATATATCTACAGCAGAGATGAACCCTTAACCGCACACCAGGAGATAAATGACTCTATTAATTAGTTTAATTGAGTACCAACTGCTTTTTATATGTGTTTTTCTATGCCATGGATTTATAAGGTAAATAGTGTTTTATTTGGTAATGAGGTATAACCAAAGAGTGGTTATGGTATAGTGAGTATTTTGACACCATCTCATTATTTTTAAATATGAGAATTGTAAAGGGTGTCAGAAAAAAACTGTTTTATATGTTGGATTCTATGTACTTAGATCATTGTTTGCCTTAATGATGTAAGGTGGGTCAACGATAGTAGACCCAATTTGTGGTTGTTGTGTTGTTTGTAATAACATTGTTTATTTTTTGTTGGGACAATGGGGTTAATATGTTTTGATTATGCAAATCATTCCCATGCCTGTTCTGAAAATGAATTGTGGTAATTACAAATATATGTGTTACTACAGATCTTGATTTCATACCTGAACTGTTTGTCCAAAATTGTTGTGTACATCAAGTAAATGTGATGTCGGTTCAACAATGGTTGTTTATATGTTGTGAACAATCAATATCCTCTAACACTATAGTAAATTTAAAGGGTGATGAAGTTGGAAGGGAAACCTACACACAGATGCAATTATTTCAAGGATTGAAGTGTTTTCTCCTGATGTTTGTGGTAAATATCCCTGATCATCTTGCATTCTAACAGTGACCAGAGAATCAACAAATCCCCTAGACAACTTAACAAAATATTATCTTAAATTAAAATCCACATCCCACAGCTGGCGAGAAGGACAAGTCCCACAGGATTTCAAAGATTCAAGCATCATAACACTTTACAAGAACAAGGTCGTTCGGAGCGACTGCAACAACTGTAGGAGTATCTCACTTCTGTGTATTGTTGGAAAAGTATTTTCCAGAATTGTTCTGCGCAGACTTCAAGTCCTAGGAGATCAAGTCTACCCCGAATCACAGTGTGGCTTTCGACAGAACCGGTCTACCATTGATATGATATTCTCATTGCGACAAATGCAAGAAAAATGCCGTGAACAGAATCAACCACTGTTTATTGCCTTCATCGACCTCACAAAGGCATTTAATTTGGACAGTCGTGAGGGTCTGTTCAAGGCACTAAAGAAGATTGGCTGTCCTCCAACTCTTCTGTCCATTTTGGAATCGTTCCACACAGGCATGATCGGTATAATCAAGTTTGAAATCAAGAGTGGAGTTAAGCAAGGTTGTGTACTAGCTCCCACCCTCTTTGGAATATACTTTTCACTTCTACTGAAATATGGCTTTCGTGATCAGGATGGTGGTATATACATTCACTCACGCTCAGATGGCGGCCTCTACAATGCTCAGAGATTGAAGGCCAAGACCAAAATTAGGAGGGTACTGATCAGAGAGTTATTTTTTGCAGATGATGCTGCAGTTACGACCCACTCTGAGAAAGAATTGCGATGTCTACTATCTGCATTCTCCAATGCTTGTTCTGAATTTGGTTTAACAATTAGCAAAAAGAAGACACAGATTATGTCACAAGGTGCACATGGGGTACCATCAATCTTTATTGACGACGCCGAACTAGAATTGTAGACCATTTTACATATCTTGGATCAGTGGTAAATAGCAAATTATCCCTAGATCAGGAAATCAACATCCGGATTGGTAAGACAGCAACAACAATGAACAGGCTAAGAAAAAGAGTCTGGGAGAACAGGAAGCTTACTGCCAAAACAAAAGTCCTTGCCTATCAAGCCTGTATCCTAAGTACTGTTCTTTATGGCAGTGAAACCTGGACAACTTACTCACGCCAAGAGAAATATTTAAACAGCTTTCATATGCGGTGTCTGCTAAGAATATTTGGTATTAAGTGGTATGACAAAATCACAAATACTGAAGTATTGGAAAGAGCAGGTTGTGTGACGGCTTATTCCATGGTCAGTCTTCGTAGATTTAGATGGATAGGACACGTTAGAAGGATGGATGATGGTAGAATACCAAAGGACATCTTTTTTGGTGAATTACAGATGAGTAAGAGATCTCAGGGGCGGCCACTACTACGATACAAAGATGTGTGTAAGCGGGACATGACTGATACAAGCATTGATAATGCACATTGGGAGCATGTCGCCGCTGAACGTGTTGCATGGAGGGCACATATCAGAAATGGAATTAAGACAAAGGAGAAAATGATTGCGGAAATGTCACACACTAAGCGTATGAGACGTAAGATGGTATGTGATGGTGAAAATGACCATGTGTTCACATGCATCCACTGTGGACAAACATTTACAGCGCGAATTGGCCTTATCAGTCACATTCGCTACCGCCATGGGTTGTAGTTATTATGAATTTTTGAAGCGCAATGTAACAAACTATCGTTGGTCTTGACGGCAAGGTATCAATGTAACACAATAAAGTATCTCGCCTCGAGATCGCCTTTGGCAGAGGTTTATCATACAAGTATCAAAAGTTTGCATTAGCATATATAGATGACATTTTAATCTACACAGCAGGAGACGTACAAGACCATCTGAAACATGTAAAAGTAGTATTTGATAGGCTACGATTACACGATGTTACATTGAAACTCAGTAAATGTGAACTCCTAAAAACAGAAACTAAGTATTTGGGGTACATCATTGATAGAGAAGGAATTAAACCAGATCAGGACAAAGTGAAAGTCATTAAAGAACTACCTGCTCCGACCAACGTGAAAGAGGTTAGGGCTTTTATTGGTACGTGTGGGTACTATCGTCGGTTTATTCCAAATTTTGCACAAATAGCAGAACCCATCACTAATCTGACTTGCAAATACGCAAGATTTAAATGGAATGAAGATTGTCAGAAAGCATTTGATTTTTTGAAAAATAGTTTAACGGTAGTTCCATTATAAGCACATCCAGATCTAGACAAACAGCTGATTTTATATACAGATGCTTCAGAAAACGCCATAGGAGCATGTTTAACGCAACCATATGAAGGAGAAAACTCAGGAATACCAGGAGTTAAGAACGAAAGACCAATCTACTTTCTGTCACACACACTTAGTAAATCTCAAAAAAAGGCCGACTATAGAAAAAGAGGCATATGCTATCCACTATGCTCTTCAGGAACTAAATTATTATTTACATAACGCTAATTTCATTATTAGAACTGACCACATGCCCTTAAAATCTTTACTAGAAGCTCCAGTACAGAACAGGAAAATACAGACATGGGCGCTGAACTTACAGGGGTACAACGCAAAGATACAGTACATATCCGGTAAAGAGAACACCTGTGCAGATTTATTATCCAGAATCCCGTATCCAGAGACGACAGAGGATACTAAAGATGAGAGTGAACCCGAAATAGATGACCGAAACTGGCAAGTAAATATACTAGATTCTGCCATATTGAATAGAGAAAATTTTAGGAGCTCACTGTCAGATCAAGAATCCGAACCAATAGCGGAAGATCCACAATTAATGCAGTTTGATATGAAAGAAGAACAAGAATTGGATCTGAAAGTAATAGAAATAAAACAGAAGTTGAAAGAAATGGGTGAAAACAGTTCTAAGAAGAATTTTTTAGTCTTGCAGGATGACAATCAGTTATATTATGTGAGTGAAAAAAGTGAAGATGTGAGAAAATACATTCCGAAACATTTTGAAATTGAGATTCTAAAGGCATATCATGATGAGAATGGTCATCTTGATCGAGACAAGTTAATTAAAGCCCTCAAGAATAAATATTATTGGCCGAATTTATTTAAAAGCGCTTGTAAATATGTTGACGCGTGTGAGAAATGTAGGTTAAGAAATATGAAAACGATCAAATGTCCCTTACAAGATACTGACATCCCTCAGTTTCCAATGCAGAAAGTGAGTTTAGATATTTCAGGTCCTCACCCTAGAACGTTATCGGGGAATGTATACCTACTACATATCGTGGATTGCTACAGTTTATGGCCGGAGGTTTATGCAATTCCGAATAAGAGCGCTGATACCATCATTAATATTTTTCTACAAGAGTACATACCAAGGTTTAGTTGCCCACAGACGGTACTCACAGATAATGGAAAGGAGTTCGTGAACAAGAAGTTTGAGAAATTATTACAAGATTTGAATATCGCCCACATAAAAACTTCTTATTATAGACCTTTCTCAAATGCGAAAAATGAGAGACAACATCGGACATTATATAATATAATAGCAAAAATTGTAGAGGAACATGATAGGGATTTGGATCTTTACTTGGGATCTGCATTGGGCGCGATACGCACAAATCAAAATGAAGGGACAGGTTTTTCACCATTTTACTTGCTACACGGAAGTACACCAATACTCCCAATTGACAATCTGGTAAAACCTAGACGTAAATATATGGGGGAGGATTTTCAGGGAGTAATGTTACAAGAAATGCACAAAGCGCATGTAAGGTTAAGAAACAATATAATTAAAGCCAGAGAAAGACAGAAAAAGTACGCAGACAAAAATACACAACTACAGGAATTTAAAGTAGGTGATAGGGTTTACTATAAGAAACATAGAAGAAACTCAAAATTTGATGCTCATTGGATTCCAGGATATTACATTTTAGAAAATTTAGGGCCAGTATCATATAGTATCAAGAACCAAATTACAGGACATGTGGTGCGGTCACATGTGGAGTATTTAAGACGAGACAATGAAGATAAGGGAGACGACAATAATAATAATTATACAGAATTGGTATACTCAGATGGACAACTCGTCAGACGAGTCAAATATACGATACCCTCAGATTTTGGAAAAGAACTGGTACAAAAACAAACAATAACATCACCAATTTATGACGAAACTGGTGAACAAGCAGAAACAGTACCGAAAACTCTTAGGAGAGAAGAAAATAATACGTATGATGGTTATAATAGTGTTGAATCTATGGAGGAGGAGGTAACTGCACCATTTAAAAATACCAGACAAGCAGTGAAAAGGAGGATAGAGAGACACAAAGAAAGAGAAGTTAAAAGACAAAAGAGAATTAGAGAAAATTCATCAAGCGACGAAGATATGCCACTACTCGAAAGATCGTTAAGAAACCATGATAGACAGATTAGATTAGATATGGAAAGAAAAAAAATAGCGGCCGCTAGCAATAGATATACAGATGAAGAACAAGAAATGGACGAAAATTCAGAATCTAATGGAAATAGTAGCATGAAGGAAGATGTTTCTCTTCGGGAAAATGAGGACATTGATGTGGAGATGGCACTTATAGAGAAAAATCTAGAATTACCGAAGAAGAGGAGATATGGTAAATAGATTGATAGAATATTCTGCAGATAGCAAGATGAAAATTTTTTGGTTTAAAGAGGAAATTTGTAATTGATGAAAAACGGTACCTGTGAATTACAGATGAATTATAGAAGCAGGTTAGCAAATAGCCTGGTTAATAGTTGTGAGTTGTCTTGATGAGTAGACATGATATTGTATATTTTTGTAATAAGTTAGGTGATATGGGTGTCAATTCTCGTGTGGTCTTGGAGATGTATTATTTATTGCCATTTAATTTTGAAATTTGACTTTTTGAGTTTTCTTAGTAGGTAAATAATTGGTTATTAGTCCAAAAATGCGACTAATAATGGATAGGTTGTATTTAAATATGATTTTTTTTTGTTTCATCATGTATGTCATATTATTTTGAATAATATCTTCCTTTGACTTGGTTGATTGCCTTTATTTAAAATTTGGGGATAAAAATTGTCTTGAAAATGTTGGGGGGAATGATATCCTGTTTTGACTTCGTTTCGGTTTGCTCATGAATTGTGATTTTATTTGAATTACTTTGTTTATTGAATAGTATTTAGCCTTGTTTAAAAATAAGTTGTTATTGTTTTGCTTATAGTAAAGAGTTGGTTTAGATCAATAAGACTAGCTCTTATTGAATAATTAATAGGATCTTTCGTTCAGAAAATAGTAAACAAACGACTGTGGACTAGGAAGAGAGACATATTCCCCTTGTGAGTAATAAGTTTTAGTAAACATGAGTACCATAAACTTCGGCCTTGTACTTGCAGGAAGGCTGCTGCGTCAGTCAGCATTAATGGTTGGAATATGAGGGGTTAGTTACAGGGTGGCGAAAAAGGGAGTACATGTAGTTTAGAAACACATGAATTAAATGCCATGCTTGGATGACGGGTTTTATAATAGATGCTACACAAGTAAAAGTTGGTAGAAATATATGGATCTGGGGGGTTGAAATAGGAGCTGCATTAAGTCAGCATTAATTGAAAATACATGGATTGGATGCCATGTTATATTATGGGAGAAGAGTGGATTAACTTATTGACACTTGTTGTGTGTTCAGAGTAAACAAACGTGAGTAATAGTAATGAAGGGACGCTGTGGTAACAGCATAAATCATAATTTTTGGAGCTTGCGAAGGTATGTTGTAGGTAAAGAATAGATACTAATATGCGATAAACAGAGAGAAAAATGGCAGTAGTTGCTGGCTGATTTATAATCCTGACAGTAGAAGGGTGGTTTTAGATCGACGTAACTTTTGACAGGAACATTTATTATTAACAAAAAAATGAAGATAATTGAAGATTAGCGGATTATATGATTTGGGTTTTTGAAAACTTTACGTTATAAAGTTTTGAGAGTGCATGGGAGGATAAATGGGATAATTGTGACTACTTCTTACTACTTTCTCTTTGGTGCGCACCAACCACTTTCCTGTCTATCCTGTGTTGTTAGTGAGAGTATGATAAATTGTAAAAATACATAAGAAATCTTCAATTTTTGTTAATCATAATTTAGATCGATATTTTTTATAAAGCGCATTGCTTTGTGACGTGGATTACAAGATGAGCTTTTGTAAAATATACTTACGTTATAATAATGTATGTGGCTGGCTATAAGATGAATTGTTGGGATAGAGGGATAGAGAGATAGAGAGGGGTGTATTAAATAAGAGTTCCGGTTTAGATTTTAGTTGAGACAGGTTTAAATTGTTCAGTGTAAAATATGTAAGCGGATTGCTAATGGTTTGAGGATGAAGTAATTTTGTGAGAGCGTTTAGTTAAGTGTTTTAAAAAGTCATAGAATTTGGAGTAAGACTTTTCGGGGAAAAGTCTTGTTGAGGGTAGAGAGGAATATAACAGAGCATCATCTCTGTTAGGGGATTTAATGGGTGGTGTGCAAAGGGGAAAAGACTAGTATACAAGGCACGGCTGAGCATTCCGTTGGGATGTAACTAGGGACGCTCAAGCTGTGACGCGGGGGGTAGGAATAGTTAGTTACCATCTGTACCTCGGATCAGCAACACCTATTGTAATAACATCTGTCCAGAAAGTCATTGTATGCTGTTTTATATTCTACGATGTATTCAATTGAATAAATATATGAAATACAGCGAGGACTTTGTCTCTGCTCTATAACCTCAGCACTGTTATACACCTGGACACACTTCCCACCATAACAGAAGTTTTGTGTGCTATAAATGAACTTGCATCTGGCAAGGTTCCAGGTAAGGATGGGATTCCAATAGAGGTTATCAGGAGTGGGCAAGACACACTCACTCTACAGATCCACCAGCTAATAGAGCTATGCTGGTGTGGTATACAAAAACGTTTCTACTAACATCCGTCTATTGACGCCCTTAAAAATACCAATCCCTAATAATTACTGTTTAAGTATCTTACTTAATGCAGGAGAATAAAAGAAGACAGAGAACAACTAACCCGTAGGGTAGCTTAATTTATTTGGCATTAGAGTAAAAAGTGGCCTTAGTTTGGTTCACGTACCTGGCCAACCGTCGTCGATCTTTTAAGACAAACCCACGAGAGTGGCCATTTCTGTGGAAGAGAACACAAAAGACAGACGTCGGCTTTTCCCCGTGTGGGGAAAGGCAATTTTGCCCTAAAAACCATCATTCTCTGCAGCCATTGGTATGTTAAAATCTACGTTATTAATATGTATTCATGAATTTTGATAAAGTACATATACCGTTGTGTTTAATTAAGAATTAGGTAGAATGATAAATCAACAATTCTTGTAAACTAGAGTCTGATTGATTTTTACCACTGAGCGCCATACCAGGCCACGCTGTAATTTTTCCTATGCTTGTCAATTTCATATTCCTATGTTAAAACCTTTTATAGCCATTGTAAACCTATATCTCATTAGCAATGCTTATAACCTATAAATATTATGTGTACTGTAGAATATCAAACTCATGTCAGAAACACATTCTAGAAATTTTCTCAATGTAGGAGCAGACTCCTGATTCATACTTCACAGTAGAGAACTCATTCCTGCCAATTTCATATTCTTATGAATAAAAACTTCTATGCATTGTGAACTATATCTCACTATCTATGCTTAGAAATCTGCAAATAATCTATGAACTCTAAAGAATATTTTCAAAGAAACAATTTCTCCATGTGGAAGCAGACTTTTGATTACACATTGTATGAACATACTTCATAGTGGAGAACTTGTTTCTGCTAAATTGCTGATCTGTAACTCAAGCTATCGTGGCAAATGTTGGTACAATCTTTTTGTTAACAGATTAGTAACCACTCAATATGAGTGAGGGACATGTTATCATTTCATAAAATAGTGCTAGGGAATTGCCATGTTTGAGAATATAAATTCAAGAACAAAGAAAGCAAACGCAGGATATAAATGAATGTTCGGATAGGATGTGCCTTCAGTCTGCATCACCTCACTTTGGTAGGAATGGAGGAAAGATTGATGTTCCTAAGTTGCTTGCAAAATTCAGAAAACTGGACAATGCGGCATAAGTTATTCTGATAAAGAACACTCCGAATATTAGCAGCACTTGGCAAAATATCTCACAGCGTTCACTATCCTCATGTTGCTGTAAGCAGTGGGGGAAAACAATGTATGTTTTAGTTTATGGATTAACCCCTGAGGAAATCCAAAAACATAGGCTCCTTGCATCATCATTATGATTAATTATTATGTATGATTATCATGTACTTAATATCAGAGAAATGTATGTTTGTTTTCTCTGTTATGAGAATTTTTCTCTGTCCTGATTGTTACTCTTTACTGTGGGAATATACAATTTAAAGTTACCCTGGGGACAGGAGGATGTTGATGTAAGAATCCTTGAGTATGTCTGTACACAAGAAGACAATGTTGAATAGCCTTGGCCTAATGATGATTATAGTGAAGGAAAGGAAACATTGGTTAGATACAATATCTGCATGTTTAGATGAAAAGAATGGCTTCACTCATCTAATGGTCCCAGTAACAACAGAAGAAACCATAGAGTGAAAAGATACCCCACTCACTATCACAGCTAGGAAAGCTCTACAACAAGCGACGAGGGACAGGGAACTTGGAAACCCACTCCTATCTCCTTCTCATTTTTTGTTTGTAATTGTGTTGTGAGATGTTAACACATCACAGTAGGTTAATGCGCGTGTTGTATTCTTTGTCATCCCTTTTCTGTAGCGAGGGCTGGATTTGGTGGGACTGCATTGCCTCCCTATCAACTGGAAACTGGGTCAACAGCCAGTAAATGATAAATGACAACCTGTCCTAAACAAAGGCTGGACCAATACCTCAATGTTTACTGCTGCACTCATTAGCTGCCATAGCAAGCAAAAGACAAGTTCGAAGACAACTGACTGCGTGATTGATGAAGTCCTATTTTAGCATGAAAATCCAGGATGGACTTCGCGATCTAAAAATCTACAAAGATGAAGATCAACAGAGTAACTGACAGTGTATCGTCTTCTTTACTTCTGAGAAGTACCACATATAGCCTCATCATTCAAAAAAATCAGTGAAACTATGGGACAATCCTACTACAAGTTTAATAAAACTAACAACAGTGAGTAACCTTCAACTGTTGGTTGGATTACCACGTTAATATCCAACAATGGATACGTCTTCGAAAGAACGTCTCACAGCAGTAAAAGTCAAACATAAGGTTCCAGACACTCAACACCAAGTTCAAATATACGAACACCAACTCAAACCAATGGGCAAAGACAATGAAACAACATAATCCAGTACAACCAAGGTACCAACTTAAGATCCTCTGAAATATAACTACACCAGATTACCTCAAGGATCCAAAACCTGAACACCAACAAAAAAGATCATATGAAAGCAGCTAAATGTCTCTACATCTGCAACAAAAGGAATCATCTGATTGTTTGCAACCCTGTTTATGTGCTGGAATGATTCATCTTCGGATATATGTAGGTATATATCAATTCTGGACCTAGTCACAGATACTACCATGAGATGCCTCTTAGCCATATAAGCTCCTACACTGGACTAGATAACAACGACTAACTCCTTGCTGGTCCAATGTCAACCTAAATGCCATGGGTTATAGACTCGCGACTTGGTGGGTGTAATATCTTTGTGAACATTGGGATTCTGATATTGGAATCAGAGCAGCTGAATGGCCGTCTACTTGGCATCACGTATGGTGAGATGGGAAAGTACCTTCTGCAGAGCTTAAATGGAAATTCCGGAAAGTAAGACCAACGAAGGCCTCAATTTCACCGAAAAGACACCGAGCCTACTACAACAAAGTATTCGACAATTCTAGCCCGCGGAGGGATATGTGATTGTGTGTAATTTCTATTCTTGGATTATAGAGTATGATTTACACCAGCCAGTTCCAAGTGGATATACATATTAGAAACACAACTGAGTTCAATAATTCGGTACCCAGATAATGGGAAAAGGATATATCTACAGCAGAGATGAACCCTTAACCGCACACCAGGAGATAAATGACTCTATTAATTAGTTTAATTGAGTACCAACTGCTTTTTATATGTGTTTTTCTATGCCATGGATTTATAAGGTAAATAGTGTTTTATTTGGTAATGAGGTATAACCAAAGAGTGGTTATGGTATAGTGAGTATTTTGACACCATCTCATTATTTTTAAATATGAGAATTGTAAAGGGTGTCAGAAAAAAACTGTTTTATATGTTGGATTCTATGTACTTAGATCATTGTTTGCCTTAATGATGTAAGGTGGGTCAACGATAGTAGACCCAATTTGTGGTTGTTGTGTTGTTTGTAATAACATTGTTTATTTTTTGTTGGGACAATGGGGTTAATATGTTTTGATTATGCAAATCATTCCCATGCCTGTTCTGAAAATGAATTGTGGTAATTACAAATATATGTGTTACTACAGATCTTGATTTCATACCTGAACTGTTTGTCCAAAATTGTTGTGTACATCAAGTAAATGTGATGTCGGTTCAACAATGGTTGTTTATATGTTGTGAACAATCAATATCCTCTAACACTATAGTAAATTTAAAGGGTGATGAAGTTGGAAGGGAAACCTACACACAGATGCAATTATTTCAAGGATTGAAGTGTTTTCTCCTGATGTTTGTGGTAAATATCCCTGATCATCTTGCATTCTAACAGTGACCAGAGAATCAACAAATCCCCTAGACAACTTAACAAAATATTATCTTAAATTAAAATCCACATCCCACAGCTGGCGAGAAGGACAAGTCCCACAGGATTTCAAAGATTCAAGCATCATAACACTTTACAAGAACAAGGTCGTTCGGAGCGACTGCAACAACTGTAGGAGTATCTCACTTCTGTGTATTGTTGGAAAAGTATTTTCCAGAATTGTTCTGCGCAGACTTCAAGTCCTAGGAGATCAAGTCTACCCCGAATCACAGTGTGGCTTTCGACAGAACCGGTCTACCATTGATATGATATTCTCATTGCGACAAATGCAAGAAAAATGCCGTGAACAGAATCAACCACTGTTTATTGCCTTCATCGACCTCACAAAGGCATTTAATTTGGACAGTCGTGAGGGTCTGTTCAAGGCACTAAAGAAGATTGGCTGTCCTCCAACTCTTCTGTCCATTTTGGAATCGTTCCACACAGGCATGATCGGTATAATCAAGTTTGAAATCAAGAGTGGAGTTAAGCAAGGTTGTGTACTAGCTCCCACCCTCTTTGGAATATACTTTTCACTTCTACTGAAATATGGCTTTCGTGATCAGGATGGTGGTATATACATTCACTCACGCTCAGATGGCGGCCTCTACAATGCTCAGAGATTGAAGGCCAAGACCAAAATTAGGAGGGTACTGATCAGAGAGTTATTTTTTGCAGATGATGCTGCAGTTACGACCCACTCTGAGAAAGAATTGCGATGTCTACTATCTGCATTCTCCAATGCTTGTTCTGAATTTGGTTTAACAATTAGCAAAAAGAAGACACAGATTATGTCACAAGGTGCACATGGGGTACCATCAATCTTTATTGACGACGCCGAACTAGAATTGTAGACCATTTTACATATCTTGGATCAGTGGTAAATAGCAAATTATCCCTAGATCAGGAAATCAACATCCGGATTGGTAAGACAGCAACAACAATGAACAGGCTAAGAAAAAGAGTCTGGGAGAACAGGAAGCTTACTGCCAAAACAAAAGTCCTTGCCTATCAAGCCTGTATCCTAAGTACTGTTCTTTATGGCAGTGAAACCTGGACAACTTACTCACGCCAAGAGAAATATTTAAACAGCTTTCATATGCGGTGTCTGCTAAGAATATTTGGTATTAAGTGGTATGACAAAATCACAAATACTGAAGTATTGGAAAGAGCAGGTTGTGTGACGGCTTATTCCATGGTCAGTCTTCGTAGATTTAGATGGATAGGACACGTTAGAAGGATGGATGATGGTAGAATACCAAAGGACATCTTTTTTGGTGAATTACAGATGAGTAAGAGATCTCAGGGGCGGCCACTACTACGATACAAAGATGTGTGTAAGCGGGACATGACTGATACAAGCATTGATAATGCACATTGGGAGCATGTCGCCGCTGAACGTGTTGCATGGAGGGCACATATCAGAAATGGAATTAAGACAAAGGAGAAAATGATTGCGGAAATGTCACACACTAAGCGTATGAGACGTAAGATGGTATGTGATGGTGAAAATGACCATGTGTTCACATGCATCCACTGTGGACAAACATTTACAGCGCGAATTGGCCTTATCAGTCACATTCGCTACCGCCATGGGTTGTAGTTATTATGAATTTTTGAAGCGCAATGTAACAAACTATCGTTGGTCTTGACGGCAAGGTATCAATGTAACACAATAAAGTATCTCGCCTCGAGATCGCCTTTGGCAGAGGTTTATCATACAAGTATCACGTTGACATTGTCAATCATAGCAATAAAGGGTTTAACAGTATTATAGGAGATGTCAGCTGACGTTGAGCAACGCCTGGTCTTCCATCTCTACCAAGGACTTGTCCTAAGCGTCATGGATTAGTGACTGGGCCTCCTCAATCTCAGCAAAACCTAGCTAGAAAGATTAGACAAGGTGCAACATGAAGCAATGTGACTCATACTCGGTCGCACAAAAGACACCTCGTACGCGGCCATGCAGAACATCCTCGATTTACCAACGAAGGCCACTAGGCACAAAATTGCACAGGTTAAGGTGTACACGAGAGTGCCAACTGATTAAGAATGTTAAAACCACACCCTACAGAGCTCTATTAGTGACATTAGGGAAAGCGCCTAAAAAGAGCTCGCTCCTGGATAACCGAAGCTAAAGAGATAACAATGGAAGCGTACACCCGAGAACTTGCAAACACACTCTCAGGTGGTCATTATACTAGGGAGATACTGCGGAGATCAGTTGACTGAATCGGTCGACTTTGAGATAAAGGAATTAGTCGAACACCATCCACGCCCAGTGGATTTTATCCTCATTTACTCAGATGGGTCCAGTATGTGCGGTTCAAGGTCATCGTGGGCATACACAGTACAATATATGAGGAAAACTCAAAGAGGATAGAGGTGCGTTCAAGACAACTCAATAAAACCTGACCATGGAGATCACCGCTGCTTCCACAGCACTCACATAAGCAAGCAGAACAAGTCACCCACATCATAATCATATCCGACTTCATGAACATACTGCAGAAAGTAGCAACCGGCAGCTTCCGTTCAGAATGTATAGACAGTACCAAAGTAAACTGGAGAATATATGAACAGGGCTGATGTAATAAGAGCAGTACGAAGTCATTTAGCGAACACTGACGAGAAACCGACTCTAGCTCGACTGCACGAACTGGGAGTAAAGTTTGTCAATACCGCCTTCGAGGGAAAGAAAGGAGATACCACCATTATCTCCTCACAGGAAAAGGGAGTAGAAACACTTTGGTAAGGCTGCTACATCGGAGGAATGAGCACGCATGGGAGTGTCCAATGTGTAGTGACGTTCTTAGACGTAACATAACATAAAATAACAGAACAATTTTTTTTTCCGCATATCCTTTACAGGACTTTAGCCGGCTCCGTGGCTAAAGGCTTACGAACTCGGTTCGTGAGCCGGGTACCAGGCGTTCGAAGCTCAGCCTCGACCGATTTGTGCAGCAGACCGTAACGCGTTGTGTTATAACGTGCTCGTATGGGAGCCGGTCGTTCAGAAAGCAATGGCAAACTACTGAACGTAACACTTGCCTAGTACATCAACAGCAGCTGAAAAATGCTTGTGTTGACTGCAACGTCCCGTAAGGGGTACACAACAAATTTTTTTTTTTACAGGACATCGCTGTCAACATCTGCATCTTTCAGTTGATTGTTGATTTCTTGGCAAGATTACGCTCAGTAGTTTGCCATTGCTTTATGAGCGACCTGCTCAATACCCCGTAAGTTACCGACGCGGAGAGAACCGCTACAAATTCTCAAGCACATCACGTTAGTCACGAGAGTTTACGGGTTTACGGAGAAAGTCGTGTAACCCCTAGACCAGAGAGACATAACACAACATAATATAACACACCTTCTCATGGCATTTCCTGGCATTCATTTAAGACAGGGTTGACCTGGAAATTATTGTCAGTTGTCCTTCTCCATGGGCATTCGAACTCATGACGACTAGGCCAGAAGGCAAGCATGTTAGCTTCCACGCTGCCAGGGCTCCCCTAAATATGTGGTAAATACAGACAAGAATTGAACCCCTGCAAAATGATGATGTATGTATTTTCTACATTGTGATTTCTGCTACATGCTGATGGACCTGCTACATGATCATGTATTAGCTACATGATAATGGGCTTACCTCAGAGTCAATGCAAACACACAACATCCACAGCATAATAAAATTAAGAAGGTAAAGGGCAGCAGGTTGAAAAGAGGAAAGTCGTGGGTGGGACAAGCCGAAGACACTCTTCAACAGGTGTGTTCACTTGAGGACTTAGAACCTGACGAGGAGTGGGTACAAATGCCATCAGATTTCTATACGTCCTTTTCAGTTTGCATCCAACCAGACAGGAAATGCAGACAAGAAAATCCGGTTGCTGTGGAGGCGGAAGTCAGGCGTTGATCTTCGAGGATTCTTTAGAGGGTGATGCTGTCATTTACACAGATGAGTGGGTCGTTCGGCGAGTGAGAAGTTCATGGGCCTTTACGGCTCAGGCCGGAAGGAGTATTGTAAAGGAAGATTCTGGTGCTTTTGCTTTGACCACAAGTAGCCTTAGCCTGACTATGGAAGTCATGGCAGTAAGTAAAGCACTAAATTGGCTCGAAACAAAGACATTCACTAGGGCATGTTTCCTTAATGACTCAATGAGCATGCTCAAGAAGATAGAGATGGGGTGGATCCGAAGAGAGTGTTTGCTGTCTCTGGAACGGTCTCGGCTGGCAAAGATTTCATTTTCGTGCCAGGGTGTGCGGGTGTACAAGGAAATGAGCGGGCTGACATGCTTGCAGGTAAGGCTACTGTGAAAGGCGGACGAGCCAAGGACCAGGCTGACATTCTGAATGCTCTACGAGAAGTAAGTCGTTCGCAAGAACCAAGTGATGACTGTGAATCTACAACCATCGCCAGGATGCGAGAACAGCAGATTAAAAGAAGTGTGGCCAAACAAGAACACTACGCAGGAAGCTAAGAAAAGATTAATAAACCAACACAGAACTGGTGTCGATAGCCGCTAAACGCTGTGGGATTTAATGAGGAGGGGATCCGAGCACTTATGGACTGAATGAACTAACTAACTAACTAACTAACTAACTAACTAACTAACTAACTAACTAACTAACTAACTAAGCTAACGTACTAATTAACTAACTAACTAACTAACTAACTCACCCACACACTCACTCACTCACTTACTCACTCACTCACTCACTCAGTCACTCACTAACTCAGTCACTCACGAACTCACTCACTCACTCACTCACTCACTCACTCACTCACTCACTAACTAACTAACTAACTAACTAACTAACTAAACCAATAACTAACTAACTAACTAACTAACTAACTAACTAACTCACTCACTCACTCACTCACACACTCACGCACTAATTCACTAACTAACTAACTAACTAACTAACTAACTAACTAACTAACTAACTAACCAAATAACTAAACAACCAACCAACTAACTAACCAACAAACCAACGAACTAACCAACTAACTAACTAGCTAACCAACAGACTAACCAACCAACCAACCACCTAACTAACTAACTAACCAACCAACTAACCAATCAACCACCCAACCATCCAACTAACCAACCAACCAACCAACTATCTCACTAACCAACCAACTAACTAACCAACCTACCAACTAACCAACCAACCAACCAACCAACCAACCAACCAACTAACTAACCAACTAACCAACCAACCAACTAACTAACCAAAACCAACCAACTAACTAACCAACCATTCAAATAACCAACCAACCAACTAATTAACCAACCAACTAACTAACCAAACAACCACCTAACTAACTAACCAACCAACTAACCAAGCAACCAACTAACCAACCAACCAACTAAATAAATAACCAACCAACTAACCAACCAACTAATTAACCAACCAACCAACCAACCAACCAACTAACTAACTAACTAACTAACTAACCAACCAACTAACTAACCAAAACCAACCAACTAACTAACCAACCTACCAACTAACTAACAAACCAACTAATCAACCAACCAACCAACTAACTAACTAACTATCTAACCAACCAACCAACCAACCAACTAACTAACCAAAACCAACTAACTAACTAACCAACCAACCAACAAGCCAACCAACTAACCAACCAACCATCTAATTAACCAATCAACTAACTAACCAACCAACCAACAAACCAACCAACTAACCAACCAAATAACCAACCAACCTACTAATTAACCAACCAACTAACTAAATAACCAACCAACGATCCAACTAAGTAACCAACCAAATAACTAACCAAACAACCAACTAACTAACCAACCATACAACCAACTACCTAACTAACCAACGATCTAACCAACCAACCAACCAACTAACTAACCAACCAACCAACAAACCAACCAATCAACTAACAACTAACTTAGTAACCAACCAACTAACTAACCAACCAACCAACTAACTACCTAACCAACCAACTAACCAACCAACCAACCATCCAACTAACCATCTAACTAACCAACCAACCAATCAACTAACTAACCAAACAACCAACTAAAAAACCAACTAACCAACTAACCAACCAACCAACCAACCAACCAACTAACTCACCAACCAACCAACCAACTAACCAACCAACCACCCAACCAACCAACTAACCAACCAATCAATCAACTAACCAACCAACCAACTATCCAACCAACCAATTAACTAACAAACCAACTTACCAACCAACTAACCAACCTACCAAACAAATAACCAACTAACCAACTAACTAAACAACCAACTAACTAACTAAACAACCAACCAACCAACTAACTAACCAATCAACTAACCAACTAACCAACCAACCACACAACTAACTAACTAACCAACCAACTAACCAAACAACCAACCAACCAACTAACCAACCACCAACCAACTAACTAACCAACCAGCCAACAAACCAACCAACTAACCAACCAACCACCCAACCAACTAACTAACCAACTAACCAACCAACCGACCAACTAAATAACCAACCAACCAACCAACCAGCCAACCAACTAACCAACTAACCAACCAACTAACCAACCAACCAACTAACCAACCAACCAACTAACCATCCAACCAACTAACGAACTATCCAACCAACCAACTAACTAACCAACCTACTAACTAATAAACCACCCAACTAACCAACCACCCAACTAACCAACAAACCAACCAACTACCCAGCTAACTAACCAACCACCCAACTAACTAACCAACCAACCAACTAACTAACTAACCAACCAACCAACTAACTAACCAACCAACCAACTAACCAACCAACCAACCAACCAACTAACCAACTACCAACCAACTAACTAACCAGCCAACAAACCAACCAAATAACAAACCAACCACCCAACCAACTAACTAACCAACTAACCAACCAACCGACCAACTTACTAACCAACCAACTAACTAACCAACCAAGCAACCAACTAACCAACCAACCAACTAACCAACCACCCAACTATCTAACCAACCAAACAACCAACCAACTAACTAACTAACCAACCAACCAACGAACTAACTAACTGATAATGGACCTGCTAGATGATGATGGACCTTCTACATGTTGATTGAGCTGCTATATGATGATGGACCTGCTAGATGATGATGTATCTGCTACATGGTGATGGAGCTGCTACATGGTGATGTATCTGCTACATGGTGATGTATCTGCTACATGGTAATATATCTGCTACATGGTGATGGATCTGCTGCATGGTGAAGTATCTGCTACATGGTGATCGACCTGCTACATGGTGATGGACCTGTTACATGGTGATGGACCTGCTACATGATAATGGATTATCTCCTTAAATATTCCATAATAAAAGAAATGAAATATATGGCATTAAAGAAGCTATAACATCGACGTAGATAGTAAAGAGTTTTGGGGCAAGTTATGAGAAGAAAATAAACTGGACAACTTGATGACAGCTGGCAAGATTAAGGGGGAAAAATCAAGGGGAAGGCAGAGGTAGATATCTAGATGTCTTGGACGCTTTGCATGGTCGAGACAAAATGAAATAAAACAGAGCTGATTCATGACGCTAATGAACATGTGATGATGGCGAAATATTACCGTCCACGCTTATAGGGCAAGGTACGTGGTGGTGGTGATGATGATGACTAAGCCACCTTTGTACTGGCCGGTGGGAAGCTGTGGACATATAAATTGCTTCTTCTTCTTTCGTTAGCTTAAACTATGTCTATAACCGCAATGTTGTCTCTTGTATGAATTTAACTGTCTTTATTAGTTCAATGCAGGCTCCGTGGCCAAAGGCTTGCGAACGTGGTTCGTGAGCCGCTTACCAGGCGTTCGAAACTCAGCTTGCGACCGATTTGTGCAGCACACCGTGTCGCGTTGTGTTATAATGTGTTGATATGGGAGCCGGTCGTTCAGAAAACAATGGCAAACTACTGAACGTAAAACTTGCCTAGTACATCAACAGCAGCTGAAACATGCTGGTGTTGACTGCAACATCCTGTAAGGTATATGCAAATTTAAGAAGAATTAGTTCACTCAGCGGTCCATAGACTTTATCTTCCAATGTCGTCTCTCTGGGCCATAGGGCTTGCCTAGATATGTTATATCTTGAGCAGTCTTGGAGTATGTGCTCTGCTTTCTGCGAAGCCAATCCACATGTGCACATAGATGATTCACCAATCTTGAATTTTGTATACATGTCTTTGCGTAATCTATTGTGTCATGTTCTGAGGCGCAGACTAATTAATGACTTGTTCTGGTCTGTCATAACGTGGCAGTCGTCTTGAGCAGGTTTTGGTGGCTTTCTGACTAATGTAATCATCTTTTATTTCGATGGTATGTAACAAGTAAATCAGGCTGTTCTACTTGGAAATATAAATATTGGTCCTTCAATGTTTCTTTTCGGTACACCGTGGACACAGAGATATCCTTATGTATCTGGTTCATAGTGTCGTCGAACGACGCTGCCTGTTGCCCGTCTGTGGTGATATTTACTATAGCATCCACATAACGCTGGTAGGGAACTAGATTTATTTGTGTTAAATGTCTCTGGAAGTTGGAGTGCAGCGGTCGTCGTCGAACTCGCCTGAGAATGTCCTCATGCCAGTCGCCTTCCAGTGTTGGGCTGAGTTTCACTTCAAAATACTCTTTGGACACTACAGATCTAAAACTTAAATATATATGCATATATATGAATATAGCCTGTCTAATTACTCAAGTTTCTCAAGATAAAATAGTGCAGATCATATGTAAACGCATCCACGATAAGACACTGCGGTTAGGCATACCGACACCCACATTGACAGACTATCACTGCTATGCATCGCCAACATCAAAATCAAAATTCTTAACATTATGATACTGCCAAATTGGTAGATTGGCGATGGGAAGTTCTCAAGATCCCATTCTAACGGATATCGATAAGGCATATTTAAAAGAAAAGAGATACAGGGGCTTCAAAAACCTAGATCTCTAGAGCCGATTTTTGGAGGATGTAATAATCAGACTAAGAAATAATAAGAGTCCTACTTACTTCACTTATATTTTGTTATCTAAATACCTTCTAGGTCAGTGGTACTCAACCGTTGGGGAATTCCCTCCAAAGGTGGGAATTTTAGAGTTTCCAGGGGGGTGGGGGGTGGGGGGAAATAAGATTATTTCAACATAGCATTAATACAAGAACCAGTTACTTGATATTGTTTTTCCCTCTAAATTTTACATTTCTGTACTTCTCGACCTAATGAAATTCGTTTTATAACGTATGCAGACCCGCAAATCACGTTTTATGTAGATGTCTAGACTTGTTCTAGTATGTGTTATTAAATATAGCTTCCATATTTATGTATACTGTGTAAGGGTGGGGAGAGGGTGGGTTGGGGGGGGGGGTTTATAGGGAGGAAATTCGAAAGGGGAGGGGGGTAACGTTCTGAACATTTGGTAAAGGGGGGCATAGTCCAAAAAAGGTTGAGAACCACTGCTCTAGGTAATAGATTGAGGTCTTTTGACGGTGCAATACCTAAAACACATTGAGGAAACCCACGACCCTAGGTCTAATCTCAGACAGTCCGTAGAAGTTGTCTGAATCATGGCCTTGTGACTTCCTAATACGACTCTCAGCAGATGTAAAGCTAGAAAACAAGTCTTCCACACGCGACTGCTTTCTGTATTTGAAGAGGGAGATGAGAACGTTGCAGCACAGTCCCCTGTTATTTTGATACAGAGTGTGGAGAAAATTCCACTCCAACCTCACACCGATGTATGCAAGTTCTGTTCAAAATTGAGGCGACACTGACGTCAGAACATCATTCTTGTGAGCTTACACCCAGGTATTTTAGAGGATTCACCAACACCAACCACCCTGCCAGCTTATCAACTAACAAGTCGACCAGCCAACTAAACAACCAGCCAGCTAAATAGCCAGCCAAACAATCAATTTGCCAATCAACCAATCATCATTTAATCAGCCAACCAAATAACCATCTGTCCATCGAGTATTAAACAGCTTTGCGTTGTTTCGATGACATGAGGCGTTGGCCGTTCAGAAAATACTGCAAAACAATGAATTTAAAACGTCCTCTTCAATTACATATAGCGAATGAATGTTGGGGTTGATTACGCCACAATGTAAAGATTATGTAGCTAACTTTTAAAAACTTAAATACAGGTAGTGTAGTAGTATCTATATAATATTTCCGTAAACACTGATAGGCCTACGTAAAAATTACGTTTTCTTTTCCATTAATAGCAAAATACATTTCAGGTCGTATCTTATTTCTTATCAAGCCCATTAAAACGTGAAAGAGTCGTCTGGTATAATGTACGGATTATTCTTAATGTTACTGTTCAATAAGTCTTGTAACGCAAAATTAGGTTAGCGTCTTGTCTGCTGCAGCTTCGCCATCTCCCGTGCGGCACACGTCATCACCACTGCCCGCGTTGTTTTACTTCATAAATAAAAAAGCCTGACCAAAATAGCATAACCATACAGAAGCATTCACAAACAGGCTACGCGAAATGCGAGAGACGCAACACACAGTGCAATGCTGTTATGATGAAAGATTACAAATAATTCACTGAAATAATGCATGATTTAGCTATGCCATTATACAAACAGCAGTATGTACATGATTTCGATTAAAGTAATTAATAAACAGAGGATGTTGTTTCTGTCATCGACGTGTGTACAACAAGTTGTCAATGTATGCAGGTGGTTCGTCGGCTATCTTTAACACAATAACAATGATGCAATCAACACGCGGCCCGAGAAACGGTGTTTTCGTTTCAGTCGCCAAGTTAAAGGACTACGTATTCATATATTTTGCTTGGGCAGGAATATTAGATGTCACTTGCAAAACTATCAGGACACAAAGATATGAAGGTAAGCACTTTTATCTCGTACATTTGCATTATCACAATGTGACAGATCATTTGCAGATCGTCGTATTTCCCGATGAAAAGATTCGTGATCCTTTGTCATGTCTCCAGCGATTTCTTTGCCATGTCTCCAGCGATAACTTTGCCATTTCTCCAGCGATAACTTTCCCATGTCTCCAGCTATTACTTTGTTATTTCTGCAGCAATACCTTTGCCATGTCTCCAGCTATAACTTTGTCTTATCGCTTAAAAAGTCGCTTCATAGTCGACAGGGTCGATTTAATTGCACCGGGTTATATCCTATATGGCTCGGTCTCTTTCCGCAGCGCGGAAAGCGTCACACAATGCACCAACTCCGTAGCTCTATCGACGACCCACAGGAGTCTCCAAAAAATATAACTCGTGAACCGAAGGACGCGGCACGGAATCGAACCCACAACCTTCGGATCCCGAGTCAAACGGCTTCACACTTCGCCACGGATTCTCGTGTTTCCAGCTGTATCTTTGTCTTGTCTCCAGCTATAACTTTGCTCTCTCTCCAGCGATAACATTGCCATGTCTCCAGCGATAACATTGCCGTGTCTCCAGCGATAACTTTGGCATATCTCCAGTTGTAACTTTGTTATTTCTCCAGCGACACCTTTGCCATGTCTCCAGCGATAACTTTGCCATGTCTCCAGCGATAACTTTGTCATGTCCCAAG
This sequence comes from Cepaea hortensis, assembly GCA_963921405.1. Lineage (NCBI taxonomy): Eukaryota > Metazoa > Mollusca > Gastropoda > Stylommatophora > Helicidae > Cepaea > Cepaea hortensis. The sequence continues at coordinate 40,086,263 of OY992887.1, read as the reverse complement.
CGATAACTTTGGCATGTATGCAGTGATAACTTTGCAATGTCTCCAGCGATAACTTTGCCATGTATCCAGCGATAACTTTGCCATGTATGCAGTGATAACTTTGCCATGTATCCAGCGATAACTTTGCCATGTATCCAGTGATAACTTTGTCATTTCTCCAGCTATAACTTTGCTATTTCTCCAGCGATACCTGTGCCATTTCTTCAGTAATACCTTTGCCATGTCTCCAGCGATAACTTTGTCATTTCTCCAATTGATAACATTGCTATGTCTCTAGCGATAACATTTACTGACCCAGTGTCTTCAATTGTATATATCCATCTTTGTGTTTGTCATCCCCTGTCTCCTCTTTTAGGAACCACGCCTTCTATAACTGGTCTCGCCAAACCAATGAGATGTTTTATGTGGTCAAAGTATTCCAGTTTCCGGGTTATGATGCACTTTGAGATTCAATGTTCGTGGTTGTTATTTCAGTTTCCGGGTTATGGTGCATTTTGAGATTCAATGTTCGTGGTTGTTCAGACAGTATCAAATGTCAAAACAATGTTTTCCCGTAGTGAATTTGATTAACAAAGACGCAAAAAATAGATTGCACTGTTTATTGTCTGGCATATTTCGCAGCATCTCGTCAGGTACATACTGCAGAAATCACACAACATACAGTTAAATAACTAGATATATCCTTAAGCTGAAATATCAACATGTTCACACAGTAATGTCTATTGTTTATTGTTTGTGTCTTTGTTATTCACGTGTGGAATATACGAGTATTTGTCTTCTTCTTGGTTTACGGTATTGTAAGAATGTGTCTAATATTTCACTGATTAAATGTCATGGAATGATTAATCTTCTTAAGCCATGTCGCGTATATGTCAATAGCTTACATACAGTAGCTTTCCATATCCAACCTCATTAATTTGATATATAATACAACTTGTCGGCTACCATATTAACAACTTTTAAGTCATAACTGTGAAAAAAAAACACCTACCTCTCATTCCCCTTCTTTCATCAATTTTTGTTTCGTCCACACATATTTATTGTTAAGCACTTAATTTGTTAAATTTCAAAATGCAAGATTATGAAATGTTCCATGATTTGTTAAATTCAAAATACAAGATTATGAAATGTTCCATGATTTGTTAAGTTCAAAATACAAGATTGTGAAATTTTCCATGACTCAACAGGTATTCTTCCACAGGAAAGATTCTTGGCATCTCAAACTGTACATTGTAAATGCTATTTTGTTTTCACATTGTAATACTTAAGGAAATACATGCTCAGGTATTGATTGGGACTCAAAGAAAGAAGAAGAAAGGAGTTGAGATCAGATGATACATTAGACATTGGTGTTGTTTGCTTTTGGTTAAATGTCACTTTCTCTTTAAATATCTCCATAATAGCTTCAGTCTCCTCCCACAGATCACACAAGAATAATCTCAGCACAGCGCACGAACACGTTTCCGTCAAGAATCAAAAGTGTATAGCAGAATCACACATGCTATAAACATCCTATTTACCAGTAATGTTTCTCTGATTTCGAAATTTAGTCTCGGTTTCTCTGTTCGATCTTCTACTGCTGACATAATTGTAATATGCAGAGCATGTGCACAGGTCGTCCCGGTATTTCGTCCTTTATCCGAGGAGGCTACAAATGCGATCCACTACCTCAGGATTAACTGGTGAAAATGGGGAGTCGGGAGTTGATGATATCAGCGTTCTTCAACGGGCACGTCACATGATGATGTGGTGTATTACATGTCAGTATAACTGTCAATGTGCATTGGTGATGGTAATGACGACGTCGATGAAGGTGTTTGTAATACTGTTATTTAGTTAGTCGACAGATCATCCTCACTTCACATCGAATCAGTCAGTCCATAATTGCTCAGATCCCCTCCTCGGTAAATCCCGCAGCGTGTAGCAGCTCACGATACCAGTTCTGTGTTATTTTATTCATCTTCTTTGGTTTTCTGCGTAGTGTTCCTGTTTGGCCACACCTCTTTTAACTTGTTGTTCTCGGACTCTGACAATGGATGTAGATTCACAGTCATCACTTGGTTCTCGCAAACGACTTACTTCTCGTAGAGCTTTCAGTATATCCCCCTGGCCCATGGCTCGCTCTCCCTTCACATTAGCCTTACCTGCAAGCCTGTCAGCCTGTTCAGTTCCTTGGACACCCGCATGCCTTGGCACAAAAATGTGATACTGAATATTTGTATACCCTGTAGTGTATTACATGATCGTTAATTGATGATGATATTGATGGTACTGATGACTGTGAGATGAAAAGGTGTTTTCACATTGCGTGTTATCTAAGTTAAATATGAATATCTAATATACAGATACACGTTATGAGACATGTTATAGGTATTCCGACAACTGGCATTCGTTTTCATGTAACATAAATTTAAAGAATTTAGTGCTTTCTACATTAACATTCCTATATGTAATCTAATTTTTCAAAACATTTCAATCATGGAAGAATATTTGTTGGTCCATTCCAAGCACGTCGTTATAAAATAGTTAACGTAAAGGAATAATGTTCACTTTAGCGCATTAGTTTAGGAATGTTCATATATAAGTCTGTTGTTCTTTCTCTTTGTATTTCTGTCTGTCTAAAAAAAATAGTTTACTTTAGTCGATGGATCAACATCAACATCACCCATAAGTGCTCCGTTCTCCTCCTAACTCAAACCTGAGACTGGAGAAACTCAGATTAGTGCACGAACTCCGTAGCACCGGCGAGGATCCTGAAATACTTTAAAAAAATGAAAGATTGAAAGGCTATAGAATCGACTTTGTTGCACCGGGTGTTATCCCATTTAGCTCTGTCTCTTTCCGCAGAGCGGTCTGTCGAAAGCGTCGCACAGAGCACGAACTTCTGTAGCTCCAGCGACGACCTCCAGGAGTCTCCGAGAAAACAGCACTCGTCAACGGAATGTTGTTTAATAATTGTTCTGGATTCGTAGCCATGTGTCGGAACTAGGTCAATGTAACGTGCAAGAAGTTGACTTAAAACGTTCAGTGACAAGGACTTATTGCATACAATGTTCTTCATTTGACAGAATGCAGTTTTTGCTTGCATCTTCCATTTGATATTATCTGTGTGCAAAGATATTTGAATTTCTGCATTTGCCACAAAATAATATCGTTTACTTTAATTTATGTTTAGGCAAAATGCGCTTCTTAGATATCACAATGACTTTGCTCTTCCTATTATTCAAGCCAAGGTCCAATTATTTCACTTTCTTTATCAAACTCCATGCAGATAACACGATCACCAGAGTCGTGGATCACTTCTGTGTTCGTGTCTCGACCATGCCATGTGGCCAAACTATCCAGATATTTACTTCTCTTCTTCCCTTTGTTTGTTTCCCCTAAATCTTGCCAGTCTTCACCAAGTTCTCCAGTTTATGTCTTCACATAAAGTGCCCCAAACATCTTGACCATCGACGTATAATTTCTAAAATCAGTTTACGGTTTAAATTTGATTCTTGTAGGAATTGCTCATTGGTTTTTCTGTCTGTCCGCGGTATTCTTTTCACTTTCTCCATAAACCACATCTCCACTGCATTAGAAGTGTTTCAGCTCGTATGCTGATTTTCCACGTTTCGCATCGATACACAAGTACCGGTTCTATGTAGCAATTCAACACTCGTTTCTTGTTGCAAATGATATCTTTTTATTTGTCAGTATGTTTTCCATCTTGCAGGAAGTCATCTATGCCATAGCAATTATTACTCTAATATTTTCAAGGCACCTCCTTTCAGATGTTATGACTGTTCCGAGATTAGTGTACCGATTCACTTGTTTAAGAATATTCTCATTTACCCGTATATTTCATTGTGATACTTCACTTTCTACAAGCACTATCTATCATTTCCTTCTGACTATTTGCTATCAAGACAACGTCATCAACATAACGTAAGCTATTTATATTATGTACTCTAACCAGAATCCATGGGATACTTTCGATAGATTTAATTACATGGTCAATGTACAATGAAAACAAATCAGGAAACACTATACAACATTGTTTGCCGTCCTTCTTTATACACTAAAATTTGGTGGAACTACGGTAAAGCTGTGAAAGTGTAAACAATATAAAATGACATAAAAAATTATACACTAAAATGTTCGTACTATGTCTTTTATTCTTATGGCTGCTGTTTGCTGCTGTCGCTTTCTTATGGCTCTATATAGTGTAATATAATTTTCATGAGTCTCTTCCAGACATTCATTGTTAGTTACTCTAGCAGTCCAAAGTATTCTATACACGTACATAAACAAAATTAAAATCATCACTAATATCAGTAAGAATCAATTAATGTAAAAATATCAATTACGATAAGTTGGTTGGCTGTAAACCCTCTGGAAGATAGAGTTTTGACTATAAGACCGATGCATTGCCGTTTAAGTCGTTAAGTCATGTTAAGGGCATGTATCTGTTGATGTTGGTTTAGAGATGTCCCTCCCTACCCAGTATCAAAAGACCATTTCCGCGGTGTTACAGAACTCGCCTTCCCTTCTCTAAACCTAAACGCAAGCTGGTGGGCCAGATTGATGCAAGAACTTCACATCTTTGGAGAGGCAAACTGGGATGAAACCATGTTATAATTCAACACAGCACTTGCAGACTAGCTGGGATTAGGTCTAGACTGATAATGTTTCCTACACGTTTTAAGTAATTCAATGTTAAAAACACCCACAAACGGCAATGTGGCATTTATGCCCTGTCATTCATCATACAAACCCACTGGCAATGCAACATCAAACAGTTAAACATTTTGAATAGACGTCTAAAACAACATGTAAATGTTCACATTCATAACATGGCAGTGGGCCTATGGGAGGTAGCCCCAGCGCCCCTGAATTGTCCTTGGCAGAAAATATGGAAAAAATTGTATCATGAAATACACGAGACTGTAGAAAGTCAAACACCCGGTGATCATATTCTGGTGTCTGTCGTGGAGATGTGAATATCGTAGAAAGAACAGAAAACATAACCTGAGATATTGTGGGCTGCTCTTGCTACAACACCATCTTTAACACCTTGTAGAAATACATATGCAATTTATTGAGCATATCAACAGAATAGGTTGTTGATGTTGCTGTTGTTGTTGTTGTTGTTGTTGTTGTTGTTGTCTTCCACTTATGCCTTTAGGTTTTGTTTGGAAGGAGTAATTCGAGTTTCAGCTCATGTGACTAAGGCCTTTTATTAAATGTCCTCCATATTTTCGTGAGCGATATCGTCTAGGACAGAGGTTCCCAAACCACGGCCCGCGGGCCACTTGTGGCCCGCCAGCTGTCAGAAAGTGGCACGCGAGGCCTCGTTTCAGTTAAGAGTTCACAATAGAGGAGGATAATGTTGCAGTCTTCATAAATCCGTTCGTATTTCCTGATGCCAAGCTCTGTCAATTACAGCAAAACCTTCAGCACGAAGTAATTGATTTGAAATGCAATTCTGCACTGAGTTGAGAATTTCTGGAGCTGCCTGCTTCACCTTCAACTGATCATTTGATTTCATTCTGGCGACTATTACCTGTCGAACAATTTGAACACTTACATTCATTCGCCCAGAGATACATGTGTCGTTTTCGTTCGACTAACAGATGCAAGCAGTCATTTTCCGCAATGATCATTAAAATAAAATAAAAAAAAGCAACGTTCCACACACCGATAGTAACGAAACTGCGCTTATGACTTTGGGCACGACAGATTTGTGCCCAGACATTGATAAACTAGCATCTGAACTTAAGTAACTGGTTATGAAGAACAGTTACAGTTGTAAATTAATTACATTAAATGCGATTTTCGAAATTGATTAAAAATTTATTGTTAAATGAACTGTTGATTTAAAAAAAAAAAAATGGCCGCAGTGTAGTACTGACACTGACTGCCTTTAAACTTTTGGAATTTTGTTGACGAAAGTTAAGAAAGGTAAGAATGATATTGCACGACTTTCATAATTTTATAACGCTGTGGCCCGCTTAACTACCAAAAATAGTAGATATGGCCCTCGACTTGAAGAGCTTGGGAACAACTGATCTAGGATAAAGTAGATTTCCTACCGGATTTCAGACCTGTCATAGGTTCCTTGATGTAGAGTAAGTACCCTTAGGTGGGAAAATTCTAGACACGTCATCCAGAGAAAGACAGAGAAAGACATTTATGGAAAGCTCAATCCGCTGGTAAAAACACAGTAACATTTTTTTTTTTAAAACCACACCAACATAATCAATATTTCAAACGACAGAGAGGTCTGGAGAGTCATGATCGCCGGAATCTGCTTCAGACCATGATCCATACCAAATTCTCGAATGAGAAGAAGTCTGCCAAGTTATATAAGCTTTATAGCTTTCCAATTTGACGACTCTTTATCAGTGTCTGTTTGCCCGTCCATGCATGTTTCTAACTACTATACAATGTTCGTTTAGCTGTTCACAACAATCTCCGACACGCCAAACAATTCCCAGGAGCCAAAGTAGGGCATATGCTAGCAGTTGTCATGTGTTCGATTCCTCATCGACTTAAGATTTTGATTTAATTGACCTGGGTTCCTAGGTCGACCCATGCCTAAAATGGGTAGCAGAAAATGCTCTGGGAAGTACAGACGACCGACGTAATATTTATCTCATCACCCATCGAGTTCCGATTGGTCTATAAAATATATGGAGTCAACATCACAGATCCAAAACACCTCAATGCGTGGACAATGATCCTTCACTAATTTTACTTCTGCAATGACCGTTTAATCTTTTTCAACCTTTTTTGGCCCGTGCATCCCTTCACCATAAGTTCAGAATGTCATCCCCCCCCCCCTTTTTTTTTGTATTTTCTGACTATAAATTCCCCCGTCCCCTCTACAGTGTACTTAAAATCAAGTCTAGACGTTTACATAAAACATGATTTGCTGGTCTACTTACGTTATAAAATTAATTTCAGAAGGGAAAAAGTACAGAACCGTAAAGAATGGAAGGAAAAACAATATCAAGTTATCAGTTCTTGTGTTAACGCGATCTTAAAATAATCTTAATCCCCCTCCCCCGGAAACTGGATTCCCACCGGTTGAGAACCACTGTTTTAGAGTATACTGTATCAACGAATCAACGTGCGTGTACTGATCTGCTATGATATCTTGTCCACCAATCAGATTTCGTATAGTGGAAATCCGAGCAACCAAGATGATGCATATAATCAATTCCACCGATGAGAACAAATACGGAAACCTCGGTTTTCGTTGTCTTTGGTTTTCGTCGATTTCGATTTTCGTCGATGTTTTTCCGCGAAAAATTTGTCTCGGTTTTAATCGGTTGCCTCGGATTTCGTCGACATGCTCACGTGGCCTTGCTGCTAATTTTGCGAAAACAAAGGTACTCACGCGTTCTTCTACTTAATATGGCGTTGTTTCTCTTTGTGTAAGCGTTACTTGCTAATACGTTATCCCTTTCCTTTTAGCTCCATCTTGGGACCAAGGAAAGTTTCCAGAGCCAGTAGCCCTTCGAAGAAGAAAACCAGAAACACGGCATTAAGATTGCTGAAATCCGTCGCATGTACGAAAAGTCGCCATCTACGATAAGTTCCATTGTGGCGAAAAAGGGAAGCAATAAATAAGGCTAATCTAACGAAAGACGTGAATGTGCTAACAAAACAGAGAGTGCAAACAATTGAAGATGTCGAACAGTTATTATTAATTTGGATAAATCAAAAACAGTTCGATAGCGATCCTGTTTTGGAGGCAATCAGATGTGAAAAGGGTAGACTGTTGTTTGCTGATCTCATTAAGAAAATGCCTGGTGCGAGTGCTGGTTTACTTAATGATTTTAAGGCCAGCAGAGGTTGGTTTGAAAAATTATGGCATACAAAAGACAAGAAGACCAAGAAGGGAATTGACCCCAGATAGTGTCTTGATACCTAAGGTCCTTATGGAGGGGGATTCTTCTTCCAAACAATAATATCTGCACCTCTCTCTCTCTCTCTCTCTCTCTCTCTCTCTCTCTCTCTCTCTCTCTCTCTCTCTCTCTCTCTCTCTCTCTCTCTCTCTCTCTCTCTCTCTCTCTCTCTCTCTCTCCTCATCGCCGTCTTCCATAAGCCACGAAGCGTCTTCAGAAAGGTAAATGCCATGTTAAATATTTATTGATTCTTTAAATTAGTCTTTTATATTCATTTTATTTGAATTTGTTATTGGTTTTTAGTATTAAAAACTATATTTAGTCTCTATAACGTTTTTTTTTTTTTTTTTAATGTATTTCGGAGTGTATAGAACGAATTAATTGGATTTACATTAATTCATATGGAAATAGTTGTCGGTTTCAGATTTCGTCGATTGTTTTGGGACTGATTATCGAAGAAAACCGAGGTTTCACTATACTTGTAACTCTTCAGATTCGGCACAGAATACAAGAGGCTGAAATACCACATGTGTAAAATACCAAATACGGTAGTTACTGATGAATGTAACCATGAAACGGGTAAAACGACAGCGAAACATTTTTACAGGAGTTTCCAACAAATGCCGAACAGTGGGAAGTATAATGGCCCACATCCATTCCATTTGACAACATATTCTTTGATGAGGGCAAAAGCCAAAGTTAACTGCTGCTTTCTTTTGAAATATTCAAATAGACGTGTGAAGGTTAACGAAGAAGAGGACGAACATCTATAGCGTCTTTGTTTCTAATTTATGAATCAATGCTTGTTTACTCAACGACTAGTTATTTCCCCCAATTAGTGCGTGCATATTCACAACGATATTGACTCCCCGACCCTTAAATAACACGATTTATTAAAGTAATCACACTACAGTTTATATTACAGTTTCTAAACCTTAATGTGTTTTCCATATTCTAACTTTCAGCTTTCAGTTTGTTTATTTATTCAGTTGTTAGCATTCTGGTGGCTTTCAAATAATTATTCTAACCGTCACAAATACACAGGCATGTTGTGTACTCTAAAGATCTTTGTCAATATAAGAATATTTATATTAACAATGTTAGGGGAAATTTGCATTACAGACGACGGTGTTGCATCGATCTCTTTTGTACACATTCACAACTATAAACAACTTGATAAATTAAGGAATACTTACCCCAGTAAGCAATAGTGCTATGTACGAGTAGCATCTTATCTCTCTCTCCCTCTCTCTCTCTCTCTCTCTCTCTCTCTCTCTCTCTCTCTCTCTCTCTCTCTCTCTCTCTCTCTCTCTCTCTATATATATATATATATATATATATATATATATATATATATATATATATATATATGTATACAACGATGCAAGACTGGCCTTTATATTAGACAGTGCAAATTGGCCGTATTTTTTCACCTACTCTGGTATAGTTGTTAACTCATCAGTATTCACACAGGTAGCAGTTTTGATTTAGTAGATCTCCAGTCTAGACAGCTAAAGCTGGCTGGGGATCTGAGTGACTTACACACAATATAACTTCAACAGGCGTTGGTCTGAATTATGTTGCAGACAATGTTGTTTTAGTTTACTTGAATGAAACATGTATAATCATCATCATCATCATCATCATCATCTTCCACTTCTGCCGTCAAGCGTCGTGGGGAGGAATAATTTGCGTTCCAGCGCCCGGTGGACGGCACTGGATAGTGTCATTCCGCGAGGTTGTACAATGTCTCTGATGTCGTCAATCCATTTTCTTCTTGGACGTCCTCGTGGTCTCGTCACAGATGATCTTTGATGTAAGGCCAGTGATGGTAGTTGTTGATGTTGCATTCTAATGACATGGCCAAACCACTTGATCTTCTGTCTGTCAATAAATGTGGCACAAGGTGTTGATCCCACAGTCTGTCTGATAGTAGCATTTCTTACTCGGTCTCGGATTGTTAAGTTGGCAGCTCTCCTCAGGCATCTCATTTCGCAGGTGTTGATTTTGCGAATGTATAATAATACTCATAATGTCTAGTGCTTCCAATCCACGAAACTCGTAGTGAATGTGTAAATCCCCGTGTTCGGTAGAATTAAAAAGTGAATTCACGGAAGACATCGAGAACAGTCATGGCACGGGAGGGTGTCAGCACACTAACTGATACAAGCAGTTGGAGATCGCAAGATGCGAAGAAGCATGACCGCCCACGTCTTTCAGCTAGGCATTTGATGATGATGATTCACGGCTTAATATTTAGAGAAGAAAATTGACTCGGGGTCCTCTAAAGATTACTGGATAGACTGAGAAATGCCAGTTGTGTTACATATCCATCTTGTCTTAGGACACGTATTCCCCATATGAATATGTCACGTTCAGAAATCAATGGCAAAGTAATGAACGTATATTTGCCAAGAAATCCCAAACAGCAAAGAATTCTGGGGTTGACTGCAACTTCCTGTAAAGGATACGTAGGTCAGCATGGCAGAATGGGTAAGAACGATCTGGTGTGCTGATGCCGAGGTAAGATGTTCAACCCTTCACTGGACAATTGGATTAAAATGTTGACCTATCGTCCTTAATTGGGGACGTAAATTACAAGTATCTCTGAAGTCGTAGTGGGTTCGCCTTATGGCGAAGGACACTGTTAATAGGGAAAGCTAATCCGCACGTACAATTCAGTCCAAAACTGTTAGAAGTAGTGTATATGGACTACGTTTGAGTTCAAGGAGAGCGAGTAAAAATAACAGTTTATACAACTAATTTAACGATTATCTCACGCTATGAAAGGTAAAGGGAGTTCCATAACAGTTAATACCGCTGGGGTGTAAGGTATGAGGCCTTCACATATACTAGGCCGTGACATGTGAGGTGGGCTAGCCAGTTCCATTCCTCTTGCCTTTCCTTTCCAGACAATTCCCAGCAAATCCTAAAAACATTCTGGTACCGAATTTTACATGAAATTTTGGTGGACACCAAAACCGTACTGGTCGGGGGAAAAATGCTGCCATTCCTGGAGTTGAACCCTGACCAATGTTTTCGCTGGGGGTTGCACTAACCTCTATATTACAGCTCCCCCAGTTGCATTATTTAGTTCTTAAATATGGACTGTAAGTATACACTGGAATTGTTACAATGTATCTGGGGTCCCAGGTCGAGCCAGTCTAAAATTGCTACCACTAAATGTCTGGGAAAGAACATCGACCTGCAGACTATTGACCATTCGAATGCCAGTTGATCTATTAAAATAAAATATAAAACACCATATACACATTGGCCTCGATGTGTGGGAAAGAGTATTTTACAGGTTTTCTATGAATTGACCTGATGACAAAAGACACAACAAAACAAATCTAAGAGGGGGGATTCAACTGGAACACTTTAAAAGTGTGATAGAAATTAAAATAACTATGTTGCTGTCTTGTAACCTGTCAATATTGTTGTTAATGATGTCAAGAGTGTTTAGCACTTTGCATCACATTGCAGATGAACATTGTGACGTCATAAGGACGCCCCAATTTTGTAATGCAACAAAGAGGAGCAGCTTTCTGTTATCAGTATTTTTTATTTATCAGTGAAGATGTGAAATCTATAGAAATTCATCGGCGAATGAAGGTCCAGTATGGTGGTACATGCCTGTCAGTCCAGCAAGTCTATGAGGGTAATAGGAAATTTCAAAACGGTGTGACCTGTATGGCACACTTTTCTTTCCGATGAAGAGGTACAGCATACGCGACCAAGATAACTTGTTTCTGCAGGAATCCAAGCACATTATCCGCGCTGGAGGACTTGCACAGCAATCAGTTGGTGACTATATCGACAAATTATATGTTTATTCTTTAGTTTTTCAGAATATATTCACTCCCACCGCTTCCAAAATATACATTTAAGGTTTTCACTTGAGGCCCTCTCGTATTTACCCTTGAGTGATGGCGATATGGACGGAGCTGCATGGGAATGCTAAAGATGGGACGATCTGGAGTGAGTTGGTTCAGGACCTATGTCCTAATTGAGGAGAAAGGGTGAAAGCAGAAACGGAAGCAGATGAGGTGCAATGTTGTCTGATAATGGGATGAACCAGCAAGATTAGAAAATGGACAAATCGCCATGTTCTGAAAAATATTATAAAACAAAGAAGTCTTTAATTAGATACGTTTCTCAATGCTTGATTAGGTCTTAGAACTTGAAGAAGCTGCAAACCAGTAGCTAGCTGACATAAAATGTACTCATTTTAAGATAAGTGGTGTTTGTTCACCAAGTATGATGATTGCCATGAGCCTATAGTAGGTCATGGAATAGTGAACCGAGAGAATACCGGGCTTCACACAATTCAGCGTGAATTTATAGATGCACGCGTTGCGCGAAGACGGCAAGGAAAATTGTAAGCGATGGGACATCGTCTCCTCGAGGCAGTCAGGTAGACCAGAGCCATGGTCAAGTCTGGACATGGTTCTTTGTTGCAGTAGCACGGCCACAAATTGTGCCGCTACGAACATGTTGTTAAGAATTGTGGTTGTTAAGTAGTTTTGTTAATTCGTAGCGTTGAGAAATCGTGCTAGTATCAACGAAGTGTATTCTCTGATTAGTAAATACATCGTGGAAAAAACCAATCTGACTTGAGTATCAAGCTCTGCGTTCTACTTGTGCAGAGTGTGAGTTGCTCTGAAGTAAAGAATGACAGTTTCACATAATCAAGGGTAATACTGAGAGAACATCAGAGAGTTGCGGTACTTAAATATAACGTCTAACAATCAAGATAACGTTTACGGAGCTGGGCTCAAGAGAAAGAAGTCACATATGTAATTGAAATGAATTATATCAGATACGAGTCAGCCTTCAACCAAGCGCAGAGTGCGTATGACCCTGTCGACCTTGTGAGCAGTCAGGCACTCTCTATGAATAACCACTAGCGGGCATTAACGCACCCGCTATCAAGACCAGGAGCGTACCAGCGAATGAAGACCCTCCCTTATACTCATTTTAAGATGCGTGGTGTGTGTGCACCAAGTATGATGATGACCATTTATTTCATCTAATGGGCTCGAAAGTTTTGAGCCGTGAGTTCTAAGATGGCTGGAGAAGCTTATTTTGGCTCTAAATGTGCTTTGACAATGTGGGGAAAGAATGCTTGACGTTCCAGGAGGAGGATCTCCTGCAGTGGTTGTCTTTTTTTCCACAGCTCTTGCAGTCCTGTTAACTTCGCAAGTGATTGCACCCTTGCGTAATGATGTACGTAATGAATTTTGGTTTTTGACAGCAGTTGCTCATGTGTTGTGATGAATTCCAAAAGCTTTGACCTTTTACGGCGTTTCCTCTGGCCGCCTTGGGAGTGTTTACCACAGCGCAACACGCCGGAAGAAAAAAAAATGGTTTTAGGGAGCCTGTGATCTGGCATGCGAGTCAGGTGACCAACCCAGTGAATCTGATTCTTTATTACTAGATACAGACACTGGGCATGGAAGCTATTTCTAAGACTTCAGCATCTGGGATCTTGTCTTGCCATTTGATATTCAGTTGCTTCGAAAGGCAGATTGTGTGGAAATGGCTTAATTTTATAGCGTGTCGCTGGTAAACAGTCCAGGTTTCACAAGCATATAGCAGTAGTATGCATACCATGAAATGAATTGGGAAGTAATTGCAGCCAGCGTGGTACTGTCACACCTCTGGAAGACCGATTGGTAAATTAAAATACGGGTTTAGCACCATATACTAATACCCCTTAAGCGACTAAAATGGTCATTTTCTTACTTATATTACTATGAGGCTTTACTGTAGAGTCTCTTCACTCATTGTCGCTCTTTTTTTCTGTACTCATTAATTTTACCTGTTGTTGAAATATAGTACAGGTTTTCTGTTCTTCTGGCGCGGCCGAAAAATGTTACCTTTCTCTTATTTGTCTTTTTTAAAAAAAACAATAAGACCACTTGCGTTACATGGCTATTGCGTTTGTTAACATTCTTCTTTAAAACCGCATTTACATACTTACAAATGATTGTTTTTACATGTTTACTACTTGTCTTAGATTCACAGTCATACATTAAAATGTCTATGTGATAAACAAGTATGCTTTTTATAATTTGTAGCTCTGTGGCAAAGTAGTTATAAATGCAATTCGTAAACCCATCACCGCGTTCCAAACACACCTGAGGGAGATTTGGAGGCAGACCGCCTTGTGTTGATTTCCATACAATGGTATGAGTGCCGGCACTTCAGAATTCCATGGAAAACTACTGTACGTAAACTTGCCCAGGAATTACATACAGCCAACAAATGCTGGAGTTGACTGCTACGTCCTGTAAAGGATGTGCAACTAACTTTTACTTAATATAGAGCGTGGGGCAGTGTTATATGATTAGTGTTTGTCTACGGGACTCAGCACTATGAAACATAACATTGATCAAAACACATCCTGCCAAAATGAAGATAGCCAAAATACATACATAGTCTGTCCCGAAAAGAATGCCTTCATTCATGATCAATTATTTTGAAACTTGTCTGTTGCATCGTTATGAAATGTTTCCTGCCGTCTTATATTTACCCCCACCCAAGGAATATGTCTTTGATAGGTCCAAAAGCAACTTAAATCATCGAAAGCAGCGACATTTCTTTGATGTTTTTGGGGAAAATGTAGTGAATTCACGCTAACAAACTAGTCTTACAGTAAACCACGTTATTTCTGGTAAGAACGCAAATACAAGGCGTAGCCAGATTCGTATGGGAGTGGGTGCAATAAAAAAAAAGTATCTTAAAAGTCGACAGGGTCGACTGCATTGCACCGGGTTTTTATCCCATATGGCTCAGTCTCTTTCCGCAAGGCGGAAAGCGTCGCACAAATCACGAACTCCATAGCTCCAGCGACGACCCTCGGGAGTCTCCGAAAAAATGCACTCGTGAAATGAAGGAATCGAACATACAACCTTCTGATCCCGAGTCAGACGGCTTGACCACTTCACCACGGAGAATCCCGATAGGGGTGCAATGTGTAATATTAGTAAAGACAGAGAATTTACAGAGGCATGGGGTAAATAATGTGTAAATTGACAGGAAAGTAGAAGGAATATATTTCTTACCATATTTTTTTCATTTCCTTCTTGTTTCTTTAGCTGCTGGTTAATAATTGTACACAAGTATTCATGTTATTAGGATGCATTAAGCTTTTTATATTGAGTTCGTGAAAGCTTCCAAATAGCTGTGCGTTAATGTGCGTATGGAGTGACCAGAAATGATATCGCAATTTAGTCATCTCTTGTGTCCATTTTTAAGGATCTGTTCAGCTGTCTGTGTAGTTTGTTCACACGTACACATGGGTGACAGACCCGCTTTGAGTCTTCGTGAAAGATTGTCTACTCTGCTGTTTACTGTTCAGATACGGAACATGATTACCTGTTTTGCACTATGAAAATAGTTGTCATTGTCTCTGTAGTGGGCTTTCTTCTTAACGACCAAGATGTTGGTCCTCTTTTCATTGAAGTTTATAGATTGATTCGTATGCACGTGTGTTGTCCCCTAATTTGACAACGTGTTTGCTCTCACGTTTCTTGTTATGCCACAATATGTCAGTTTCCACCGCAATATTACTCTTCTGTTGGTATTCAATGCGTTTAGTGTTTTTGTTTCTTTTTTCAATACCAGTTGCTTGTCACCGCTGAGGGCTTGCGGAATTGAAAATTCATCACTGTGGAATACAAACTGTTGCCATTGACATTGTGCTGATGCTGTAATGTTTAGGGCCTGCAGTTCGTCTGAATAGTTGGAGCAAAATATCCTAGTAAGCGTGCACGCGGATTAAGGTCTGCGATCTGCTCAGACCTTAATCTGTGTCGGACGATTCCAGTAGGTTGATGACTGCTCTCGGTTGCATAAAATTCAATCCATCCTTTCTCCAATAGTCCTCTTCCTCTTTCAACTGATGGTCCTCACATTTTCCCAGTAACTTTTATCAATATTTAATAGCGCGGACTGGATTAGTATCTTGACGTCAGACAATTTGAATATAGTATTGTCAGCTGCCACCTGTCCTTTAATTTTAGCCCACACAAGTTCTGTAGGGTTAAAATGAGAGTTGTACGGCGGAAGTCTCAAACACCCATGACGATGCTCTTCTATCAACTTGTCGATTTAATATTTCTTGCTTTTTGGCGCCTGTGTTACAAGGGACAACAATTCTAGCTAGAAATACCTTTCTGGAAGTGGTATGTTTTCCATTCGGAACCATATCTTTATTGCTCCCTTTGTGCTCGATGCTGTAGGTATTTTGTCTTCTTGGGCAACAACATTGATATCATGCGTTGTCCATAATTGGACACGACGGTATATGTAGGAATGGCGCACAGTATTCTCGAGCCAGTCTCTAAATACATTACCATTCATCTTATTATGATAATCACTATTGTCTGTATACTTTGATACGAACACGAGCCCAGAATTCTGTTGTAAGCCATTATGCGTATTACCTGCATGGGCCATGACCAAAAGCTGTCCTATACTTCCGGGCACATATCGCTTTATCTGTCCATCCACTGATTGCCATTCCTTACCACTAGTGTGGTGCGCATTGATCCAGATTTCATCCAAATACACTATGGCATAATTTTCTTTGCGCATTTCCCTTATTTCACGTAGGTATCTGCTTCTCATGGCTCCTAAATGCGGCTGCTCGCAAAGAATATTTCTACCTCCCTTGTACTTTCTAAAAGTGAAGATAATGTACTTATAATTTTCCATAAAGTTGTTTTGGATAGCTCTATGTTATTGTTCTTTCTCAACCAAACCCTAAGTTTTCTTACAGTCACTGTTTCTTTGGCATCCAGCATTTTTATAATACTGGATAATCCTAGATATAAAATCCAAAATTTTTATAATTTTAGGAGTCTCCGTGGCAAAGTGGTCAAGCCTTTTGACTCGGGCTCCAAAGGTTGTGTCGATTCCGCGCCGCATCCTTCGGTTCACGAGTTAAATTTTTCGAAGACTCATGTGGGTCTTCGCTAGAGCTGCGGAGTTCGTGCTTTGTGCGATGCTTTCCGCGCTGCGGAAAGAGGCCGAGCCATGTGGGATTGAACCCGGTGCAATGAAGTCGACCCTGTCGACTTTTAAGCGACTTTTTAAAGCATTTTCATAATAGCTCGCCTTATGAAATCTTTGTCAAAGCTGTCTACTATAACCTTTCTACCTACCGTTTGGTTATTGCGTGGTGGTTTAATTCCAGATTATTGCATCCATCGACGAAATGACCGTTTACTCAAAACCCAATGCATGTACCGTTCTTTTTTCGGGATTTAACAGTTTGAAACAGTTTCCTTCTATCAGCTTCTTGTCAACAAATTTGCGTACAACTTCATAGCCATGCTTTGAAGTGTACACAATTTCACATTCAATCCCACTGAACAATATTCTCACATTCAGATGTTAGCGATAAGTGATAAGATTTAAAAAAAATAAAAAAATAATCAGGATTCATGAAAGTACCCACATACTGACGACACCTCTGAACTAGTCTGAACACTCCCATTTCAAACTGCGCGGGGTTCTTGTCATAAGGCCTTTCTCGTGAACCACGAGAAAATTAACCATTCAAAGCTGATGTTTCCGTGTAAAAATGAAAGACTTCTAAAAATGTGCACTTCATCTCTGACCAGTAAATTATATACCGCATATAAACAAACTGTGAAATTTGCTGTACAATCTCCAGAACAAAAATACTTTTGTTAGGTGGACATGATGATAAGGTTATATGCTAAATCTCATAATTTTCCCTCAGTTGGTTACTAAGATATGGATTTTTATATGGAGGCGAACAAATGTGAACGCACTATAACAAAATAGCAACATTTGGAGATGCTTCAAGCACTGCAGACATGCCAGCTAAATGTACAGGCTGAACCCGCTACCTCGGCATCAGCACACCGGAAGTTTAAGAGCGAGTGCTCTTATCTTTTCGGTCATGCTGAGATCCGTGTTTTTAAGTTAAGGTGATTCATTTCGAGCTCCTTATGAATGTTGTCTCTTCTTCTTTTACCGTAGATTCCACTTGTTGTCTCTTCTTTTTCTTCTTCTTTTACCCAAGATTCCACATGTTGTATCTTCTTCTTCTTTCTTTTAACCCTAGATTCTACATGTTGTGTCTTCTTCTTTTACCCTAGATTTCACGTGTTGTCTCTTCTTCTTCTTTTATCCTAGATTCCACTTGTTGTCTCTTCTTCTTCTTCTTTTACCCTAGATTCCACTTGTTGGCTCTTCTTCTTCTTTTACCCTAGATTCCACTTTTACCCTAGATTCCACCTTGGGAGATTAGCTCTCAACCAACACACTCCAAGCCCTCCTAACCTTAGATATCCCGTGGTGCTCTGTCCATGTCCTCCCCAAATTATTCAGTTCTCTTTCTAAATCTCTTTTTCATTTGTCTTTAATCTTTCTGTGCTTCTTGTGCCCTGTGGATTCCAGACAACGGCTGTTCTAGTTATATTATTCTCAGGTTTTCTCAATGTATGTCCTATCCAGCGCCAGCATAATTTCTTCACCTCTTGGCTCTCTTGTATATTGTCTAGTTCTCTCTGTGAGCCCTTCGGTGGTGATTCTGGTATACCCTCTTATCTTATATATAAAAAAGGATGTGCGTATCTCCGTATGTCCTTTATACGCTCGCGAACGGCCCATCCGATTGAGATGAAATTTTCTACACGCCTTCCTTTCATTCCAGAGATGCCAACTGTCGTAGTTTTTTTTTCTTCTTCCTCCTCCTCCCTCCTCCCTCCTCCCCCTCCCAAAATACGTACGTCCAGGAAATGGTCTTCTACATAGACACTTCTCTCTGAGGTCCGCGATAACATCGGGAACGAGAACTTATATGACTACTTATATAAATTAAATGAGATGCTTCACACCAGGAGCTGGGCGATGTCGGGCCGGGTCAGACAGACAGACAGACAGACAGACAGATAGTCGGTAACGGGAACGGGAACTTATATGACTACTTATATGAATTAAATGAGATGCTCCCCACCAGGGTCTGGGCGAAGCCGGGCAGGGTCAGCTAGTTCCTTATATTTTGCACAGTGTTATCTTCGTCACTTTACTGCTTTCTATGCAGCACACAGTTTTGTAAATATGCAACGATGTGTAATGTAAATATTTTTATCAATATTTACGGTTCATTCCTGTAGCGTAATCTTGCCCCCTTAGTTTGTGAAATATACTTTATAATACATCTAACACTCCTAACTTTCACCTACTGATTTTAACCTCATATTTGCTTACGGTTCTCTTGTCATCTACTTACCCACATCCAGGCGTTTATAATTGTGTTTTATAATGTACTTACATACAACTAATGTGTCTTCCAATGATTTTGTTTCTTGTGGAAGTCATAGGAAATCATCATTTAATTTCTGTTCACAGGTTTCTAGTACATTGCCTTCATTTTTAAGTTATTTCGCTTGGATTCGCATTTCTGAACTCGTTTCCTCTGCCGTATTTCCCGGACAGTGTTGGTTCTCGCTGTCGTAATTATATCTGCTTTAAGTGCACATGTTCTTGTGTTAGCTGTAGTTCTTGCAGCAGTCACACCTCTTGTATTTCTAGTACACCAAATTTGTGTAAATTATTTCGCTAAATCGGGACGGCGCAGAAATACAGTGTTTATCCTTTACAGGACGTCACAGTCAACCCCTACGATTATTGTATGTTTGTGATTTAGTAGGCAAATTTACGTTGAGTAGTTTCCCATTGTTTTCTGAATGACCGATGCCTCTTATCACCAGAATCAACGCTCAGTGGTCTGCTTACAAATCAGCAACAGCGTTCCCGTGTGTCAGGGACTGTGAAACACGTTCACTGCCCCTAGCCACAGTGTAGCCGGTGAACTAAATAAAGCCGAAAATACTTTGATCGGCCATAATGAGTTATCTTCTCCCTCTTCCTCTTTCGATGGGATCACATCACACCAAGTTATGCACCGTAAACTTCAGTGTGTTAGACTTCTCTAATAGAAAATCAATTTTTCAAGGCTCACATTACGTTACTTATATCACACGTGAACTACTGTGTTTCCATCTTTGAAGTTGTACAAATATGGTCCCAAAAAAGTCGCTTAAAAGTCGACAGGGTCGACTTCATTGCACCGGGTTTTTATCCCATATGGCTCAGTCTCTTTCCGGAGTGCCGAAAGCGTCGCACACAGCACGAACTCCGTAGCTCTAGAGACGACCTACAGGAGTCTTCGAAAAATTTCACTCGTGAACAGAAGGACGCGGCCCAGAATCGAACCCGCAACCTTCGGAGCCAGAGCCAAACGGCTTGCAAACGGTCCCAAAACAGTTTCCTGGCATGGATCTGAGATGTCATAGCGTTATAAAATTTTGGTGGCTGAGAGCAAGAATAAACAGGCGGCCAAACTTTCCTTCATTTTAACAAGCGACGTCGGCCAATCTTTCCCTCATTTTAAAAAGCGACGAGACGGCGTCGAACATGCCTCCGACATTACTAGAAGAGTTCGCTAGCAGTTTCGCTGACTTCCCCCGTCCGCCATCTTTGAAGCTATTTTCAACACTCGTGTATTTTCGAGTATACAACAGAATACGAGGATGTATTCATTTCCCCCTGATAAGTCTTTTAAAGTTTCTATAAAATTGTTTACATTCGCTCGCTTTGAACTCAAGCGTAGTCCATACGAGTGCTAATACTTCTAGTTCACTGGACTGATCTTTGCCCGTGGATTAGCTTTTCCTATTACCAGTGTCCCTCGTCGTCAGGCGAACCCACTCCGAGTTCTAAGGTACTTGTAATTTACGTCCCCAAGTCAAGGACGAAAAGTCAACATTTTAGTCCAACTGACCCGTGTACAGGTTGAACCCGCTACCTCGGCATCAGTACACTGGAAGTTTAAGAGCAAGTGCTCTTATTCATTCAGCTATGCTGACGTCCATGTTTTTAAATAAAGTAAATAAAGATGATTAACATTGTGTACCTGTCAGCGGCATTTTTAGCTTGGGAGACAGTCAACAATTGCAAGGAGTCATGTATGGGGAGTAGGGGGCCAAACGAACCAGAGAAATGTTGTGTTTGGCCAGGCAAGTCTGAACCAGATGTAAAAGAGTTCACAGGTGTGAGTAGTATATGGCGTGCACTTGCCACATGATTGGAGGGTAAACTGGTAGGGTAATTTGTTTTTATGAAGGAAATACGGGGAAAATGTCGACTCGGTGAATTTTTTTTTTTTGTGTGGGGTGAAACGGCGTGTGGGAACTTTTTTTCGTGGGAACGAAATTTTTGGCGCTGCCTGGTGGGGAAGTAATTAAGGTAAAATGTTTCTGCGAGGTTGTGAGATGAGTGGTAGTACTTAAAGAGAGGGCACGGCTGAGGGAGGGGTATATATTTTAGAAAGGAGTATATGAATGCGTAGTGATGAACAAGGGTGTGATGGGTCGTTCTACTCATGGGTATATGGTGGTGGCGTAGATATGTATGGGTAGTGATAGACAAGGGTGTGCTGGGTCGTTCTACTCATGGGTATATGGTGGTGGTGTAGATATAATGTGTGCGTAGTGATGAACAAGGGTGTGATGGGTCGTTCTACTCATGGGTATATGGTGGTGGTGTAGATATGAATGTGTGCGTGGTGTTGTGATGGGTCGTTCTACTCATGGATATATGGTGGTGGCGTAGACTTAATGTGTCTGTGTAGTGATACACAAGGGTGTAATGGGTATAGGGTGGTTACGTGTATGACTGTATCTGTGTAGTGATGAACAAGGGTGTGATGGATCGTGGTTATACTCGAAGTAAGAGCTGGTTACTATCATCTGAACAGTGTGATAGTAGTGAAGGGTGGTATATTCACCGATTACAAAGGAAAGCATATAAAGTTATAATGGGTATGGTGGTAAGGGGTATTAGTGATCAAGTAGAAGTGATATAGGGGTGGTCATAAATATAATAAGAGGTGTTTGCAATTACACACTGGTCAACCAGTGGTCAAGTGGTCAAGTAAGGGTCAAGTAGTCAAGTAAGGAAATTTTAGGGAAAAGTGATTGTAATGATATGGTGGTGATTAAAGAGTGGTAAATTAGTGGTCAAGTAGTGGTCAAGCAGTGGTCAAGCGGGGAAAATTTTAGGGAAATTTTAGGGAAAAGTGATTGTAATGATATGGTGGTGATTAAAGAGTGGTAAATTAATGATCAATCAGTGGTCAAGGAGTGGTCAAGTGGTCAAGTAAGGAAAATTTTAGGGGAAATTGGTCGTAGTGACATGGTGATGATTAAATTAGTGGTAAATTAGTGGTCAAGTAGTGGTCAAGCAGTGGTCAAGCGGGGAAAATTTTAGGGAAATTTTAGGGAAAAGTGATTGTAATGATATGGTGGTGATTAAAGAGTGGTAAATTAGTGGTCAAGTAGTGGTCAAGGAGTGGTCAAGTGGTCAAGGGGTCGAGTGACCACTTAAATTGTAGAGGACGATGTGCCTAAGATTATGGTAGTGATTAAAGTGATCGATGACGTGGTCAAGCAGAGGTCAAGCAGTGGTCAAGTAGTTGAGTGACCACTTAAATTATAGGGGAAAGTATGTATATTGCAATGGTGGTGGGTAAAGTGAGGAAGAATCAATAGTAGTGAAAATACTACTACGAATATTAGCGACAAACACAAAGGCAACCATACACAGACAACCCATACCATTACTACTATCACAACAACAGCTATACACAAGTACACACCCATAATCAATTACACAAATACACACACACACACACACATACAAACACAAAGGCAACCATACACAGACAACCCATACCATTACTACTGTCATCACAACTATACACAAGTACACACACTTGATACACTTGTACATACAGACCTACAAGCACACAAGAACACTCAAAGACAAATACAAAGACACACCCATACCATTACTACTGTCACTATCAACAGATATACACACGTGCAGAGACAGCACAAAGACACACCCATACCATTACTACTGTCATCACAACCAGTACAGACACACTCACCCATACACAAGAACACTCAAACACAAAGACACAGACACACTTGTACATACAGACACAGAAGTACAGACAATCCATACTATTACTACTGTCATCACAACTATACACAAGTACACACACTTGATACACTTATACATACAGACCTACAAGAACAAAGTCAACCACACACAGCCATAAACAAATACACAAAGACGGTCACACTTGTACATACAGACCTACAAGCACAAAGTCAACCACACACAGCCATAAACAAATACACAAAGAAGGTCACACTTGTACATACAGACCTACAACATCACAACTATACACAAGTACATACCCATAATCAATTACACAAGAACACTCAAAGACAAATACAAAGACACAAACACATGTACACACTTGATACACACAAATACAAAGACAACCATACACACACACACACACCCATCGCCTAGGATTACTACTGTCATCACAACTATACACACTTGATACACTTGTACATACAGACACATAAGTACACAAAAAACACACCCAAACCATTACTACTGGTACCAGTACAGATACACTCACCCATAAGACTAAACTATACAACCCACAAATTTTTGGTAAAGAACGCGGATGTCCGAGACTACGTCATCACCGCCATGTACAAAAGTCATTAAGTATGAGTCATCGGTTTGTGGGAAGCAGGCGTGAGAATAGCTTACTGCCACGTCAGCTAGGTCGTGTGCAGAACCAGTGTATAAAATAGAAGGCGTCTCTTGTGAGCTCAGTACCAGTTCACGGGCTGACTTGTCTATCTACAGAGGTGCTTCAGGCTGGTGTGAGCAGTGTAGTAAGCAGATATTGTTCACGTACTGACTTGGCTACATCGGTGAAACAGGTTGGTGTGAGCAGTGTTCGTGTAGTAACCAGCTATTTTTCACGTAGTGACTTGGGTACAGCAGTGAAACTTGGTGTGAGCCTTATTCGTGTCGTTGGCCTCTGATAAAACAGTGAAACATTGTATACACCAGAACATTTTTTCGTGGTTGTAAGAAAGAAGAAAAAAACAGTTTATCAATATGACCACCAGATCTACTTTCACGTGTTCAGTGTGCGACAAAGCCTATTGTGATAAGTATACCCTTAATCGTCACATTCGGACCATTCACGAGGGGAAAGACCAAGTATATCCCTGTCAGTTATGTGATAAGGTGTGTAATACGAACGATGGCCTACAAAAACACAAACGAATACGTCATCAGCCACGTATGAATACACCAAACACTCCAATACCAGAGACGACAGCACCACCTGTCTATTTACACCATCATCGTAGTGTAAGTCAAGTACCAGACTGCCACCACTGTATCTTCAATGATAACCTTACCCGTCATAATAGGAACATTCACAATGATTATCCCTGTCAGAGACGTGCCAATCTATACAATTCGAACCTACAACGGTACTTACATCACCAGACATCACGAGAAAGGATGACACCCTTAGACACCCTGGCAACACCTCCACTCATAGTAGCAGAGGATATCCAACCAAATGATAGAGACAGTTTGGCAGCCCTTAAGGCGTACTGCAAGGACCTATCGCTTATGCTACCCAATCAAGTGGTAGTATTAGAAAAAAGTGTCGACCACCGCTATCGGGTGGTTTTGGTATGATAAAAAGAAGTATTCAGATATCTTGTATGATATCTCATACATGTCTTTATTCTGGATCCGAAACATATAAGGTATGTGTGATGACTTCGACAACAACAGTGTTTTTTGATAGTCAACTATATACTCAAAAATGAAGATCACTAATCCAGAACTTTTTGGTGTTTCACTAATCATCTATGTCATTGATTGTTTCTTATATAGCTAAACTGTTTTTCACTAAGCATGTATGTCATTGATTTTTTTTCTTATATCTCTAAACTGTTTTTCACTACTCATGTATGTCCTTGATTTTATCTTATATCACTAAAGTGTTTTTCACTAATCATCTATGTCATTGATTGTTTCTTATATCACTAAACTGTTTTTCACTACTCATGTATGTCATTGATTGTTTCTTATATCTCTAAACTGTTTTTCACTAATCATCTATGTCATTGATTGTTTCTTATATCACTAAACTGTTTTTCACTACTCATGTATGTCATTGATTTTTTCTTATATCTCTAAACTGTTTTTCACTAATCATGTATGTCATTGATTTTTTCTTATATCACTAAAGTGTTTTGATGAATAATACATTCTTTGATATATTGAAACCAAGTTTTGTTGTTGATTTTCTTTAGTGGTTTTGTTTTCATGACGTTGTCTTGTCGGCTCAGAGCTTACATTACCAGACATGAACAATGTCTTAGAAGAAGTTATGGCAAATACAGAACAGTCAAATGTATAAAATCTAGGAAAAAATAACCAAAGGCGAAAAGACCTAAAGAGAGAAATGTCTCGACCAAGCTTATAAATATTACAACTAAAAGGTTGATCAAAATTCAAACATTATAAAAATAACCAAATATGAAAAGGCCAAAGACAGAAATATTTCAACTAAACTTATAAATAAGTCACCAAAAGGGGAAAAGGTCAAGTACAGAAATAGCTATGGAAAAAGTAAGTCCACAAAACTAAGAAATAAATGTAACTTCTGTAGTCAATTGTGTCTTATCTGAAAAGACGCTATCAATGTCACCCCTTTCCTTGTTTTACTTTACCAAAGACCTTCACCGTATCTGGTACAGAAACCCTTATACAGCACTCATCTCTCCACAGTCTTGGTTGCTTTCTAATACAAAGTGGTTACATCACCAAGAACTTCAAACCTCCAGTGTACACGTGCTCCATTGAAACACCCATGACAGTTAACAACATGTATGGCCATGTAATCTGTGAGTCCATCGGGGATAGTTCATACGAGTATTCCAAAAGATCCATTTCCCATGGCTGACATCTTCAACTTGCTATAACACAACTTATTCTAATATACACTTTACAGGAAATTTCCCAAATTTGGGCTCTATTAAAGATTACGTAATGAGATACACAAAGACACCAAGAACATATCATACAAAACAATTCACAAATTAAAACTTAAACCATATCAGATGAACCACCCAACAAGTACTACACAAACATATAATAAGGAAACACATGACACACAGAGCTTACAGACAAATCACTTGGACTCAAACAAATTCTGCTTCTTGTACTGTAGAATTCTACCAACACTTCTTTCCTATCACCAAAACTAAACATCTACCACACAACCACTGGTCATTTATCCAACATATTACTCATACCCTCGCCAACGACATTAAGGAAATACATACTAGTTTATTTCTGGTTATAACTGTTTTAATAGAGCAGAGAGATATACATGCTAATTAGACTACAGCTGCCTTCTTCACTGCTGTCCTTTGTTCGATGACTTTTCTTCTGTGGTTGTCCCTCAAGACTGGGTTCAAAATTTTTTCCAGCTCTAGTATACGGCTTTCAAAATTCTCACGTTCTCTGATTACATGATGCCAGTTACCATTGCGTTCTTCGGTGCCAACAGTATGGACTGTCAAGAAGTGAGGTTCTGGTGCAAAACTAACCGGTGGAGGTAAATAAAACACATTGAAACTTACAAGACTACCTACTACTTCAGTAAAGAAAAAACAGTAAAAAATTCACAAGGAGAAGTGGTAAAAGGCATAAAAACAGACTGTCGACATTCTATTGGTCACGTCTTGAGAAAAGTGAAGCACCTCTGTAGATAGACAAGTCAGCCCGTGAACTGGTACTGAGCTCACAAGAGACGCCTTCTATTTTATACACTGGTTCTGCACACGACCTAGTTGACGTGGCAGTAAGCTATTCTCACGCCTGCTTCCCACAAACCGATGACTCATACTTAATGACTTTTGTACATGGCGGTGATGACGTAGGGGCTTTCTCGGACATCCGCGTTCTTTACCAAAAATTTGTGGGTTGTATAGTTTAGTCTTATGGGTGAGTGTATCTGTACTGGTACCAGTAGTAATGGTTTGGGTGTGTTTTTTGTGTACTTATGTGTCTGTATGTACAAGTGTATCAAATGTATATGGGTGTCTGTATGTGTTTTGTGTCTGTCTTTGTTGTTGTACTCGTGTCTGTACGTAGTTGTATATAGTTGTGATGACAGTAGTAATGCTAGGCGATGGGTGTGTCTGTACTTGAGTATAGTTGTGATGACAGTAGTAATGTGTGTCTTTGTGCTTGGCTGTCTTTGTATTTGTCTTTGATTGTTCTTGTGTATTTGTATTTGTCTTTGAGTGTTCTTGTGTAATTGATTATGGGTATGTACTTGTGTATAGTTGTGATGTTATAGGTCTGTATGTACAAGTGTGACCGTCTTTGTGTATTTGTTTATGGCTGTGTGTGGTTGACTTTGTGCTTGTAGGTCTGTATGTACAAGTGTGACCGTCTTTGTGTATTTGTTTATGGCTGTGTGTGGTTGACTTTGTTCTTGTAGGTCTGTATGTATAAGTGTATCAAGTGTGTGTACTTGTGTATAGTTGTGATGACAGTAGTAATAGTATGGATTGTCTGTACTTCTGTGTCTGTATGTACAAGTGTGTCTGTGTCTTTGTGTTTGAGTGTTCTTGTGTATGGGTGAGTGTGTCTGTACTGGTTGTGATGACAGTAGTAATGGTATGGGTGTGTCTTTGTGCTGTCTCTGCACGTGTGTATATCTGTTGATAGTGACAGTAGTAATGGTATGGGTGTGTCTTTGTATTTGTCTTTGAGTGTTCTTGTGTGCTTGTAGGTCTGTATGTACAAGTGTATCAAGTGTGTGTACTTGTGTATAGTTGTGATGACAGTAGTAATGGTATGGGTTGTCTGTGTATGGTTGCCTTTGTGTTTGTATGTGTGTGTGTGTGTGTGTATTTGTGTAATTGATTATGGGTGTGTACTTGTGTATAGCTGTTGTTGTGATAGTAGTAATGGTATGGGTTGTCTGTGTATGGTTGCCTTTGTGTTTGTCGCTAATATTCGTAGTAGTATTTTCAATACTATTGATTCTTCCTCACTTTACCCACCACCATTGCAATATACATACTTTCCCCTATAATTTAAGTGGTCACTCAACTACTTGACCACTGCTTGACCTCTGCTTGACCACGTCATCGATCACTTTAATCACTACCATAATCTTAGGCACATCGTCCTCTACAATTTAAGTGGTCACTCGACCCCTTGACCACTACTTGACCACTGCTTGACCACTACTTGACCACTAATTTACCACTCTTTAATCATCACCATGTCACTACGACCAATTTCCCCTAAAATTTCCCTAAAATTTTCCTCACTTGACCACTACTTGACCACTGATTGACCACTAATTTACCACTCTTTAATCACCACCATATCATTACAATCACTTTTCCCTAAAATTTCCCTAAAATTTTCCTCACTTGACCACCGCTTGACCACTGCTTGACCACTACTTGACCACTAATTTACCACTCTTTAATCACCACCATATCATTACAATCACTTTTCCCTAAAATTTCCTTACTTGACTACTTGACCCTTACTTGACCACTTGACCACTGGTTGACCAGTGTGTAATTGCAAACACCTCTTATTATATTTATGACCACCCCTATATCACTTCTACTTGATCACTAATACCCCTTACCACCATACCCATTATAACTTTATATGCTTTCCTTTGTAATCGGTGAATATACCACCCTTCACTACTATCACACTGTTCAGATGATAGTAACCAGCTCTTACTTCGAGTATAACCACGATCCATCACACCCTTGTTCATCACTACACAGATACAGTCATACACGTAACCACCACCATATACCCATTACACCCTTGTGTATCACTACACAGACACATTAAGTCTACGCCACCACCATATATCCAACCCATGACTAGAACGACCCATCACGACACCACGCACACATTCATATCTACACCACCACCATATACCCATGAGTAGAAACCACGACCCATCACACCCTTGTTCATCACTACGCACACATTATATCTACACCACCATATACCCATGAGTAGAACGACCCAGCACACCCTTGTCTATCACTACCCATACATATTATGTCTACGCCACCACCATATACCCATGAGTAGAAACCACGACCCATCACACCCTTGTTCATCACTACGCATTCATATACTCCTTTCTAAAATATATACCCCTCCCTCAGCCGTGCCCTCTCTTTAAGTACTACCACTCATCTCACAACCTCGCAGAAACATTTTACCTTAATTACTTCCCCACCAGGCAGCGCCAAAAATTTCGTTCCCACGAAAAAAAGTTCCCACACGCCGAAAAAAAATTCCCACCAGGCACGCCGAAAAAAAAATTTCACCGAGTCGACATTTTCCCCGTATTTCCTTCATAAACCCAAATTACCCTACCAGTTTACCCTCCAATCATGTGGCAAGTGCACGCCATATACTACTGGTGTGTTGTCATGATTAAGCTGTCAAGTTCCCGTTACTTAACCTATTTTCGTTCCCTCGTCGTAATGAGAACGACGGTCTGCAATGAATCTGCTAGACGTTGATGATTAGTTTGATTAGTCCGTCACTGAGCCCCTTTCACTTTCTTCTACTCTATATCCTCTACAAGAACATATTCCCTCAACCAGCACATGCCGTACCATCCCGTCCTTTGCGATCATTCTTACACAGATCTGCAGACTTGGTCATGGTTGGTAGAATTTTGCAGCCCCTGTTCAATCGGTTGGGGGTAGCCAGCCACAAGACCAACCACCCTTAGGATATAAATGACACGTTGCATTGCTTTTATTATTCTTTACTTCCTTTAAGTTAGTTAGTTGCATATCCTATACATGACCTCGCATTCAGTCCTATCGTTTTGTGAGTATTTTGATTTCTTGGAAAGTTTACATTAAGTAGTTTGCCATTGCTTTCTAAACGACGGCACTCATACCTTTGTATGGATACTGTCACACGTCGTTCTTGATGATAATATCACGAAGTTCTTACAATGATATGTTCATGATATTGTCGTGTGATGGTCGTTGTCTAGGTAACGAATATTCCTGGTGTGTCAATGGAGATATCTGTCTTGCAATATAACTCACCCCCGCAGTGCACATTCACCAGTCATTAAACAAGATTCAGTTGGCGCACATAATCCTTTATTACAGAAATAACACAGACTCACGGAACATATGTATATATCCAGAAACAATGTAATCCATAGACTATAAATATCCTCCTCACAATTTAACCAGCACACATCAATGCCTTCTGAAGCCTGCTTCATATCAAATCCACAAGACAGGTAATCCAGCTCCTATCCACCGCTGGACCTCACACAATACACCCACACACTGGGTCTTAGTTTCCACTAACTCTATCACCCACTCTGGGTTCAGGCCCTCACTCACTATAGAACCCACTCTGGTTCAGTCCTGTCTTCACAACTGGGAGAACAACACAACACGGAGATCTCTAACTCCGCTTCTCCTTAGACTACCGACCAGTTCGGCATCTACACATTAACTGTGCTGAAGTCCCTTGACTTCACACCAAACTAAACTGTCCTTCCCCCATCCCCCTGGGGTCCACACTCACCCTTCCCATTATTTCTCAGGACTGGCTGTTTTCTCATAGCCAGGTCAGTCACTTTACTGTCTCCCACTTTCATCTCCATTCTTTCTCATGCCCGGCCACTCAACTCACTGTCAATGACCCAGGCTTATGTCAGATACCAACGCATGGTGATCTGCTTCTAAATCGCCAGCAGCTGTGTTTCGATTGCATTCTTAACACCCACGCCACATAGCCTTCTTTAAGGGCCCTAATAACACGGGCGACTGAGCTTCTTTGGCTAGATATTGAGAGACTGCCTACTTTGTTCGTTACCATTAAAATCAGCGGGTTCCTGAAGTAACTAGTAGTGACGCATTATTGTGGTAACAAACATAGGATGTTTCTTATCCGATTCAGTGCCAAAGGATAATATATCGTTAAATGTGACCTCCCATTTGGACAGACGGATGATACATCCCATTACTAAAGTCATCATTTTATTTGTTTTGTTTCGTGATATCTTCGGCAGCTTCAATGCTCAGTGGAATGAAATTTACATTATAATACTTGTTCATTTGATTGTACGCCAAGTTTGGTGTAAATTTACGTTTTGTTTATGTTGTTAAAACCAGACATACAAAGTTCTGGCGACTACATAAAAGCATGAGTGGGGCAGTCAAGAATAAGAGAATTTCTGAGTTCCAAGGTGCTGAACTCATCTGGCAGAGGACCGACGAGAACAAGGGCAAATCCCTCTTCGAACGCTATCTAGAGCAGAGCAACCAGACAGACATGAGAGACCGAAATCTTGCCAAGGAACGAACGAACGAAAGTCTTTATTTTCAAAGGGTTAAGAATTAGGCACGCAGGCCCGTCTGACATTCTGCCCTTCTTCTTTATTTCCTCTCATACATTCTTTCATTCAACATCACTTATGAAGCAAATTTTGACAACAAAAGAACAATAGCATTAAAACTCATGACAAATAATCAATAACAAATGACTCAATGAGGCAGTGTTTAACATGGGCATTATAAATACATAAGGAGGGTGTAACGTGCTATACACATGGCAATGTTTTTTGGCTAGTTGTCGTTTGAGATAAATTACCATTATTATTGTCTTTTTTGTGTTTTTGTTTATGGGAGAATGTAGTCTGTACTGAGGTAGTGTTCAAACAGGTTGCGAATGTATGTATAATGATTGGTGGTGTCTTTGATTTATTGTGGAATATTGTTCAACAACTGAGCGGCAGAGTATGCTAAGCTTGTTTTATATAAGTCTATCTTAGGTTTAGGTACATTAAGCATGTTTAGTCGTTCGCTATGTCTAGCGTTATATTTAAACAATGGCCAAAGCTAGCTTGGAGCATTTTGAAATAATATTTTGTGAATTAGTTTACCCTTATTAAAAAGTAGGCGTTTCTGGAGTTGCAGTAACCGAAGACGTTTATGTAGGTTAGAATTGTCGGTAAGCTTTTCACCATTAATTAAACGTACTGCCCTTTTCTGGAGTGAATATAGGCGTTTTGTTATTTATTTGCAGCATTCATCCCTGATTGTGGAACAGTAATCAATATGTGTTAGTATATGGGAAGTATAGAATATCTTTCTTGTGTTTTCGTCAAGGAAATTTTTAATTTTGGCAAGTTGGTATACTTTTTTGGCTATTTCTTAACGAGACCATGAACATGTGAGTTAAAAGTTAGATTTTGATCTATGATAAGACCCAATGCCTTGTGCTCGGTTACACTTTCTATAGGCATGCTCCAATGTGCAGCTGTAGAGTTATCTTCGAGTTTAGCGTGTGAAGTCTTTGCCTGGTTCCTATTTAACATAGACTTTGTTTTAGAAATGTTAATTTGCATGCGGTTTGCATGACTCCAGTTATCTACACTATTTATTTCCTGTTGCAGGGATAATTCTAGCACATTACGATCAATAGCGTTTGTATATACTGTGTAGTCATCAACAAATAGATCGCAGGACGACTACAGATTTAAGGGAAGATCATTTATATAAATGGCAAATAACAGAGGGCCAAGAGTAGACCCCTGAGGTACTCCAATATTAATGGTAATGGCTTGAGATAAAGCTTTATTGTGTGATACTACTTGCTTTCTGTCTAATAAAATGATTTTGTTATTGTCACTTTATTAAAGCTTAATTTCATTGTTTCTAGTTTTTTAATTAGAATAGTATGATCTATCAAATCGAATGCTTTTCTAAAATCTATAAAAACCGCTTCACATAGAGTATTGTTGTTCATATTTTGATGCCAGTTTTCTATCATGTTTGTTAGGGCCGTATGACAAGAATATTTTGGCCGAAATCCTGACTGACTGTCAACTATTAGTTTGTGGCGAACTAAGTGCTCTAGTGTTGTTTTGTGGATGTGCTTTTCTAGCGGTTTGGATAGTGAGGATAATATGGAAATTGGCCTATAATTAATCATGAGACGATCGTCTGGAGAACCAGCTTTTAAATGAGGATACACTTTAGCTATTTTAAAGGCTGATGGGAAGTGACCTTTGGTGAGACATTGATAATATATAAAAGTTAGTGACTCGCAGATCGCTGGTGCAGCATTGCGAAGGATCCGATTACTGATTCCATCTGGTCCTGATGAGTTATTGTTTTTTAGATTACTGACATGAGTAAATACTTCAGTGGTAGTCATTGTTGGAGGGAATGTCTCCATAACATTTGTTCTCACAGAATGATGATAATAAAGATATGTCATGAGGCGCATCTGGTATTGCAGCCTTCAGGATGTTTATGTCCGACTGAAAGAATCTACTGAATTTATCGCATGTAACCTGATTTGATGGTAATGATTGTGATGATTTGTGTTTGTTTATCAAGGTATTAATTTAAATATTGAGCACAACCCACTACTGGCAACGCTGATCGTATTCTGGTATGAACCTAAGGCCTATGTTGTCTCACATGTTTTCTCGCTATTCTATATTCTATGTAATCACATTCCTGTTTGCTCTTCAACCACTTTTTATATTTTTCCGTTTTGTCTTTTACCGCTTTCTTTACCTATGCGTTCCACCAACCTGTTATTTTCTTTATCCGTGTTTTGCGTTTTTGTTTCGCTGTTCCTGGCTATCGGGCTTCAAAATTTAATGGTGCTATCACATCACAGACCATAGCAGGAAACTTCTTTGGAACAATGTATTATTATTTAGTATGTAAATAAACTTAATGTGACTTATTGCTTGAGTCATCATCATCATGTGAAATGCCGATAAACGTGGTTGGTTATGTTTCGCCATCTCAGGCGTTCACAAGAGTCGTGAATCAGCTCTGTGTTCTTGTCTCGTCTAAACCAAGTGGCCAAGCCATCCAGATATTTACTTCTCTGCTTCCCCCTTGTTCTTTGCCCCCTAATCTTGCCAGTTGACACCAAGTTCTCCAATATATGTCTTCTCATAACGTGTCCATTAATTGTGACTGTCTAGTAAGAAATGCTACTATCAGACAGACAGTGGGATCAACACCTTGTGCCACATTTATTGAAAGACAGAAGATCAAGTGGTTTGGCCATGCCGTTAGAATGAAACACCGACAACTACCATCACTGGCCTTGCATCAAAGATCACCTGCGACGAGACCAAGAGGACGTCCAAGAAAAAAATGGATTGACGACGTCAAAGACATTGTACAATCACACGGAATGACACTATCCAGTGGAGCGCAAATTATTCTTCCCCACGTCGCTTGACGGCAGAAGCGGAAGATGATAGTAGTGATGATGATGATGTGTTCCTTCTTGCATAAGGGAACCTTCGCCATGGCGATTCTTGTTTTAATCTCTCCAAGGCATCTCCCATCCGATGTTATGTCTATTTCGAGATAACTGTACCGATTCACTTGTTTAAGAATATTCACTTTTATATGTATATTACATTGTGATATTACTTTCTTCCTAGTTACGACCATATTCTGTCTCTTCTTACAAATTAATTCTAATCCACCACTGCGACAGATCAGTCTTTACATCTCTTAGTGTCTACTCCTTTAACAACATTGATACGTTTAAGAACCACTGACACAGATCCATCTCTACATACCGCAGTGTCTACCTTTCTTCAACGCAGATACGATATCAATTAAACCACATGCACTACATGGCCGTACGCCAAACTTATGATCGTTCATCATGAAGTCTTCATTAACGTTGAAAGACCCCCCTTTTGGTTGCTGAAGTGAGTGGTAAATTGAGTTTGCGCTTCTGAGGATTGCATCCTTTTCTGTTACGTTCCTTGCACATTTTCCTTATCTTTAAGTGCTCTCAGTTTCCTCATTTTGAACGACTCCCTACCTGTCTTGTGCGCTATTTGTTGTTATTGTTGTGAGTCTGTGTTTCTTTGTCTTACCTTGATTATATATCTTCCTCTTGAATTCTGTTCATTATTAATCATGTCGTTGAATGTTTTCGAGCCGCAGTGGTATATTGGTTAGTGCACTTGTCTGCGAAGTCGGCGGTCCAGATTCAGTTTCCAGTATAGGCAGGATTTTGTTTTCTTCCGAGCAGCACGGCTCTGTCGTCGATCCAGTGTAATCAAAATGGGTACCAAACAATTTTCAGGAGATTATCTGGTAGGAAATACGAGGAGGAATGGAAATTATCACTCAATCTCATGCAGTGGTCTAGAATGTTTGAAGGCCTGACACGTCACACATCCAAAGGAAGTATTTGCCTTGGAACTATATTGGGTTCAGTTGAAATGAATTAAGAATCCACATTACAGTACTTCGGACATTCCTATATGCTCTCCGTATCCATCGTCAACAGCCAGTGAAGGGTCCCAAGACGAATGGTATCCGCTGCAGTCTGATTATGTGTCCACTAGCCTTTCCTCGGAGTGCTAAGTATCGGCTAGATTTTCTGGTCACTCCCAGCCGCACTATTTTTTCGAAGTGATTATTTTTACCTATGAATGTTTATCGCTATTTCATAACATACCTGCGAATGTTTGTATAACGTTGTTTATTTTTATGAGTTTTCTTATGTGACTATGCATGGTGTTTATTCTAAATATATACGTATATCTGGTTGTGACTCCGTTAGTTGCTTTTATATGTTGTTTTTTCCCCAAATGTGTAGTCACCAAACTGTCGTATATTAATGTGTTTTTCTTCTTCTCAGTATTTAAATATAACCAGTGTCAGTAAAAAGTCAGTAAATGACCGTTTTACAATTTAGACGCATCGGGTAAAAGGTTCTGACCCCATATTTTTATATAGATCAACCGGGACTCGATGGGTGATGAGGTGAGTATCATGCCAGCCAAACTGACTTTCCAGGATTTCCTGGCGCTCATTTCAGGCTAGATCGAATTAGTGGTCTAAGTCAAGTGACCGCGCCTTCCAAAATGCGCCAAAATTACACAACTGTAATAATTAACTAGTAAATAACGAGTAGCGAAGTCAATAAAGAACTGTCCTGATAATGTCAAGAGCACGGTCAGACGCGGGTTCGATCTAAGACTCTTCGCCTGCGAAAGTGAGTGAAAGATTGGCCACCTATTCCTCCATGCATTCAGGCTTACAAAATGAGATGGTCCTGTCACATGACAGATCCATGGTCGTCCATCCGGCATAATTTCCCTTGGTTTGCTTCTGCCTATTTTCTCACTGGTCTTTTCGGTTGTCTCGATGTTCTCCAATGCCTTTCTTCTGATCAGATGACCAATGAACGTTATTTGTCTCTTTCTTATTATTGTATAAATATGAATACAATTATTGGAACTGTGGTAAAGCTGTGGAAATGTAAACAGTATAAAATAATACAAAGTAATGCAGCTTTACAGAACATTATTACGAACAATGCAAGAACATTGGGGCGACTATCTTTCGTCAGCAAACAAATACATACACAAAACACAACATATAGTCAAGGAGAAGACTCTCCAGTGAGTACAGGAAGGCATAGGAACGAGATGAGAAGAATGCATGAATGAAAAAAAAAAATTATAATAATGAGGAGAAAATGAAAATTTGACAACAAAATTTTGTTGCTACTTATCTCAGAATTCCATGCCATGATACTCAATGTATTTTTCGTAATTATTTTCTGTAAAGCTGCATTACTTTCTGTTATTTAATACTGTTTATAGTTGTTATACTTATCTATGGCAGTGAAACCTGGACAACTTACTCACACCAAGAGAACAATTTAAACAGCTTTCATATGCGGTGTCTGCGAAGAATTCTTGGTATTAAGTGGCAAGACAAAATCACAAATACTGAAGAATTGGAAAGATCAGGTTGTGTGACAGTTTATTCCATGCTCAGTCTTCGTAGACTTAGATGGATAGGACATCTTAGGAGGATGGATGATGGTAGAATACCAAAGGATATCTTTTTTGGTGAATTACAGATGGGTAAGAGATCTCAGGGTCGGCCTCTACTACGATACAAAGATGTGTGTAAGCGGGACATGATTGAAACAGGCATTGATAATGCACATTGGGAGCAAGTCGCCGCTGAACGTGTTGCATGGAGGGCAAATATCAGAAATGGAATAAAGTCAAAGGAGAAAATTATTGCAGAAAAGTCACACACCAAGCGCTTGAGACGTAAGATGGTGCATGATGGTGGAAATGACCACGTGTTCACATGCACCCACTGTGAACGGACATTTACAGCGCAAATTGGCCTTATCAGTCACACTCGCTACCGCCATAGTTAAAAGTTATTATGCCTTTTTAAAGCACAAACTATCGTCTGTCAAGACGGCAAGGTGCCAATGACAATGGAAAAAAAATGTTATACTTAAAATATCCTCTTGCAGCCAGACATAAGTTACTTTGCCAGTCTAAGATATTCACAACATTCGTCTCTTTAACCACAACCCTGTTGCTTCCAAGTTATTTCTAATTTGTTCACTCACGTTCCATGATATACAGCCATACATCAGAACAAGCTCTATATAACATTCCAAGTATCTGTTCTTTATTCAATTATAGAGACTTAATGTGTAAGATATTTTTCATTTTCTTAAATATAGCCTTTGCTTGCCCTATTCTGTTCTTAATTTCTGTCAAGCATCTTCCATCTGATGTTATAACTGCGCCTAGGTGTTAAATATAAAACAAAAACACAAAGTTAGTATATATGCTTGACGTAGCTTTGTAAGATTGTGTCGGCTCGACATGACAGAAAACATGTAATTTTACAACATAGCAATACATCATGTCTTGCTCGCTGGCTCTTCAACATGCTAGGTAAATTATAAACGGTGTTGATAAACATGTAGACACCACTTAACATATTTAGTGGGTTTCAAACACGGTGAAGTGTTGTGTTGGACTTAATTCACACAATAATCTAAGTTCACATGGAACGTGTATGCAGCCGTATGTAGAACTGTTATAGAAAAGACTAAATTAAAACATATTTCCGTGAATCAAGACGTGGGGAAATGACTCTGATGCTAAACAGAACACACAGCAGAAAACCTGAGGACAGTATAACTATACATTCTCTTGTCAGGAACACACAGCAGAAAACCTGAGGACAGTATAACTATACATGCACAAAACCTGAGGACAGTATAACTATACATGCAGAAAACCTGAGGACAGTATAACTATACATGCACAAAACCTGAGGACAGAATAACTATACATGCAGAAAACCTGAGGACAGTATAACTATACATGCAGAAAACCTGCGGACAGAATAACTATACATGCAGAAAACCTGAGGACAGTATAACTATACATGCAGAAAACCTGCGGAC
This sequence comes from Cepaea hortensis, assembly GCA_963921405.1. Taxonomy (NCBI): domain Eukaryota; kingdom Metazoa; phylum Mollusca; class Gastropoda; order Stylommatophora; family Helicidae; genus Cepaea; species Cepaea hortensis. The sequence goes on along the minus strand of OY992887.1, from coordinate 40,048,071 downwards.
AGTATAACTATACATGCAGAAAACCTGAGGACAGTATAACTATACATGCAGAAAACCTGCGGACAGTATAACTATACATGCAGAAAACCTGAGGACAGTATAACTATACATGCAGAAAACCTGAGGACAGTATAACTATACTTGCACACACCTGAGGACTGTATAACTATGTTAGTTAGTTAGTCGCAGTTCCAACTTTACAGCAACGGGTCGTCTCCATTATGCTCCGTTCCTGTGCCAGTGAATATCACACAAAATGCTCCCCACTGCCCAATGTGAAAAGTGGAAAAGATAGGAGTCTCGACAAACAACAGCCCGCACAGATACACTGTGCATAATGCCGCCGCCAGAATGCCAACACAATAGTCCCCCACAAAACACCTGGTTCATTTCTGATGGAATCGGCAGTCATTTTCCCATCTGGATGTTTCCTAGATGTTCACCCACACAGTCCACGAAATACAGTTCATCGTCGATGGCAGTGGCAGTCAACCAGAAGCCCAGCAGCCACGCATTTCTGCATAAGGCAAAAACCGGTCAACTCTGGGACATAGCCATCTGCCATCGCTCCGAACATGCAGTCATGTTCCAAAAAACCTCGGGCAGAGTCAAAAGCATTTCACACGAAACTCACAGCTCACAGTGTCGCACCACGCACTCACTCAGTAGCAGGGCGACGGAACCATCAAGCCTCCTTAGTCGCCTCTTACGACATGCGTGGTAGGCTGCAATGTTGCTATTCTTCCATGTGTTGCCGGGGCCCATAAGGGAAGCAAATAATAACAACAGTATAAATATACATACACAAAACCTGCGGACAAAATAACTATACATGCAGAAAACCTGAGGACAGTATAACTATACATGCAGAAAACCTGAGGACAGTATAACTATACATGCACAAAAACTGAGGACAGTATAACTATACATGCACAAAAACTGAGGACAGTATAACTATACATTCTCTTGCCAGAAACTCACAAAGAGAAGAAAGAAAAACAGAAGGGAGACCTAAAAATAAAACATTAAAAAAAAACACGGAGAAGAAAAATGCAGGCAGAAATAGATTGTATTGGGAAGAATGGAGAGCTGCAGGACATAGAAAATTATATCACGATGTGGCGTGGGTCGGCTGACGGCCTATGCTACAATTGAGGATAAAAGGAAGAAGAAGAAGAAGAAGAAGAAGAAGAAGAAGAAGAAGAAGAAGAAGAAGAAGAAGAAGCAGAAGCAGAAGACTAAATATATCTGTATATTTGATTGAACACCAGCGATGTGGCTTCGGGGATACTTGTAATTCACGTCCCCAAGTAAAGGACGAGAAGTCAATATTTTAGTCTAACTGGCCGGTGTAGGGGTTGAACCCACTACCTTGGCATCAGCACACCGGGACAGTGTCACCCGGGTCCTCAAAGAAAGCATAGTTACGCTGCAGCATAATATGTATGTCGTAGGAAGCTACTATCAAAGTCTCCGCTATATGTTACCTGCACCCGTAGAGGAGGTAGAGAATTGTAGCACACTGCAACCTGATTTACATGTCATGGGTCACTTAGAAGGCTGGGGTCTTTCAAAGGGCTTTTCCGTTCTGTAGAAAAACTACCTGCACAAACTAACCAACCACTAAGACAAGGTAGAAATAATAAATCAGCCAACATAGAGGAGAGTATTATAGGAGAGGCCTGATTATATTTTTAAAGGTTTTATAAGATGTCTAATTAGATGTTTTAAAGATGTAATAAATCTAATTAAATTTGTTGGTGTTTCATAGAAGAATCCTGAAAATTTATTAGACAGCTAAATTGAGCAATTTATTAGACAGCTAATCTGAGCAATCTTGACACTTTAGGGGAGGTTAACTTATAATAAATATCAGAAAGGGGCAGCCATAATGTTGTGTCTACTTTGTAAGCAGACAAAAACTGGAACATAATGGAAGACAGCGAGAGAAAATGCTTGACAGTCTTGTGTTATGACACGGAAGGGAGTCAGTATACGAATTGATCCATGTCGTCGGAGATTGCAATTTATGGAGCAGTATGATAGCCCATGCCAATCGTTTAGGCACGTGATGATGCTATTTAAATTTGAAGTAAGTAGCGAGGAGTCCAGATCGCAGATTTACTTCCATACAGCTAGGTAAACTTCCAGAATTGTCACATGGAATGTTTGAATTGTGTATGAATTGGGAATAGCAGTACAGTTTTAGGAGGAGGTGCAGTATTATGATATTAGTATTTTGGATTTGCAGAACAAACGACAAGTGGAAAACCTAAAAACATACAGAAAAGAGAATCAGAAGCAGCGATGGATAATGTAGGGAGGACATGGGGGAAAGCTTCCTGATACAGCATAAGACAAGACAACTTGGGGTGAGTTGGTTGGCGACATCTGCTTCAATGTGTCATAATAGCAGAAGAATAATATATATACGAGGGTAAGTTAATAAGTAAGTCACAATTGGCTGTAGAAAAATAACTACATATGATAACAACTTGAAACCAGTTTATTTTTATACATACATTGTCCCTTTATTTCTTAACATAATTTCCACCAACATTCATGACTTATCCCATCGTTTTATCAGTCCTCCCAAACCGGCTGCATAAAACTGCGTGCTTTGTTTTCATTTACCGGGTATCCCACAGAATTGTGTGACTTATTTATTGACTCGCCCTCGTAACGTTTTCTACCCAGCTATGCACCGCTTTACGGGACAAACATTTGTCAGCAAAACACTAACAACTCACCTTGGCGGGAGACATTTCGCGAATGACGCCGAAGTTGAATGTGAAGTGAAAACGTGGTATAGAAAACAGAGCATACCGTTCTATGCAGCCGGTTTGGGAGGACTGATATAACGATGGGATAAGTGCATCAAATTTGGTGGAAATTAAGTTGAGAAATAAAAAGACAATGTATGTATAAAAATAAACTGGTTTCAAGTTATCATATTTAGCTATTTTTCTACAGCCATTTGTGACTTACTTATTAACTTACCCTCGTACATATAGTTAAAAAGCTCCACATATCTTGTGTTCATTGCAAAAATTGTTATATTTTATTCGTCATTGCTCGTAACACTCGCTTTCCCAGAGAGTTCAGTGCATTAGGTTTATCGAGGTTAGACGATTATGATTTTACCTTTTGTGTCACAGCCACTTACCTAATTTTTAAAACAACAGGGACAGAATTTGGGTACAATATTTCTTTCCAGTATGATAGCATAGACGAGAGACGGATACACTATCTCTCTTCCTTGTTGTAGAATCAGGACAAAACAGTTGATACAATATGTCTCTTTAGTATTATAGAAACAGGACATAAACAATTGTTAGATAAAATATCTCTCTTTAGTGTGGTAGAAGCAGAACATAAACAATTGTCAGATACAATATCTCTCTCTAGTGTTATAGAATCAGGACATAAACGATAGGCGGATACAATATCTCTCTTTAGTGTTGCAAAATAAGAACACAGATAAAAGTCAGATATGTTTTTTTTTAAAGAATCAGAACATAGACAAAGGTCAGATATTATATTCTCTTTCTGAGAATCAGAACATAGACAAAAGTCAGTTATGATAACCTTTTTCTGACTATCTGTGGTTGCTGGGTCGGCTCATATGGTACAGAGTTTTATCGCTACATAGAGCTATGAAATATTTCAAGAACCTTTGCCAACAAGCGTAGACTCCATGTCTTTCCTCTGGTCTCCGTACTTGGTGCTCTAGATCAAATGTGCTGATAGTAATTTTCATATCTCCAACTCGGTTCATCCAGTATCATTTATCTTAGTTTACCTCTGTCTGTTTTCCCACTGATCTTTTCGGATGTCACGATATTCTCCAGTGCCTCTCGTCTCATCACATGATCAAAGAATATTGTCTGTCGCTTTCTCATGTAATGTTTGAAACACTAGTGAATTTAAAAACACAAGCCACACACACAATATTGCACGATTAATGGCCTGGCATATTTCGCTGCATATGATAATTCTGCGTACTGCAGAGTAATATATTATATATTAAGTAAATCATTGCTGAAATACGTAAAACATATAGTATTGTTCGAATGTGGAGCATTTGTTATCCCCCATGGTAATCTCACATTTACAAAGAAATCTTTCTGTTTGCACAAACCTTTCTGGAACCGTTAATTGCCAAGGCTTCACTATATGTGATAAATCGTTTATTGTTCGTAGAAAACAAAATACGAAAACGATTTCTTTGTTAACTCTATTACCGTAGTTTATGAGAATTGAGAAATCGTCGATGTCGGTTTTTTTGTAGGGGGGGGGGGGGGATGCTTAAATGGTCCACATTTAAACACTATATGTGATATCTTGTGGATAACAAATGCACCGCAATCGAACAATACATGTGACTATGTGTTTTAATATGTCATCTAAAGTATTATTCATTTACTTAATTAATAAAATGTATATAATGTTCAAGTTTCATTACCAGGCATACGTTGTTAGTCTCAACATTCGGTTCAGGAACCACACCTCCATATATATATATATATATATATATATATATATATATATATATATATATATATATATATATTTCCCATTTTCTGAACACGCGTCATTACAATCTTTCATACTGAGCCACGAAATTGTGGCTAAGCCTATGGCTAAACTTGAATAGCGTTCTTTTCGATATTCTATGTATAACCTTTTGCCAGCTGCCGACACTTGTGATGCACTTGTGATTGTAAACAGGTTATATATGTCCTGCGCTTGTGGGACCTGTAAACGAAAGCTTATGTGTAGATACAATAGATTTCATTTCGACTATCGCCAGGACACTATATGCATAATTGTTTTCTCCTGTCATGAGACCCTCAGGCAATGTGTTCATCTTCTCTAAGCAAACGAATGAGATACTATCTAAGTGACATGTCCCTTCGCCAAGAGGAGTTTATAGTACTAGGAAATTTGTGGTAACCAAACAATATCAATCTTAGCATCGAACTTAAATATTCAATTCAATCAGAATTACTGTTGTGGATCAGAATCATGGAGAACAACTAAAGTGATTACTAATAAAATACATGCATTCATTAATTCGTAGTAAAAGTGACTAGAATATAGGATTAATTTTTTACAACGTAAGACGTACTGGGCTACAGTGTTAAAATCATATTATTTAAAGAACAATGGGCACTCGGCGAGTGATGCTATCAGTAGGTCACCAGCCGTCTTTAAATCCCAAAATATGTCTTGATGTCCAGTTTAGCCTGGGTCACCTGGGAAGCACAGGTGAATTTTAAAAATATAAATCCATCTCCGTGACCACCTGGCCGAGAGCGTCTAACCTCTACGCAACCGAGGCTTCCTTTCATTAAATGGTGCCTGCGAGAAACAGACGGGTTAGAATGTTATGGCAGTATCACCAACGTGGAGCTTATGGGAACAACTAAACACTTGCCAGAGAATCAAGAAGTGAAGAAAAGACACCGGCTCTTACTAGGACGTTGTGGAAACATGATAATAGTAAACATGTAGAGACCTTTGGAATTAATGGAGAAAACTAAATAGAGTAAGATCTAAAAAAAAAAAAAAAACATAGAGAATTAGTGACAGAAAATATTGGGAGGTCATGGACGTAGCTGCGTACCAGCTAAGAATATGCCTGCCGGCTTGGAGTCAGCATTTACAAAAATGCGGGATAAATGGAGGCCGATGAAAATGTTCCTTTGTGCTAGATATTTATGTATTTTGAGGAAAGGGGATATCTTTAACTCCAAGTTGTAATGGTCTTTGAGACCAAATCAACACTTGATATGTTAAGTGCTCTCTCCGGCGAGTCCCGAATATCATGTAATACTGTCTTGTACTTTATACATTCCATAGGAACATACACACGAAACCTGACTTCCTGAACGTTATTTCTACAGTGTATATGAGTGTAGCGAAACCCCAGTGGCCCATGTCCTCATACCTATCCGCTCAATTCCTCCGGAGTGGGATTCTCTGGGTTACTTTCATAACCCGAGCATTTGACACGAATACTTTGAAATCTATCTGTTCTTCGGGAAAACCCAATGGCGCGCCTTGCACCAAATAAGACCTAGGGTAATGGTTTGGGCGTGAAAAGTCCGTTGTCAACCTTGTCGGTTGTGGTCGGCACAATGTATTAAAGTTTTAAAGAATTTTACAGATAAAGTGCCGCATCCTACTGCTGGGGAATGAAAGGTAATTTAGATTAATTGGTCCTGCCAGACATGGGCATATTAAGCTTGGTCGTCTCAAATAATGAGACGAATTGGTGAAACGGCAGTCTTGCCAATTTGGCTAAGCGTCTAGATCTGGGCATGGCGGGGGAACAAATCGGGGCTATCCTTCTTCCTATGGCTTTACCTCTGTTTAGTGTTCTATTTCATTTGAATATAAACATTCTATAGCTATGGCATGTCGAGGGGAGGGAAGGGCTCCGTGGGGACCGGTTCCACCCATCTGAGTTATATCTTCTTGAGCCAGAAGAGGCGATCCACTGTGCTATCTCTTTCGTCTTTCGGCTGATTGGGGGGGGGGGGCAGGTGGACCGGGTGGTTCCTGGTCGATAGGAGGATGTTGGGAGTATAAATGGACTTCCCTGTCTCCCTGAGAGAACCTGAACTCATCTGAATATATGGGTTATGTGAGACACGGCCGATACATTGCGGTGACAGCTCAGACAAGAGCGGCGGCCGGACAGGGTAGTTTCCTCTTTCCTGTTCTTGCTAGGGATGGGGGAGGGAGATGCACTGCGGTCCATACAGACCCACTATTATGATATTAGTATTAGTTAAGAGTAGGAAACATACATAATTACGCACACTACTCCACAATAGCTTTGTCGTGAGAAAGGCAAGGTTTGCAAGTGAGAGGGAAGCCTGAGAAGGTATGTGCCCAATATTAATAAAGGCATGGTATGAGTGTGGAGAGGAGTGTGGTATGAAGACAATTGAATACTAGGTAAGTGTATGGATTTTATGTATGGCAACCGACATGCTGAGACCATTGGAATCTCCATGCCGGCTGTATCTGAAGTTTACACCAGAGGCTCTCAAAATTGTTTTAACTTTACAGGATCCTTCTTTTGACGGCGAAGATAGCCGGAAGTTTCGACAGAGCATCGACATAGAACATTTTGTTTACTATGAAGTCCCTGCTGCTGTTGGGCTATACCAGATAGAACCACGGCGGGCCCGAACGAATACTTCCAGACATCTCGGCAGGCGTTTCGTTGAGCTGTGATCGAGTATGTTTGCATTTTGGGCTAGATCCCGCCTAAGTCACGGACACACCGTACATATATCCTATTTATTCTCCTTGAGTATTTCCCCACCAAAATTGTGCCCCGTGATCCCAGGGCACTTTCCCTAACCATTGGACACACTACATTCGTGTAGGACACGGAAACTTGGAATCCTGGATTTATGGAACCCTGTTGTTCGAACAACCTACGCGGGAAATAAAGACCAGTGAACTTGCCATGAGGTGGTTGTGAATTCATGGGACAATATGGAAAACGATGATCTAGGAGATTTATATTTGTGTTGATATTGTATGGACTAGTTTTCTCTCTAGATTGTGTGTAGATGTTTATGAGTTAATTGTCAGATATTTTTTTTTCTGTGCTGTTATGTATTGAGTTATTAAATTTACAATTACAAATATGTTGAAGAACGTCATGTGGTATGCGAGTCAGCCAGAACGACCCTGCAGGAAATAGGTCCTTAGGTCGAATAGAGAGTGACAGTGAGTCCGGGGGAAACGGAGGAGGGTTGGCAGGGAAAGACCTATTTAAAGCCAGGGCTATGAAATATACATGAGAAAATTGAGACATAGTTATTTGGGACCCTCCACATAGCTTGTTACAATTTCTGGGGGCACGTCGCGGGATATTTTAAATCCTGGTGGAGCTCTGGCTGATATAGGGATAGGGGACAGATATTCTGGTCTAATATCAATAGGTTCTGCTTACCGTACCTGGCTATTGTCTATACTCTTCCTGACACAGACTGACGACATACGAAGTGTTGTGGTCGTGTATTATATCCATTTGTCCATTACCTATTCACTTACCCTCTGAGTTAAGATGGCATCCGCGAAATTTAATGTGGCTGAAGTGCAGGCTACAGGGCGTGAGATAGGCTATGAAGGGGCTGAGTTACAGAAATATGTTCAAGAAGTGGAGAGAGATTTTCGACAAGCTGAGCGCGAAGCTAAGAAAATTGAGGCAGAGCGCGAAGCTAAGAAATTCGAGGCAGAGCGCGAAGCTAAGAAAATTGAGGCAGAGCGCGAGGCTAAGAAAGTCGAGGCAGAGCGCGAAGCAAAGAAAATTGAGGCTGAGGCTAGGAAGATGGAGGCCGAGCAGGCAGCCAGAGACCATGAGTTCCGTATGAGGGAGTTGGAGCTGAAAGCTCAAACTGCCAAGGAAAGCGAGGGTGCAGTTGGAGGCGCAGTTCTCCCTGACTCAACAACTTCTAGTGGCGGTCCATACCAGGCAATGAAGTTCCCATTGCTCCCGTTCGATGAACACAAAGATAAGATCGACCAGTATCTTCACAGATTTCAGTCGATGGCTTTGGCTATGGGATTGGAACGTGGGAAATGGAACTTGAAACTCTCACAGGGCCTGAGGGGGACCGCGTATGAGGTCTATTCAGGGTTGCCACCTGGTATGGAGAATGACTATGAGGCCCTGGAAAAGGCATTATTGAAAAGGTTCCAGATGACAGCCCATACTTACCGACAACAGTTCAGAAAGTCGAGGAGAGAGCCAGGAGAGATGTTCTCAGCATACAGTGTTAGACTTAAGTCTTACCTTTTGAAATGGATGTCATTAGCAGGATTTGCCAACGACTATGAAAGTTTAGAAGAATTAGTGGTCGTGGACCAAATGAAGAGGATGATGCCCAAGCCATTGCAAACATTCTTGGTTGAAAATGGGACAGAAAGGTTAGACGTAGTGAACACATTGGCGGAAAGGTATGTGCTAGCTCATGGGGATAATGGGGAACTGGCACAACCCAATCTCCGATCACCAGACACTGGGTCTGGAAAGAAGAAGAACCCCAAACCAATTCACACCAAAAAGGAGGATCCTTTCGATAAAGTTCCCATTAAGAAACCCTCTGGTAAGAGTCCATCTGGATCTCCCAAAAGAAAGTGGAGTGAAAAGTGGTGCGCCTTCTGCAAATCTCCCACACACAATACGGCCGATTGCAGGCGCAAACAGAAAGACTCTCACTATGCTGCCTGTCTTGTAGAAACCGGGGAGGGGTCTAACAAGGAGGTAGAAGGGAGGGATCCTGGGAACAAAGATTCAGAAAAACCACCAGTAGTAGAGACGGTTCTTGTGAACGGACAACCAGTCGAGTGTCTCTATGACACAGGTCTTCAGTTTGAGGCCGTAATTTCATCACACTTAGTGAGCCCAGAGCAGCTAACCGGGGAATCCATTGAGATTCAAACGGCGACAAAGAGTGCGGTAGCGATGTCTCTTCCAATTGCGAAGGTGGACATCAAATCAAAATATGTTACCGGCACTATTCAGGCAACCGTTCTGATCGATCCTATCTTCCCGATGATCTTGGGTTGCCGCTACGTCTTCCTAGGGATCCCAAACGAACCCATGTACGTAGGGGCGATGCAAACCAGATCTCAATCGGAGGAGGAGCAGACGCCGGCCTTGATCGTGAATCCCTTGCCTGGGGAGTTACGAGCTGCTCAAAGCCAGGATGCTACTTTGCAACCTTGCTTCAACCAGTTGCCAAAAAGTGCTGACCCACCAAGACGGGGTCAGTATTATATGAAGAATCGGTTACTGTACCGGAGAGCCGGAGTGGAGGAACGCCAGCATGGACAGCTGGTAGTTCCTAAGGCTTATCGGGAACAGCTTCTTCATATGGGACACACCATTTCTTTCAGCGGACATATGGGTGTCGGGGCAACACTTCAGCGCATTTCCTGCCATTACTACTGGCCAGGGATGACTGGAGATGTGCGTAGGTACGTCAAGTCGTGCCCAGAGTGCCAGCGTGTGGCACCAAAACACTGGACGGCTCCGGTAGTCTTGGGTGATATGCCCATTATGAACTCTCCTTTCGAGAGAGTTGCCATCGATCTGGTTGGTCCTCTTCCTCGGACTAGGAAGAGGAATATGTATATTCTGACGATGGTGGATTGCTGTTCCATGTGGGGCGAGGCGATACCGTTGGCCACCATCGACTCTAAGCGAGTGGCTGATGCACTGATGGAGACATTTACTCGGTTGGGATTTCCAAACCAGATCCTAACGGACAATGGGTCTCAGTTCTGTGGTAAGCTGATGGAGGAAGTCTTTCGTATCTTCCAGACTAACCACATTCACACAAGCCCATACCACCCTCAGTCTAATGGGCAAGTAGAGAGGTTTAATGGTACCTTGATGACCATGCTTAGGAAGCTGGCTCAAGAGAAACCAGACAGATGGGATGAATATATCCCAGCCGCCTTGTTCGCCTATCGGGAGGTTCCCCATGGGTCAACCGGGTTGCCACCAGCCACTCTATTATTCGGGAGGCCAATCAAGGGTCCCTTAGAAGCCTTATTGAGATGTTGGACAGAGGAGGAGACTTCCGAAGAGGTGGTATCTTCCTACAAATACGTCGAGGAGTTAAAGAAGAAACTCCAGACAGGTTGGGCTTTGGCGGCTCAGAATCTGAGAGCGGCCAGAAAGAGACACGCGGCCTACTACAATAGAAGGACGAAAGATAGGTCTCTGAAGGTGGGGGATCGGGTTCTGTTGTTACTTCCAGTAGGTTCCAATAAACTCGAGATTGGTTGGCAGGGGCCTTTCCCGGTGGAAAGGGTTGTGTCCCGTACCAATTATGCTATCCGGATCAGGGGGAAATCTAAAATCTTCCACATTAACCTCCTCAAAAAATATGAGGAACGATCCGATGGTACTTCTCTCCCACTCATGACTATGGCGGTCGCGATGGAAACTGAATCGGGCGAAGACGCGGATAGGGAGTATCCTTTACACCCTGGGGAAACCTATAAGGATGTACATATAAATCCTGATCTGTCGGCTGAAGAAACAGAACTAGTCATCCGTTTGTTGGAGTCCCATCAACAGATTATTACCGATCGTCCAGGGCGGACAGGGTTGGTTGAGTTTGATATGACTCTGACTACCCAAGACCCCATTCGCCAAAAAATATATCCAGTCCCCTTTGCGAAAGAGAAGGCCCTGGAAGCCGAAATCCAGAAGCTTCTGGATGATGACATCATAACTCCTTCGACTTCTCCTTATAATGCCGGGGTTGTCTTGTTGAGAAAGCCAAGCGGGGAGCACCGCTTGTGTATTGATTACAGGCATTTAAACAGTTGTACGACATTCCAAGTTGAGCCGTTACCAAACACAAATCAACTGTTTGCCAGATTAAATAGGGCAAAGTACTTTTCAAAAATCGATTTAAGCCGGGGATATTATCAGATCCCTGTGAAGCCTGAGGTTCGGCCCTTGCTCGCTTTCAGTACTCCGAGCGGCCATTACGAATTTAAGGTGATGCCTTTTGGGCTGAGCAATGCGCCCAGTGTGTTCACACGCATGATGAGAAAGTTATTAGACCCTTTAAGGGATCCCTCTGTCGTCTCGTTTATGGATGATATTCTCATCGCTTCTGGCAATCTGAAAGATCACCTGAAATCCTTGGAACAGATCTTCATAAGATTGAAAGAGGAGGGGTTAACTGCCCGTCCAGCCAAATGCATGATTGGCTATCACTCCTTAGAATTTCTGGGACATACTATTACCCGGGGGGGGGGGGGGGGGGTTTGGTACCGGAAGAAAAGAATGTAGAGAAGGTCAGACTCGCACCCCGTCCTAAATCCAAAAAGGATGTTAGGTCTTTCTTGTCTCTGTGTGGGTTTTACCAGAAATTTATTCCGAAGTTCAACGAAATTGGGGCACCGTTAACCGAAACCCTGAAGAAAGGATCGCCAGATCCTATAGTCTGGACCCCGAGCTGTGAAGAGGCTTATGGGAAGCTGAAACAGGCTTTGGTGGATAGGCCAGTCCTGCAACTCCCAAATTTGGAGAAAACGTTTGTTCTAAGAACCGACGCGAGTAACATAGGGATTGGAGCAACTCTGTTGCAGGAAGGGCGAGATGATCCTACTGTGCTATGTCCGGTGGCATATGCCAGTAGAAAACTGTTACCCGCGGAACGGAATTACTCCACCGTCGAACGGGAATGTCTGGCTCTAGTGTGGGCGGTACAGAAATTTCAACCTTATCTGTATGGAGTACCGTTCAAAGTGCAGTCCGACCATCAACCTCTGACGTTTTTGGCAACTTCTAAGAAACTGAACGCAAGGTTAATGAGATGGTCATTGCTCTTACAACCGTATCAGTTCACGGTCGAATACATCCCCGGAAGGGAGAATGTGGGAGCGGATTTTATGTCACGGCATCCTATGGTCGAAGGGTGAGGGGGAGGTAATTCGAACAGAACCTCTGGCAGTTGAAAGTTCGTAGGGTTCGACTTTCTTAAGAGGGGGCCTATGTAGCGAAACCCCAGTGGCCCATGTCCTCATACCTATCCGCTCAATTCCTCCGGAGTGGGATTCTCTGGGTTACTTTCATAACCCGAGCATTTGACACGAATACTTTGAAATCTATCTGTTCTTCGGGAAAACCCAATGGCGCGCCTTGCACCAAATAAGACCTAGGGTAATGGTTTGGGCGTGAAAAGTCCGTTGTCAACCTTGTCGGTTGTGGTCGGCACAATGTATTAAAGTTTTAAAGAATTTTACAGATAAAGTGCCGCATCCTACTGCTGGGGAATGAAAGGTAATTTAGATTAATTGGTCCTGCCAGACATGGGCATATTAAGCTTGGTCGTCTCAAATAATGAGACGAATTGGTGAAACGGCAGTCTTGCCAATTTGGCTAAGCGTCTAGATCTGGGCATGGCGGGGGAACAAATCGGGGCTATCCTTCTTCCTATGGCTTTACCTCTGTTTAGTGTTCTATTTCATTTGAATATAAACATTCTATAGCTATGGCATGTCGAGGGGAGGGAAGGGCTCCGTGGGGACCGGTTCCACCCATCTGAGTTATATCTTCTTGAGCCAGAAGAGGCGATCCACTGTGCTATCTCTTTCGTCTTTCGGCTGATTGGGGGGGGGGGGGCAGGTGGACCGGGTGGTTCCTGGTCGATAGGAGGATGTTGGGAGTATAAATGGACTTCCCTGTCTCCCTGAGAGAACCTGAACTCATCTGAATATATGGGTTATGTGAGACACGGCCGATACATTGCGGTGACAGCTCAGACAAGAGCGGCGGCCGGACAGGGTAGTTTCCTCTTTCCTGTTCTTGCTAGGGATGGGGGAGGGAGATGCACTGCGGTCCATACAGGCCCACTATTATGATATTAGTATTAGTTAAGAGTAGGAAACATACATAATTACGCACACTACTCCACAATAGCTTTGTCGTGAGAAAGGCAAGGTTTGCAAGTGAGAGGGAAGCCTGAGAAGGTATGTGCCCAATATTAATAAAGGCATGGTATGAGTGTGGAGAGGAGTGTGGTATGAAGACAATTGAATACTAGGTAAGTGTATGGATTTTATGTATGGCAACCGACATGCTGAGACCATTGGAATCTCCATGCCGGCTGTATCTGAAGTTTACACCAGAGGCTCTCAAAATTGTTTTAACTTTACAGGATCCTTCTTTTGACGGCGAAGATAGCCGGAAGTTTCGACAGAGCATCGACATAGAACATTTTGTTTACTATGAAGTCCCTGCTGCTGTTGGGCTATACCAGATAGAACCACGGCGGGCCCGAACGAATACTTCCAGACATCTCGGCAGGCGTTTCGTTGAGCTGTGATCGAGTATGTTTGCATTTTGGGCTAGATCCCGCCTAAGTCACGGACACACCGTACATATATCCTATTTATTCTCCTTGAGTATTTCCCCACCAAAATTGTGCCCCGTGATCCCAGGGCACTTTCCCTAACCATTGGACACACTACATTCGTGTAGGACACGGAAACTTGGAATCCTGGATTTATGGAACCCTGTTGTTCGAACAACCTACGCGGGAAATAAAGACCAGTGAACTTGCCATGAGGTGGTTGTGAATTCATGGGACAATATGGAAAACGATGATCTAGGAGATTTATATTTGTGTTGATATTGTATGGACTAGTTTTCTCTCTAGATTGTGTGTAGATGTTTATGAGTTAATTGTCAGATATTTTTTTTTCTGTGCTGTTATGTATTGAGTTATTAAATTTACAATTACAAATATGTTGAAGAACGTCATGTGGTATGCGAGTCAGCCAGAACGACCCTGCAGGAAATAGGTCCTTAGGTCGAATAGAGAGTGACAGTGAGTCCGGGGGAAACGGAGGAGGGTTGGCAGGGAAAGACCTATTTAAAGCCAGGGATATGAAATATACATGAGAAAATTGAGACATAGTTATTTGGGACCCTCCACATAGCTTGTTACAATGAGCCTAATTGAAAGTAACGTACTCATGATTTCTACTGTGTCTATGAGCAACGTAATGTAATCATTAATTCTTTTATAGCAGGTACAGAGTCTAACCAATTGCTTGTCTGCTTATTCATAGACACAGTCTAACAGTTTGCCATTCCAGTCAGTTTATTTTTTTTTTATCGTTCGCTTGCTTTGAACACAGGCGTAGTTCTCACACTCACTGCTCCTACAACTGCTGCTGTTGCTGCTGCTGCTACTACTACTACCACCACTACTACTACCACTACTACTACTACTACCACCACTACCACCACTACTACTACTAACAGTTGCTACTAATAGTTAGTGCTCCGAACCGTGAGGGTTAGCTTTCCCTGTTACCAGCGTCCCCATCCATCAGGCGAACCCACTCCAACTTCTGAGATACTTGTAATATACGTCTCCGTATCAAGAACTTTAATGGATTTTAATTCCAACTGACAGGCGTGTGACATGACCACTCACCCACCTAACAGCTACTAATAGTCTAAGCGCGAGTACTACTGATGAGCAAAACCAAGAGCGAAACTCGTGTCTAGTGCTTCCAGTCCAACGTGGACAAAGCCCAAGGTTCGTACCGGAATAAAATCAGCGTTGATAATAGTGGGTTGTGCTCAGTCTTCAAATATATCTCATTGTCCTTAATTTTTGTTTTGTTTAATTCTTACAATTGTACAAGGCGTTATATAGCCTGTTGTCAGCACAGGTATTCCTGAAGACTGATTAATTCTATTTTCCCACCCACATTGGTATATTATAATCTGGTTACTCAATTTGCTAATTGCGTTTCTGTTCTAACCATGTAAAATGCTCAGCACTCACACTGAAATTGATAAATGCAGTTAGATTTTGTGTACGGAGACAATAGTTCTTTCACAGATGGAGTAGGTATTCGGGGGTTTTATATGTGATCATTGGTTCAGCTGGAACATACATACATACATACAAATAATTTTCTTCTTTGTAATATCCATTACATTTATTTGTTTTCTGATATTGAGACAAAGTCCATGCTCTCTCTCTCTCTCTCTCTCTCTCTCTCTCTCTCTCTCTCTCTCTCTCTCTCTCTCTCTCTCTCTCTCTCTCTCTCTCTCTCTCTCTCTCTCTCTCTCTCACTCTCTCTCTCTACTTAAGATCCATCACATTACTCTTAAAACTAGAACGGCGCCGAAGTTGCTATCATTTACCTACATAAGTACGTAGTTAAAACTGGAAACGCACATTAAAAGGAACAAACAAAACGCAATGCGCAGGAACACGACACTAAATTAGATCAGGAAATAAAACAAGAACAGCACATGGTGAACATGAATTTCTCGTTTTACATAATGAAAAATAAAAACAAATAAATCGTTAACAGAAGCTAGCTAGATATATATTAAAGATGTCTAAAGGTACATGCATTTGGCAGCGTGGTGTATATTCAGGACTAGACGTGCATCTCTATTCTCATATTTTAAATGTTGGCATTTATGTTAATGTAAATGGGAATATTCTTCAACAAGTGAATCGGTTCAATTATCTCGGAACAGTCATAACATCTGATGGCAGATGCCTTGAAGAGATTAGAACAAGAATCGCCATTGCGAAAGTAGCCTTTAGCAAGATGAAAAACATTCTGACCAATAAAATGATGTCAATTGAAACGAGAAAAAGAGTGTTGAGGGGATACATAGAGCCTGTTCTTTTGTATGGATGTGAAACTTGGACAATGTGCAGTCAAGCTGAAAAACATCTGATGGCTGCAGAAATGTGGTTTCTGAGGAAAATGCAAAGAATACCATGGACAGATAGAAAAACCAATGACCAAGTACTACAAGAGACAAATGAAAATCGTAGATTGATTAGAGAAATTAGACGTAGACAGTCAAAATTTTTTGGACATGTTATGAGAAGAAATGGACTGGAGAACTTGGTGACAGCTGGCAAGATCGAGGGGAACAGACCAAGAGGAAGACCGAGAGGAAAATACCTGGATGGCTTGGCCACATGGCATGGACGAGACAGGAACACTGAGCTGATCCACGACTCTGGTGATCGAGTGAAATGGCGAATCATGACCGCCCACGCTTTCCGGCATGGCACATGATTGATTGATTGATTGATTTATGTTAAGAAATAAATAGATATTGTGTTTCTAATTTAATCAATATCGATTATGTGGTTGTTTCGGGATTTGAAATTTAAATATTGAGCACAACCCACTACTGGCAACGCTGATCGCATTCCGGTATGAACCTAAGGCCTATCCACGTCAATATGGAAGCACTATACTCGAGTTTCGCCCTTGTTTGAGCTTGAGCATAGCCTACGATGGGTAGCGTTGTGGTGTTCTGTTGTGATAATTTGGTGTGTCCAGTGTGTGCCGCGTGGTTACACATCCGCTTCACACGCGTGATCCGGGACTGTTTCCGGATCCGGTCAGGGATATGCACTACTGACGAGCTCAAACAAGGGAGAAACTCGAGTATAGTGCTTCCATATTGACGTGGATAGGCCTTAGGTTCATACCGGAATGCGATCAGCGTTGCCAGTGGTGGGTTGTGCTCAATATTTAATCAATATCGTTTAAGCCCACATATATTAAGTTAGTAGTTCTTTCTATTTCTATTTTATAGTTGCGTATAAAATAAATTTCGGATATAAAGAGTGTGTTTCTTGTCATGTTCTGCATGCACATCTTCTTCTTCTTCTTCTTCTTCTTCTTCTTCTTCTTCTTCTTCTTCTTCTTCTTCTTCTTCTTCTTCTTCTTCTTCTTCTTCTTCTTCTTCTTCTTCTTCTTCTTCTTCTTCTTCTTCTTCTTCCTCTTCCTCTTCTTCTTCTTCTTCTTCTTCTTCTTCTTCTTCTTCTTCTTCTTCTTCTCCTCCTCCTCCTCCTTTTCCTCCTCCTTCTCCCTCGTCTTCTTCATCTATTTCTTCTTCCTTCCATCTCCCAATAGGACACAATCCCTCAAACAACTCACGCCAAGCTCTTTTTAGACATGTTCATTACCGAGTATATGTTTAGGCTAAAGTTTTCTACGAGATGAGATAACTAGTCTCGGGTAACCCCCCCCCCCTTCCGGCCGCCTCCTACGACATGCTTAGTGAGTTATTGTGTTACTGCTGTTTGCTTCACTTAGGGCGATAATAACACACCGGCGAAATGTCTAATTAACATTCTGTCATGGTGGTAAACGTCTATACAAAACAAACTACTGGATCATTAAAATAATGATTAACATACACGAATATACACGTGATGTATATACTCATAATTTATTCATGTGCATTGTCAAGGAGCGAATGATTTACTGACCCCCATTGACGTGGAGGAACTGTTTTACCGACAAGACCCCCATTGTCGAAGAGGGGATGTTTAACTGACCCCAATTGTCGAGGTTAGCGGGCGCCTTAGCGTTGTTGATAGCTGACTACGCTGATAATGTCACGGCATTGTTGGGACTCGGGTTCGACGCCTGGGATTCGCCTGTGAAAATGAGGACAAGATTTACCACATATTGCTCCGTGCATCCAGGCCTGAACAAAATGTGATGGCACTATGATATCACAGACTCATAGCAGGAAACTACTTCGAGACACACACACAAGTTGTCGAGGATGGGAGCGCCTGACGGACAGCGGTTAGCAAGTTTGCCTGTTGGCCTGATGATCATGTGTTCGAACCACCATTGAGACAGTGATGATTTAAATCATCGACCTGGTCGAGGCAATTCAACACGAAAACCAATAAATGTTCAGAGAAGTACAGGCTGCCGGCGAGAGATAAACAGCAGTACCCATCATGTGGGAATGGATCTATACAGATATGGATAAACCACCATATAACCAAACACGCCTGAAAGCGTGAACAAGAGGCTTTTGCTTTTTAACTTTCTGCCAAGGAGCAACGTGTGCTTTCTTCTGGAATTACATCGGGTTCCATGGTACCAAGCTTCTCTCTACGGTTATAAGGACACCAGTGTTGAGACTCAGTTCAGGTGATGTAAGGAGCACAGCAATTTTATTCACCTGGAATAAAGCGATCAAAGTAGCCTTACCCACTTAGATTCAACACATACACACACACACACACACACACACACACGCACATACATACATACATACATACATACATACATACATACATACATACATACATACATACATACATACATACAGACATGTATTATTAATCTTATGGTCATGTGCCGTTGATCATGTATACCCACAGCTTTCTGTCTCTTGTGCTGTGAATGATTTCTGATACCGAAGTGTCTATAAAAATGAATGCCTTCATTCACGATCAATTATTTTGAAAACTGTCTGTTGCATCGTTATGAAATGTTTCCTGCCGTCTTATATTTACCCCCACCCAAGGAATATGTCTTTGATAGGTCCAAAAGCAACGTAAATCATGGAAAGCGGCAACATTTCTTTGATGTTTTGGTGAAAAACTAGTGATTTCTCGCCAACAAACTTGTTTTACAGTAATGCCCCGTTCCACTACGCGAGGCTCTTGTCATAAGGCCAATCCCATGTCCCACGAAAGAATTAACTATTCAACGCTAATGTTTCCGTATGAGGACGTAATATATTTAATAATGTGCACTTCATCTCTGACCCTTAAATTATATACCACATATAAAGAAACTTTGAAATCTGCTGTACAATCTCCGGAACAAAAAAATAATTTGTTGGGTGGACATAATGATATGGTTATATGCTAAATCCCATCATTTTCCTCAGATCGTTACTGAGATATGGAATTTTATATTGGGGCAGACAAAAGTAAACAGACTATAGCATCTTCTCTCTTGGTATCCTTCGAACCTTCCCGTTAAGACAACATACTCCAGCTTGCTCATTCCCATCACATCCCTACAGAATGTGGACTTATTCTGACGCGAGTAATCAGTTCTCTTTGTGAGTTCACTTATTTCAGTATATGTTGATTTGTCTTTCTATTCGTCCACGGTGTTCTCATCATTCTTTTATAAAACCACTTATCCGCTAGTCCACACGATTTCTCACGTGTCTACTAATTACCCATTATTGGCTTCCGTACATCAGGATTGGCTCAATATAGCTGTTGAGACCTCTGTTCCATACCACGACTAACACAGATACAGTGCAGGAAACATTCTTCATCTTGTGAAATGACGCCTCCATTGGGCCATTCTATATTTAACTTGCAAAGCTGCCGTTTCTGCTCACCCATGGGAAGCGAGTAGTTGTGCTTTTTTTTAATTTTATTTCGTTGTTTTATCTATCTGTGTTGTCCTGTCCTTGACAAAGGTTGTGAGAATCGAAACGTCGGCCTTCCTGTGTGTCGTATTGTACGCATTTGTTGTGTGTTTTTTTTTAAATTTTATTATTTCATTTCATATATTTATTGATTGTTTCTGATTTTGGACTTTCACCTGTATTCCAGTATATGATGGATCCCCCTGTAAGGTATGTGCAACTTGTTTGTGTTTAGTACGTTTCTTCTCGCATTATTACATTTAACTTCCTTGATACATCTTCCATATACTGTTATTAAAGAACCCAAACACAACAATTATTGGTTTAAAATTGGTTCCATCCCGTTTGATGTTGCATAATGGTATAAAAGTTTTAAACGAAGAAATCAGAAACAACATGTTGCACGATTTATTGTCTGGTATATTTCACTGCGGCGGATCTCTCTGGTCTAATGGTTCACGACTTTCTCCATAATCCCGTATACTCTCGTGAGTAAGTGACGTTGCTCGAGAATCGGTAGCGGTTCTCTCCGCGTCGGTAACTTATGGGGCATGTGAGCCCGCCGCTCAGAAAGCAATGGCAAACTACTGATCGTAATCTTGCCAAGAAATCAACAATCAGCTGAAAGATGCTGATGTTGACAGCGATGTCCTGTAAAGGATATGCGAACAACAATAAAAAATATTTCACTGCATCTCGTCAGGTGCATACTGTAGGGTTATGTATTATATGAAATTAATAAACGAATAATACTTGGGCCGAAATACTTAAAATAAAATGCAGTATACGAAACGCCGTATCTATGGTGATTTTATAGCCGTAGCTTATAAAGTGTTGTGAAATAGCTGAGGAGGGTGTCATGTATCTATATTGTCGAATGGACTGGCACTCATGGAAACTAAATAACTATCTTTTCCACTCACGCTTGTATATTTTCGGTTACTCGAATTGCTAATTGTCTTTCCGTTCTAACCATGCAACATGCTTAGCACTCACACTGGAATTTATATATTAACTAGCTGACCCGGCCCGGCTTCGCCCAGTCCCTGGTGGGAAGCATCTCATTTAATTCGTATACGTAGTCATATAAGCTCCCGTTCCCGACTGTCTGTCTGTCTGTCTGTCTGTCTGTCTGTCTGTCTGTCTGTCTGTCTGCCTGTCTGTGCCGGCCCGGCTTCACCCAGTCCCTGGTGGGGAGCATCTCATTTAATTCATATAAGTAGTCATATAAGCTCCCGTTCCCGACTATCTGTCTGTCTGTCTGTCTATCTATCTGACCCGGCGTGGCTTCGCCCAGCTCCTGGCGGGGAGCGTCTCATTAAATTCACACAGTAACTTAAAAGAATGTCCTTCCACACACCATCCATTATTTTTAATGAAAACTGTTTTTAATCACCTACATGACTGTAGATAACTTCTTTAAGCATAAAAAGATGAGTTACAATGTTATGCATTATGCATTATTTTTATGAAAACTTTGAAAATGCCTTAAAGATTATATCATTATTTATTATAACTCATATGCCTATAAATAACTATAGGCAAAGAGTTTATAAATCTTTGAAAACCATGCAAAAATATGACTATAAAGTATATAGAAATATTATTAAAAGTTATGCCCCTTGAAATAACTTTTTTAGAGTTAAGTCCCCTTGTTATATAGAAATTATAATGAAAAATGAAATACTAAAGTTTATTAAGTAAGTAGCCGATTTTACACTAAGAAACTATTACAGTTGGTTGCACAGGAATGAAAGGAAGACGTGTAGAAAATTTCATCTCAATCGGATGCACCGTTATCGAACGCATCCAATACATATCCAACCACCCACATACATACACTCTGTTTTATAGATATAGACTATAATTTGGCGTAAGGAGACAATGGTTCTTTCACAGATGGGGTAGGTATCCGGGTGGTTTTTAACCTGATCATGAGTTCAGTTGCAACATATATACATGCATACATACGTACAGACAGGCAGACGTACAGACAGACGTACAGACAGACAGACAACAGACAGACAGACAGACAGACAGACAGACAGACGGACAGACGGACGGACGGACAGACAGAGTGACAGACTGACTGACAGACTGACTGACTTTTCCTTTCTAATAACCATTACTTCTGTTTTCCTGATATTCAGACTAAGTCCTTTGTTTCGAATTTGAGTTCCAATTATATGTATCATTTCTTGTAACAGCGATTCTTTCTTAGCGACCAAATCCACGTGATCACCAAAATGCAGCGTTTTAACAATATGACCGCCAACCGATATACGTGGTATGTCTTGTGTGGATCTCATCATTATCTCGCTGTGCAATTTGCACAGATCAGGTGATAATCCACAACCCTGTCTAACCCCTTGTTTGATGTGTTGAAAACGTCCTAATTGGTTGTCAGTTCTTATGGCTGCTCTTTGTTGCCAGTACGTGGTCTTTATTCTTATCTTTATCATTGATGTTTACATTTCCAACATTGTAATAATTTCTTCGTGTTTCACTTTATATACAAATTGCCTTAGTGTAGTCAATAAAGCACAAATGTATATGTGAAGTAAGTGGATAAGGAATCATATGCCCAATGGTGTCTGTCTGTCAGTCTGCCTGCCTGCCTGCCTGCCTACCTGCCTGCCTGCGTGTGTGTGAGTGTGTGTGGACGAATACAATATATGTGTGTGTGTGTGTGCGTGTGCGTGTGCGTGTAATAATATATTATGTAGAGAACCGTTTGACACACCTGAAATAGCATTGATATATGGTTCTAGACCCGTAGTTTTGACAGACTGTTGGACACTCGGTGAATGGTGTGGTCAATACCACGTGTCCTATCTTTACTTCTCAGAGCTTCGCTTTTGATCCATATTGGACAGGGTCGCAAAGGTAAATAACTCCCTTCGATTCTGTTTCAAACCCATGATGTCCCGTCTGGTAGGCAAGTGGCTAGCTATTACACTAGCGAGGCTCTTATAGATAAATGTCCAAGAGGAACACTGTTCAAATGAGATAATAAGATTTAGAGATTATATGGAAAGGGGATGTTAGGTCACTGATAGGCAACCTTTTACGAGGAACACCTTATGCAAGATTCCCTGAATGCTGTATAGGGCCACGGGCTGCTAATAGGAAGATCATGGATGGTTGAGGCAGAAGATACCATCATAGATGTGTGCACACTTGAGAAGATTGGCAGAGGCAAGGAGTAGGTCAGAGTGCGAATAGATATTTCGAATTTGTGGGGGTTATAATCACAAAGGGTCGTTATTGTAGGCAGTGACCAATAGGCGCTGCGGAAGTAGACATTCAGCAACTAATTCATGACTATTCTCGTCCTGGCGATGTGATTATCTATACCGATGACTCTGTGTTTAGAGGCCTAATAGAGCCAAGAATCAACAGCAAAAGCAAATGGCCAATGATTATTAACAGTGAGCTTGGAGTATTGCACCACAACCTCAAGTCTGAGAATGGAGGTGGAGGCGGTTATTGCAGCTTTCCGCTGGTTTGAGAACAAACTGTATACGCATGTTGTGATGTGAACTGATTCACAAAGCATGCTGACAAAGGTGAAGACTGAAATGTTTCGTGCAGAATGGCATGCATCGATTCAGAGGTCGCGGGTTGTGAGCATTCGCTGAATCTTTTCCACGGAAACTCTGGTCTGGTTGGAAATTAACAGGCAGACAGATTGGCTGGTGCCGCATCATTTGCGGGTGATGTGATGTGTGCTGAGGCAAATGTGGAAGTTTAAATAACTGGAGAACAAATCATAATACTAGGCGACAGAGATAGAGTAACACAGAGAAAGATATGAGGAAGCCTAAATAAATGGAGAACACATCATATTAATAGGCAAGAAAGAAAGAGTAACGCAGAGAAAGATATACGCGGAAGCTTTATTAACTAAAGAACAAATCATAAAGAACGCGACGTAAACTTCATTAAAATGTCAGACCGCAAACAGGAGTTAAGAGTCATGAACACTAATTTTGGCTCCAATACAAAGTAACAGAAACAGAACGCCATTTCCAGAGGGAGAATTTTACATCAATTTATCAAGAACAGACCATCTTAATTAGATTAGTCATAAATGATTGGTAGCATATGCCGACATCTGTGGATGCTATCTTCCAATCTGAGACCCATATTGTTTCATTCAGCCCCAGGGCCAGAGACATTTTGTCAGTTAAGTGAGTTAGGAGTCTCCGATATCCCGACTTCATTTCACCGTGGAGAGAGTAAATAACCCATTGCATCCGCGGTACCAGTTAGGGCATTCGTAGAGATTGATAATTTTGTTCCCTAGTGATTTATCTTTGAGGAGCTGTTAAATAGAAACCTGGCCTAGACTGATCACAGCAAGGTAGAATCTATCTAAACAGTACTAAGAGCCTTTGGGGCAGCCTCAGCAACCATATTAAAGTAAAAACGTTGATAACATACATCTTTCCAGTGACAACATATGGATGTCAGACTTGGACCATTTCGCAATCATTGTCGAAAAGTATTGCCTATAGGATGGAAGCACTACAAAAGTGCAGTATGCATAATTTTGGATCATACGAAAGTTACAACTGTTAAAGGATTTTGGACAATCTCAGATACAGTATTATTAATTAAATTCAATGGCAAATCTCTGAACATTAGCATAAGTATATGCACTGCAACAGTCTGTAAAGAAGATATAACGAATTAGACATGACTGTGAACCATTGTCAAAATTGTGATATGACTGATATACTCGGCGATTTCAATGCCAAAGTAGGTAATGAAAAGGTGAGTGGTGTGACTGGTGGCTATGGCCTAGATGAGAGGAATGAGAGAGGTGACAGATTAATAGTATGGGCAGAATACCATGAAATGGTAGTGGGTATTACCTTGTTTAAACAACATCCTCAACGATTATATAAGTGAAAAAGCCCTGGCGATAATATTCTCAATCATACTGATTATACTAGGGGAAGTCAATAAGTAAGTCACAAATGGCTGTAGAAAAATAACTAAATATGATAACAACTTGAAACTAGTTTATCTTTACACATACATTGTCCCTTTATTTCTCAACATAATTTCCACCAACATTGATGCACTTATCCCATCGTTTTATCAATCCTCCCAATCCGGCTGCTTAGAACTGCGTGCTCTGTTTTCTAAACCACGTTTTCACTTCACATTCAACTCTCCCCAAGGTGGGTTTTCAGTAGACCAAAAAGGTGGAAATCGCTAAGGGCTTAGTCGGGGCTGTAAGGTGGATGTTCCAGAACTTCTCACCTTAGTTGGTTAATTTTCTCCTGAGTTAATCGAGCCGTATGTGGTCTGGCATTGTCATGAAGAAGCATCACTTCTGTAGACAGGAAATGATAGATACAGTGGATGTAGAAAGTGAAAAGATGGGCATTACTTTGAATAATAGAAAGACAGAAGTCATATTGATATCAAAGAAACAGATTGTGCCTAAATGCGCAATTGAAGTGCAGTACGCTAATTGAGTTGAGTTAAGAACCGACATCACTGCACTTAGGGCATTCCCATACATGCTCCGTCACTTCGTTCAACAGCCAGCGAAGAGTCATATTATTAATCGTTCCCACCGCTATCTGATTTAAAGTTCTCCTGGTCTTCTCCTCAGTTTTGAGATTCTTCCAGAACCCCTGCCTATCCCCAGCAATCTCATTCTTTCTACATACAGGTTCTCAATCTGCTCCCCCGCCTTCTCCACCAGGTCCCACAAGCGCACGACTACCAGCAATACATGACCGTGTTGCCTTGTCCGTAGATAATCTGCCACAGAGGTGCATTCCCTGCCAGGCTGTCAGCCTGTTCATTCTCCCGCACCTCTGCATGGCCAGGGCAAAATATCTCTACTATTTTCAAAATCTGTGACCTCTGAAGCGATGATAGCTATTCCACACGAAACATTCCTTTCTCTACCTTACTAAGAATACTCTTTGAATCCGTAATGAATACAATGTGTGTTGCTGTAATCTCCTCTAGTTGCAATAGTCGCCGCTAATCACTAAGAAAGAAAATCTGGTCTGGTTAAATTAAAGGCGTGGGTAAATGCTTACAATTGTGAGTTTAGACCTGGAAGAACGCAGTCTGCAGGATTGATAATCGCATTCGTGACCCCTTCGCCACAGCACCATCATGTACAGGCTGTATGTTTAATGACTGTGCAGTGTTTGAAAATATTGTCGGTCCAAGTTTTGTATTTCCCTATTATGTTGTATGAACTTTACAGAGGGTGAATACACATCTTGGACCGGCAATGTTTTCAAACACTGCACAGTCATTAAAGTTACGCCCTATAGATGATTATAACTGAAAAACAGAAAGTTGGTTCTAGTCTCTCTTCGGAGGGGTGAAAAGTGAAAATGAGTAGCTGCCGATGACCCGCAGACTACACTTCCCTGTATATTAACGTTTAATTGCTACTTTATTTTGTTCTCTGCATGCAGAAAAAAACATTCGGAAACCTTCATGTGTCATTAATCTGATATGATTTCACGGTTCACTTGAATATCGCACAAAAGCATCTCCAACATAGAGTGTTGCAAATTAATGGCCTTTAGGCAAACGCTTGCGTGTAAAGTGCGTTCTTTCAACTTGTCAATTTCAAATACTGGTACAGATCGTTGATCTCTTTGGATATGATCGGTTTCCCCATGTATTCAGTTGAAAAGAAACCGTGGCTTGTGGGTATGGCTGATACAATCGGTTTTATTGCTCAATATTCTAATATCGACGTCGTCGTCATCATCATTATCATTAGAGTCTCCTGCAATCTCTACGCGTAGTAATTTGCTGCGTATGTGATCAACACTCTCTGTCTGTAGAAAATGAATGTAACCAACTGCACACCTTATGTATATACTTTTACCTATCTACCTATCTAGCTACCTACCTACGTACCTACTTACCTGACTGTCTTCCTGTCTGCCTGCTGCCTGTCCGCCCGTCTATCAATAATATATATATATATATTAGGGGTGTACCGGATTTCGGCTCCGGCAAATCCGGAATCCGGCCATTTTTACAAATCCGGCTTCGGCTCCGGCTCCGGTCCAGTTTTGCCGGATTTAGGCCGGATTTGTGTTGCCTAGTCACGTGAATTTTCTGTACATGTTTCATGAGGCCACGTCGAATTTTAGGCAATAGCACAGTAGCACTTCCGGTTTACTATTTCTCGCTGATGTAAATAAGAATTTTAAGAAAAAAACACTCATTTTGAATTTTAATGGTGCATTACTTCATGAGTTTGTGGGACTTGAATATTTATTTTCGTAAATTTCTTTGGTCTTGCCCATAAAATAAAATGGCATCAAAATCTAAGTCATACAGCGCCGTTTGGGATTACTTCAAGGTTAAAGACGATGATTCAGCGAAGGTAATATGTAAGTTGTGTGACAAACAGTTATCGCGTGGACGATCAGATCGCCCCAAAGACTTCTCAACATCATCAATGCAGACCCATTTGCGATCGATGCACAAGAAAAGCTATGACGAAATGATGGAAAAGAAAGCATCACTGAAGGCCAGTGTATTGGCGACCACATCTATGATGAATCTGGGACCGTGTTTGCACAAAGCAAGCAGCAGTACCCAGCAGTCAATTGTGCAGGCATGGGACCGGGCCAAAATTTGGGTCATCAACAGTCCCAATGCTAAACGCATTCATGCTGCCGTAGCCCGAATGATAGCCATAGATATGGAGCCTTTTCAAGTAGTGGAACGACCAGGTTTCAGAGAGTTGATGCATACAATGGAAAAAAGGTATGAATTGTGTGGTATAATAAAACGTCCTTACCCTTTCCTATTTATGGACTCCCTTAAAAATAAACAAACCCTTACAATTACTGTTTAAGTAACTTACTTAATGTAGGAGAAAATAAAACAGCGATAGACTGACCGTGGCACAGCTAAAATTAGTTTGGCTTGTTTTCTCTCCCTTATCTGGCCAATCCTGGCGAGGGGGAAAACAAAGACTGAAGCGGCCATTTCTAGTCAAGACACCACGCAAGAAAGTCGACCTTTCCCTTCGGGGAAAAGGTATTTTGCCTTAAAAACATGATTCTCTTCAAGCTATTGGTATGTTATCTACATTATTAAGATATATGTATGTATTACATTGACCAGTATGTTTAATTAAGAATTAGTTACAATTCTCTTAAACCAGGCTGGATGATGTTTACTAAGGAAACACAGGTGGGCGCCACGCTGTAATTTTTCCTATGTCTTCAAATCCCTATGTTAATATCTTTTATAGGCATTATGAACTTATATCTAACTAAATAGTGTTTATAACCTATGAATAGTATGTGTACTGTAGTACATAGAGTATCAACTCTCATGTCAGAAACTCTTTTCAATTTAGGAAAGACTCCTGATTCATACTTCAGAGAAGAAAACTCGTTTCTGCCAATTTCATAGTCCTATGAAAAATAACTTCTATGCAATGGAACTATATATCCCTATCAATGCTTAGAAATCTGCAAATAATTTATGTACTGTAGAGATTGGACTTTAAAGAAACATTTTCTCAATGTAGGAGCAGACTCTTGATTTCATACTGCACAAGTAGAGAACTGGTGTCTGCCACCTTCAAATATCCTATGTAGTGTAAATGCACTGGTAAGGATGTCTCTGAACTTGTTTTATCCATGCGGGGACATACAAATGATTACGCATATTCCTGACTCTTACTTAGTCAGGGGATAAAATATTTTGCCACATTATAATCTGTAACTTGGAAATATAGTGCTAAATTTTAGTACCATTCTTTTGTTAACAGATTAGTAACCACTCCATATGAGGGTGAACATATAATCATTTCATAAAATAGTGTTAGGGACAGGCCATGGTTGAATATAAATTCATGAACAATTAAACGCGTGATGTAAGTGCATGTTCGGATAGGATTCACTCCGCATCGCCTCACCGTAGTAGAAACAGAAGCGAAGATTGATGTGAATAAATTGCTTGCAATATTCAGAAGACTGGACCATGCGGCATAAGTTATTCTTATAAATACCCTCCGAATAATAGCAGTCATTGGCAAAACATATCACAGCGATTACTATCCTCATGTGCTGTACGCAGTGGGGGAAAACAATGGATGTTTTAGTTCATGAAGATAATTCAAAAACCTAGGCTCCCTGCATCATCATTATGATTATTATGTATGATTATCATGTACTTAATATCAGAGAAATGTACATGTATGTTTTTTTTGGTATGAGAATTTTCTCTGTTCTGATTGTTACTTTTTACTGTGGGAAGATACATTTTAATGTTGCACCTTGGGATTAGAGGATGTTGATGTAAGAATCCATGTGTTTGTCAGTACTTTAAGAAGCCAAGGTTGAATAGTCTTGACCTAATGATGAGTATAGTGCCGAAAGGAAGACGCGGCATTAGAAACCACAGGGATTCTGTATAGGCTATTCTCTTCAAGTAATGAGAGAGACAATATCAACATGTTGGATGGACAGAATGACTTCACCCATCTAATAGTCCCAGTAACAACAGAACAAAATATAAGTGAGAAAATATCTTACTCACTATGAAGAGTCAGAATGGCTCAACTCAGCAATGAGGGACAGTGGAACATGGACACCCACTCCTTTCCCCTTCTCCCCTTGTTGTTTTGTATTTGTGTTTGTAATTGTGTTGTAAACCTTTTATCATAACACAGTAGGTTAATGCTAGTGTTGTATTCTTTGTCATCCCTTTTCTATAGAAGAGAAACAGGTGGTGGTTGAATTTGGTGGGACTATATCACTAACACTGGATCCTGGGTAAACAGCCATAAAGTGAATGTCCAAAACCATAGTCTGGATCTAGCAATACCTCAATGTTTACTGCGGCACTCAATAGCTCCATAGCGAGCAACAGATAAATTAGAAGACAACTGACTGGGTGAGTGATTAAGTCCTATTTTAGTAGGAATATCCAGGATGGACTTCAAGATCTAATAATCTACAAAGATGAAGATCATCAGAGTACTGACAACAGTGTATCGTTTGCGTTACTTCTGAGAAGTATCACCAATGGCCTCATCATTCAACCAAGTCAGTGAAACTGGGACAATCCTTCTTCAAGTTACTAAAACTAACAACAGTGAGTAACCTTCAACTGTTGGTTGGATTACCAAGTTAATATCCACAATGGATAAGTCTTCGAAAGAACATCTCACAGCTGCAACAGTCAAACATAAGGTTCCAGCCATGCAACACCAAGTTCTAGCTATGAACACCAACTCAAACAAATGGGAAGAGACACTGAAACAACATTATAGCCAATAGAAACAAATGTACCAACTTCAGAACATCTGAACCATAACTACACCAGATTACCTCAAGGTCCAAAACCTGAACACCATCAAAAGAACCATATGAAAGCAGCTAGATGAGCAAATGCCTTTACGCCTGCAACCAAAGGAATCACCTGATGGCTTGCAAACCTGGATATGTGGTGGAGTAATATTCTTCAGTTACATGCCTGCAGCAGAATCTTCAGATGAAACCAAATGAATGATTCACCACTGTATGTTCTACACAGAAATGGAATGAATGAGAACTCTATGCTGGTCCCATGTCAGCCTAACTGCCCATCATCAAGTGTGGGATGGCCTATCAACATGAACCGGGTGTGTGACAAAGCCTTTTGA
This sequence comes from Cepaea hortensis, assembly GCA_963921405.1. Taxonomy (NCBI): domain Eukaryota; kingdom Metazoa; phylum Mollusca; class Gastropoda; order Stylommatophora; family Helicidae; genus Cepaea; species Cepaea hortensis. The sequence goes on along the minus strand of OY992887.1, from coordinate 40,017,634 downwards.
ACTAAATTGGGAAACGGTTAACATAAACCGAGCTGTTGGACAGTCGTCATCTTTTCATCGATAAGATGATATAGGGAAGAACCTTCTGCAGAGCTTAAGTTGCATCTCCTGAAAGTATGACAGACCTAGGCATCAATTTCAATTGGAACACAACCCAAATGGCAACCGAGTATTCTTAAATTCAGTCTCATGGAGAGAATATGTGCTTATGTATAATTCTATTCTTGGATTATGGATTAGAAACATTCGCCAGCCAACTTCGGTGGACATACTGTGAGTAGAAAATGACTGTGAGTATAATTCTGCACGGATAATTATGGACATTAACTGCTTTGCACTGGAGAAGAATGCCATCCGCAACGCCTAAATGAACACTATAATTAATTAATTTAATTATTAGTATCAACTGTTTTCATGAGTGTGGTTTTCTTCAATGACAGGAAAAGGGTAAAGATTGTTTTACATGGTAATGGTGTACACCTAAAGGGTTATGTTATGACATATATGTATAATATTTTGACACCCACTCATTATTTTTAAATATGAGAATTGTACATGGTGTCAGAAATAAATGTATGTATGTTGGGTTTCTGCACCTAGACCAATGTGATTTTATCTAGGTACAATGAGTCAAGTTAGCAGAACCAATTTGTGGTTGTTGTGTTGTTTGTAATAACCTTGTTTTTTTTCTGGGGTCACTGGGTACTATGTTGTAATACTGCATATCATTCCCATGCCTGTCTGAAAATGCATAGTGTTTATTACACCTATATATATATATATATGTAACTGCAGATCTTGAGTTAATACCTGAACTGTGTGTCCAAAAGTGTTGTGTACATCAAGTAAATGTGGTGTCCAACAAGTGGTTGTTTATATGTTGTGAGCAATCAATATCCTTCTAGCATCTATAGTTAATTTAAAGGGTGATGAAGTGGGAAGGGAAACCTACACACAGATGCCATTGTTTCAAGGATGGAACTCTTTCCTCCTGGGACTTGTGGTAAATATCCCTGATCACCCTGCATTCTGACCAGTGACCAGAGAATCAATAATACCCCCTAGACATTTTAACGAATCATTCTCAGGAATTAAAATCCACATCCCACATGTGGGGTCCCGCCCGGTACGGACTTCACCTAGTAGTGGAGTAGTCCGTGAATTTAAAACTCATGGTAAACATCACAATTGGTGTATTATGGTGAGTATATGAATTCAGGGAAAACCTCTCGCAGGTAAACCAAGTCACTTCAGAATGTTATAGTGTTAGTAACAGACCTAATCACTCATTAGTATGAGCTGAGTCAAGTGTTATATGAACCCATAATGGCTCAGATAAATATAGGTTTTTTTTTTGGTACAAAACTGTTCACAGGTCATATCTTGATTCTGGCAGATGCATCAGGTAGTTGGTTGTTGGGTATGAGATTTTGTTTTAAAAACTCATATTTTATATCTTATTGATGGTAAACTCACATAAGATAGGTAATTCAGTGAATGTTTAGAATTCATAGTCATTCCCATTTGATGTTTGAGGTATGGTTCTGCTACTCTGGTATTCTCTTTAAATGGTTTAAAAGTGGTGTACTCATGAACACACTACTATATTATGTATCCATAAGGTTTATGTTCCTACATATGAATCATGTGTTAATTAATTATTTTGTCATTGATTATCATTGTATTTTCATGCTTGATCTGCTTGTAATATGTAATATTGAAAAGTTACCAAGGCAGCAGAGAGTGATAGACAATTTTATAGATAATTAGGACAGTAAGTTAAAAATCCAATAAATTTTTTTTAAGGGAAAAATTTAATCAACAAATGATGATTCAGTAGGAAAGTAAATAATACCTGAGAGATGAATTAAACCAGGGGAAAATAGCAGTAACTAAAGTAAATGAACTAATGGTAAGGCCAAAACCACCACTTGCAAAAATGTAGACATAGTTAATGGAAGGGAAGGAATATTGTAAAAATTTGCAGTATTTAGGGGCACCCTAATTTAATCCTTTTTTTTCATATGACATAACATGTTCTACAACACCGGTAGTAAAGTAAAGTGAATAAATGATGGAAACTTAGGAAGAAAAGCCATACCGACACTTATTCTACTCCACCGGTGATATGAGTAGTTATTAATAACTAACTCAGATGGCCCATATGTTAATGAGGGTCAAAACCAAAATATTCACCTGGTGATGTAAGTGAAACTGATCAACTCACTTACTGACCCAACAGAATATAAGGTATTTCTTTAAATTATCCACCCCGATTCCATTATTAATGGTAGAGGAAACAGACCGTATAGGTATGTAAAAGGTATAATAAAAGAATTAACTATATAAATTGGAATTTCAAATGAACTTCAGGAGATACCGGAAAAAATCTGTGCTAGTCTCTAGTAAGAGACTAAACATTTCAGAAAATTGGCTCCTTAGCTTTGAAATTTACAGTTTAATCTCATTAAGTGAAATGTTCACTATGAGTAGTCCTCATCAAAAAGAGGAGTGAAACAGCTTTTAGTTAGCGATTAGCTTACGTAAAGTTATTTCAATAATTGCCTAACTAACATTAATATTCTCATAAGGGAAGAATTAAGAAGGGCAAAAATAAGTGGTACAATAGAGGCGCGCGACTCAATTGTATTTTCTTTAAAACTAACCGAGTAACTAAATTCTAGATAATGCTCGAAGCCTACTAAAAGGTAGATTAATCAGAAATCAGTCGCAAGACGAAACAGATTTCTACATCTCAGTTCTGACTAGGATTATATGCCAGCATTAAATATGTGAAAGCAGATCCAGACTAACAGAGATTAGCTTAAATAACTGATACGAATCAGTAAAAGCAACAATTAAATAAACAACTCTTGAAATAGATGCTGTTTATAAATAGGACGAACTCCTTGACGTGAAGACAGGGGAAACGCCTAAAACTTATACAGTGAACCCATGCTAGAAAAATGGAATATAGCTGTGTAAAAACCAAGCAAATTGGAGCAGATAGCTGAAGAATTGCTTGATATTTACTAGAGTAGGAATTTCAATCAGGAATCCAGCTAGTAAATTATATAACAGTTCAAAGATAGACCTTCGTCAATCTAAATAAATCCAGAGTTTCCACGTATTAAACGGACGAAAACAAAACTGGAGAGAAACATTAAGAGTACCTTACCTGTTATCTTGAGGACACAACTCAGGAGACGCCAGTATTAGAGGGATATACAGATGTAATAGTAATTTTACAAAAACTAGTAACCCACATCCATAACTGGAAAGTGAACCAGCAAACTTGATTGTCTGGAAGACTATCACAGGAATCACAAAAAGGGGCTTTTAACTTCTCACTGAACTGATTATATATGGTAGGAGACAATACGTCTGAACCTACATAACAATGTATGTTGCTAAGTTGAAAATAGTCTAAAACCTGGAGGGAGGCAGACGACGATCAATGTACGCCAAGCGATGCAAAATTGCTCGTAATTCAACACCAAAGCAACAAATACAGAGTGAAACTCAAACACATCAGTTAGAATTACTAATAAGGATTATAGCGTAAAATAGATCTAGATTAGAAGGAAAAGCAGAGAGAGAGAGTAAGCTAAGAATTACTTCGTTTCTGATAGATTCATGTTCCCCGGAAAATTCGGTTCAGAACGGAAATCTAGAAAAGTTGGACCTTGTTTACATGTTAGACGAGATTCTCGGGAAAAACCCGCAAGAGAAAGGGACACCACTCTAATCAGTAGTTATCAAAACTGATCGGAAAATCCCATAACTCGCCTAATAACCCAAACACATGATGTATTGGATGAAAATGTATTCAACAGGAACCATATTTAGCTTCCTTTAAATATCAGATCTATAGTTAAAACAAACGTCTAACTTATAGGGAGACGGGCGAGTTTAATATGCTATCAGTAGACGCAGAATTAACCGTCGGTTTTAACATAATCTCAAGATTGATAATCTAATGAGAGAGAAATCAAGCTTAATGATGATATCTCAATTGCTTCAAAAAGTCGGTTTGATGCAGACAAACCAGTACTGGAAAGTAACAAATTATCAGATAAACACTCATATTTCAAACAATAGCTGACAACAGTGGAGAGGGTGCTACACTCTTTCACTAAAAGAGAAATAATCCTTTAAGGTTATGCCAGTTGTCGTGACTAAAAGAAAATGGACGTGGCTCTGATTATATAACATAGGGAAGTAATGCAAGAAATTAATAAGGAATGGATACTAGGGGAGTCAATGTAAAGACGGAAATTGTAGAGTACTACTCGATCATTTAATTTCTGAAAGAAATAAATGTCTTAAATTGGGGAGGCGTGTGGTATAATAAAACGTCCTTACCCTTTCCTATTTATGGACTCCCTTAAAAATAAACAAACCCTTACAATTACTGTTTAAGTAACTTACTTAATGTAGGAGAAAATAAAACAGCGATAGACTGACCGTGGCACAGCTAAAATTAGTTTGGCTTGTTTTCTCTCCCTTATCTGGCCAATCCTGGCGAGGGGGAAAACAAAGACTGAAGCGGCCATTTCTAGTCAAGACACCACGCAAGAAAGTCGACCTTTCCCTTCGGGGAAAAGGTATTTTGCCTTAAAAACATGATTCTCTTCAAGCTATTGGTATGTTATCTACATTATTAAGATATATGTATGTATTACATTGACCAGTATGTTTAATTAAGAATTAGTTACAATTCTCTTAAACCAGGCTGGATGATGTTTACTAAGGAAACACAGGTGGGCGCCACGCTGTAATTTTTCCTATGTCTTCAAATCCCTATGTTAATATCTTTTATAGGCATTATGAACTTATATCTAACTAAATAGTGTTTATAACCTATGAATAGTATGTGTACTGTAGTACATAGAGTATCAACTCTCATGTCAGAAACTCTTTTCAATTTAGGAAAGACTCCTGATTCATACTTCAGAGAAGAAAACTCGTTTCTGCCAATTTCATAGTCCTATGAAAAATAACTTCTATGCAATGGAACTATATATCCCTATCAATGCTTAGAAATCTGCAAATAATTTATGTACTGTAGAGATTGGACTTTAAAGAAACATTTTCTCAATGTAGGAGCAGACTCTTGATTTCATACTGCACAAGTAGAGAACTGGTGTCTGCCACCTTCAAATATCCTATGTAGTGTAAATGCACTGGTAAGGATGTCTCTGAACTTGTTTTATCCATGCGGGGACATACAAATGATTACGCATATTCCTGACTCTTACTTAGTCAGGGGATAAAATATTTTGCCACATTATAATCTGTAACTTGGAAATATAGTGCTAAATTTTAGTACCATTCTTTTGTTAACAGATTAGTAACCACTCCATATGAGGGTGAACATATAATCATTTCATAAAATAGTGTTAGGGACAGGCCATGGTTGAATATAAATTCATGAACAATTAAACGCGTGATGTAAGTGCATGTTCGGATAGGATTCACTCCGCATCGCCTCACCGTAGTAGAAACAGAAGCGAAGATTGATGTGAATAAATTGCTTGCAATATTCAGAAGACTGGACCATGCGGCATAAGTTATTCTTATAAATACCCTCCGAATAATAGCAGTCATTGGCAAAACATATCACAGCGATTACTATCCTCATGTGCTGTACGCAGTGGGGGAAAACAATGGATGTTTTAGTTCATGAAGATAATTCAAAAACCTAGGCTCCCTGCATCATCATTATGATTATTATGTATGATTATCATGTACTTAATATCAGAGAAATGTACATGTATGTTTTTTTTGGTATGAGAATTTTCTCTGTTCTGATTGTTACTTTTTACTGTGGGAAGATACATTTTAATGTTGCACCTTGGGATTAGAGGATGTTGATGTAAGAATCCATGTGTTTGTCAGTACTTTAAGAAGCCAAGGTTGAATAGTCTTGACCTAATGATGAGTATAGTGCCGAAAGGAAGACGCGGCATTAGAAACCACAGGGATTCTGTATAGGCTATTCTCTTCAAGTAATGAGAGAGACAATATCAACATGTTGGATGGACAGAATGACTTCACCCATCTAATAGTCCCAGTAACAACAGAACAAAATATAAGTGAGAAAATATCTTACTCACTATGAAGAGTCAGAATGGCTCAACTCAGCAATGAGGGACAGTGGAACATGGACACCCACTCCTTTCCCCTTCTCCCCATGTTGTTTTGTATTTGTGTTTGTAATTGTGTTGTAAACCTTTTATCATAACACAGTAGGTTAATGCTAGTGTTGTATTCTTTGTCATCCCTTTTCTATAGAAGAGAAACAGGTGGTGGTTGAATTTGGTGGGACTATATCACTAACACTGGATCCTGGGTAAACAGCCATAAAGTGAATGTCCAAAACCATAGTCTGGATCTAGCAATACCTCAATGTTTACTGCGGCACTCAATAGCTCCATAGCGAGCAACAGATAAATTAGAAGACAACTGACTGGGTGAGTGATTAAGTCCTATTTTAGTAGGAATATCCAGGATGGACTTCAAGATCTAATAATCTACAAAGATGAAGATCATCAGAGTACTGACAACAGTGTATCGTTTGCGTTACTTCTGAGAAGTATCACCAATGGCCTCATCATTCAACCAAGTCAGTGAAACTGGGACAATCCTTCTTCAAGTTACTAAAACTAACAACAGTGAGTAACCTTCAACTGTTGGTTGGATTACCAAGTTAATATCCACAATGGATAAGTCTTCGAAAGAACATCTCACAGCTGCAACAGTCAAACATAAGGTTCCAGCCATGCAACACCAAGTTCTAGCTATGAACACCAACTCAAACAAATGGGAAGAGACACTGAAACAACATTATAGCCAATACAAACAAATGTACCAACTTCAGAACATCTGAACCATAACTACACCAGATTACCTCAAGGTCCAAAACCTGAACACCATCAAAAGAACCATATGAAAGCAGCTAGATGAGCAAATGCCTTTACGCCTGCAACCAAAGGAATCACCTGATGGCTTGCAAACCTGGATATGTGGTGGAGTAATATTCTTCAGTTACATGCCTGCAGCAGAATCTTCAGATGAAACCAAATGAATGATTCACCACTGTATGTTCTACACAGAAATGGAATGAATGAGAACTCTATGCTGGTCCCATGTCAGCCTAACTGCCCATCATCAAGTGTGGGATGGCCTATCAACATGAACCGGGTGTGTGACAAAGCCTTTTGAACTAAATTGGGAAACGGTTAACATAAACCGAGCTGTTGGACAGTCGTCATCTTTTCATCGATAAGATGATATAGGGAAGAACCTTCTGCAGAGCTTAAGTTGCATCTCCTGAAAGTATGACAGACCTAGGCATCAATTTCAATTGGAACACAACCCAAATGGCAACCGAGTATTCTTAAATTCAGTCTCATGGAGAGAATATGTGCTTATGTATAATTCTATTCTTGGATTATGGATTAGAAACATTCGCCAGCCAACTTCGGTGGACATACTGTGAGTAGAAAATGACTGTGAGTATAATTCTGCACGGATAATTATGGACATTAACTGCTTTGCACTGGAGAAGAATGCCATCCGCAACGCCTAAATGAACACTATAATTAATTAATTTAATTATTAGTATCAACTGTTTTCATGAGTGTGGTTTTCTTCAATGACAGGAAAAGGGTAAAGATTGTTTTACATGGTAATGGTGTACACCTAAAGGGTTATGTTATGACATATATGTATAATATTTTGACACCCACTCATTATTTTTAAATATGAGAATTGTACATGGTGTCAGAAATAAATGTATGTATGTTGGGTTTCTGCACCTAGACCAATGTGATTTTATCTAGGTACAATGAGTCAAGTTAGCAGAACCAATTTGTGGTTGTTGTGTTGTTTGTAATAACCTTGTTTTTTTTCTGGGGTCACTGGGTACTATGTTGTAATACTGCATATCATTCCCATGCCTGTCTGAAAATGCATAGTGTTTATTACACCTATTTATATATATGTAACTGCAGATCTTGAGTTAATACCTGAACTGTGTGTCCAAAAGTGTTGTGTACATCAAGTAAATGTGGTGTCCAACAAGTGGTTGTTTATATGTTGTGAGCAATCAATATCCTTCTAGCATCTATAGTTAATTTAAAGGGTGATGAAGTGGGAAGGGAAACCTACACACAGATGCCATTGTTTCAAGGATGGAACTCTTTCCTCCTGGGACTTGTGGTAAATATCCCTGATCACCCTGCATTCTGACCAGTGACCAGAGAATCAATAATACCCCCTAGACATTTTAACGAATCATTCTCAGGAATTAAAATCCACATCCCACAAATTGCCTTCAAGAAAGTACTTTGCTGAACATATCATTCCTGACATGTGTAAACGTCTGAAGGTAAAAATTGCAGCAATGATATCTGACACTGATTACATATCATTCACAACAGATACGTGGACAGCTGAACACACCACTCAGTCATTTATGGGCCTCACTGGCCATTGGTTAACAGACTCCTTCGTTCTCCGCAGTGTAGTCTTCCATTGTACTGCATGTGATGAACATCACACGGCCACAAACTTGCTTGCACATTTTGAAATGATGCTGGATGAGTGGTCAATTGCACGTGAGAAGTGCCATGTTGTTGTGAGAGACAATGCATTCAACATTGCCAAATGCTTTCGTGATGGCAGCTATTCAAGTGTTGGATGTTTTGCACACACACCGCAGCTGTGTGTGCGTGATGGTCTTTTGAGTCAAAAGTATGTTGCTGGCATCATCAGTACTGGAAGAAAATTGGTAGGACATTTCAAACACTCTTCTTCAGCAACCAGTCGTTTGCATGAACTTCAAAATGAATTAAACCTACCACAACATCAGCTTATCCAGGACGTGACAACACGATGGAACTCAACGTTCTATATGTTACGACGTCTGTTAGAACAACGGCGCAGCATCAGCCTGTACTGTGTTGAAAATTTTGAAATTGATTCGGTAACTGGGCTAACGGCACAACAGTGGGCAGTCACGGAGAATGTGGTAGCTACTTTGGCACCATTTGAAGAAATCACACGTGAAATAAGTGCAGCTCAGGCATCAATATCAGTTGTGATCCCATTAGTGAAAACACTCATGGCTTTCCTCCAGAAAGAAGGTAGTGATGCTGGGATCAAAACTATGAAAGCAGCCCTGCTTGAAGCTGTTAGCAGCAGATTTGCGGACATTGAATCCAACAGTATTTACACCTGTGCCACACTACTGGATCCTCGATTCAAGCTGTGCTTCTTCTCCGAACGTGGTAGAAGTGATGCACGAGCCCATCTGCTGTTAGCAGCTAACTCCATTATTGATTCAGCAAACACAGTCAGTCCACAGGATCCATCAGCTACTATTAGTAGTAGTAGTACTAGTGTTTTGACTTCTGTGAGCACTGCCACACAGTACGAGTCCAGCCTATGGAGCTGTTTTGACACAATTGTCGAGGAAAATCCCACCACAGATCGTTCTTCAAGTGCCGAAGGCAACAGCATTAACACTGAGGTGACACAGTACCTGTCAGAGCCACTTCAAACTCGACAGTCAGATCCAGTTTCATGGTGGCATGCCAATAAGCAAAGATTTCCAAGTATGGCTAGACTGACCCAGGCATTTCTTGCACCACCACCTACAAGTGTGCCATCGGAAAGGCTGTTCAGTACTGCAGGAGACATTATCACTGACCACCGTAGTAGCCTTTTACCAGAAAATCCGGAGACGTTGATTTTTCTGAAATACAACTCGTCCCTTCTTGACTCTGAGAGTTCAACTTCACAGACTGAAATAGTGAAATTACTAAATGAATGTATTTAAATAAATTCAATCTGTTCAGTGTACTGTTGTTGTGAGTTGTAACTGAGCTGATAATTTGCCAACTGAAAACAATGTGAAAAGTAAAAACTGAAACTGAAAACTAACAATTAAAATTACTAAATTAGCATTATGTGCTTATGTATTATGTTTCATCTTGAACTTATGGAACTTAATATTACTTAATTACTTATTCTACTGTGAATGTAATTATTTTACATTTAAATGATTTAATATGAGTATATGTCATCATTGTCATGTCTATAGTAATGAACTGCAGTAATGAACAGTCGAGTGACTCCACTCACCTAAGTCAAGTCATGTAGTATGTTATTTTATTTTTATTTTTTAATTTGTAAATCCGGCTCCGGCTCCGGCTCGAGCCGGATCTCACTTCATAAATCCGGCCAAATCCGGCTCCGGCCGGATTTCAAAAATTTGAATCCGGTACAGCCCTATATATATATATATATATATATATATATATATATATATATATATATATATATATATATATATATATATATATATATATATATATATATATATATATATATATATATATATATATATATATATATATATATATATATATATATATATATATATATATATATCTTTCAAACATTCCTACCTGTTTGTCTGTCTCCATCTGCCGTCCGTCCTTCTGTCTCTCTGTCTGTCTTGATGAACTCCAGCCATGTGTTTAGCTGTTGTTTTATTTTTATTTTACCAAGTTGAACCTGCATATTTTTTTTTAAAATACCTGCCCGTATGTAAATGTGTTTGTTTGTCCAGTTCAATGATTTCATTAATTTTTGTCCGAATGTGCATCTTTCCTATATGTTTAAAATATATCTTTTGTTTTGTTTTTGTTTCACTTTTAACTACATAGTTGTACTATCAATACTTGTTTAAAGCCACCTAACGCAGGAAAGGTCAGAGAAGATGGATGAATGTAGATGCTCAACATTTGACGCGGTACACGAAGGATTATAGTCTTATGTAGATTGATGAATGTGATTCTTCCCTGGCTTTAGGGCATCCAGGGATATCACATGTCACGGCAAACGTGACCCGAGTGTATGCAAATGTACAGCGCGCATTAATTTTAAAAAAATAGCACCTAAAAGTGCATGGACGTGACTATCAGTCTGTCTGTGTGGATATTTGTGGCCTTAAATATGTCTTTCTGTATGTCTGTCTGTCTGTCTGTCTGTCTGTCTGTTTGATCGTCTGTCTGTCTCTGTGTGTGTGTGCGTGCGTGCATGCGTGCGTGCGCGTGTGCATGCGCTTGTGCATATATGCGTGTTTGCGTGCGAACATGTGTGCTTGTGTGCGTTTGTGCCTGTCTGCCTGCCTGCATGCGTGCGTGCGTGTATGTATGTATGTGTGTGGCGACGTGTGTACGTGTGTACGTACGAACGTGTGTATGTTTCCGTCTGTCGGTCTGTATGTCTGTGTGCATGCATGCGTACGGATAGAGGGAGGGAGGGGACCAGAAGGGCAGCCATGGGGAGTCAGGCAAATGTGTGTATATATGCTTATGAGTATGTGTAAGTAGAAATATACAAGACTGATCTTCTAGGCAAGTGTACTTTCAGTACTTTGCCATTGTCTTCTGAACGAGAAGTCATTAGTAAGCCTAGCTTAATGCCGGTGTAGTTGTTAAACCGCCTTTCTCGCAGTCAAGCTTAATATATATATATATATTTGTTTGATTTGTTTGATTGATTTCCATCCTGTTTCAGGATATTGCAGTCAACACCAACATCTTTCAGCTGTATGTTGATTCCTAGGCTAGATTACGCTCATCAGCACGCCACGACTTTCTGAGCGACCGGCTCCATACTATCATAATCACTGGCGCGACTCGAACCGCTTCCAATTCTCGTGTGCTCATGTCAACCACGAGAGTATTCGTGGTTACGGAGAAGGCTGCTAACTCCTCGGCCAAGATATATATATATATCCCTGGCCGAGGAGTTAGCAGTTTTCTCCGTAACCCCAAATACTCTCGTGGTTGGCATGAGCATATATATATATATGCGTATATTGTTATTTGTTTTTTTAATAATATTTTAATTAACCAAGCTATCAAATTTCCTCCAGAAACCTATACAGATGTGTGCTTATGTTTGTTGTTGTCTTGTCATCTTTGTTTGATCGTCACACATATGACCGCTTACGATGTTCATTCTTCTAGATCAATCATTCCCGGAACACACGATGATCCTGAATGAGAATGTGACTTGTGGAAAACACACACCTGGAAAGTTTGTGGCTCCAACATTTACCTGTGCTGACTTGAGGTGAAGTACAAGCCGTCTGTCATCTTATTTAAGATCAGTTTATTTAAATGTAATGTCATTTCAAATGTATGTTTTGTTTATGTTGTCTGATTGCTTGTTTTCCTCTAGGGTTTGGGTTGGATTCTCCATCCATCATGTGCCATGCCGATAAACGTGGGCGGTCATGTTCTGCCATCTCACTCGATCACCAGAGTCGTGGATCAGCTATGTGTTCCTGTCTCGACCATGCCACGTGGCCAAGCCATCCAGGTATTTACTTCTCGGTCTTCCCCTTGGTCTCTTCCCTTCGATCTTGCTAGTCGTCACCAAGTTCTCCAATTCATTTCTTCTCATAACATGCCCAAAATATTGTGACTGTCTACTTATAATGTCTCTAATCAATTTACGATCTTCATTTGTTTCCTGATGGACTTGTTCGTTGGTTTTTCTGTCTGTGCATGGCATTCTTTGCATTTTCCTCAGAAACTACATTTCCAAAGCCGTCAGCTGTTTTTCAGCTTGACTGCTTATTGTCCACGCTTCACATCCATACAAAAGTTTAGGTTCTATATGACACTTCAACACTCTTTTTCTCGTTTCAATTGATATCTTTTTATTGGTCAGTATGTTTTTCATCTTGTAAAAGGCTAACTTCGCAATGGCAATTCTTGTTCCAATCTCGTCAAGACATCTCCCATCAGATGTTATGACTGTGCCAAGATAACTGTATCGATTAACTTGCTTAAGAATATGCCCATTTACTCGTATATCAAATTGTGGTATTGCCTTCTTCCCAGTGATGACCATAATATGTGTCTTCTTAATATTCAGTTCTAACCATAGTTGTTCACTGTGTGCAACAACCGCATCTACTAAATTTTGCAGGTCCTGTTCATTGTCTGCTATCAAGACTGTATCATCTGCATATCTAATGGTATTGATGTATCGTCCCCCAATATTGATTCCTTTTATATTTATGAGAATATTACCACTGTACAGGCAAAGATATAGATCTTAATTTACTTCTATAAAAAGGTTGGATTCTTCTGACAATAAAATACCTGATGCGCGTAAACATTGTCAATGTAGGCCTAACACCAGCCAGCCACATGTAACGTGCTGTCTCAGGACTTAGGTTGGCATGCTGAGTGACTTTGCCATGACTCAGGTTGGCACGCCGAGTGACTTTGCCAGGACTAAGGTTAGCACGCTGAGTAACTGTCACAGGGCTTAGACTGGCACGCTGAGTGACTATACCAGCACTAAGGTTGGCACGCTGAGTAACTGTTACAGGACTAAGGTTGGCACGCTGATTGACTGTGCCACGACTTAGGTTCGCACACTACGTGACTGGGCCAGGCCTAAGGTTGGCAATGCTGAGTAACTGTGAAACAAAACTTAGGATGACACAACGAAAAGGTTGTCGTTCCCTGCTGTAAATGGGATCTCTGAAACACAGGCCGCATGAAGATTGTACTTTGCTACTACATTGGGAGAGGGACTTCCGGTCCCCAACATGGTGGATAGGCATTTCAACCGTTAAGCCTCTGGGGTGTTTATGCTTGCGGCTACGATTTGCAGTCGCATTTTCCTCATGTTGGACTGCTAGTGCATGGTTCCATCGCCCTGCTACTGAGTTAAGTGCGTGGCGCAACACTGTGAGCTGTAAATTTAGTTTGGAGTGTTTTTACATCTGTCCACGGCTATTGTAGCGTGACCTGTATGTTCGGAATGATGGCGGTCAGCCTGTCGCAAAATTGACTGTATTCCCCTTTTCGGTTCGCGGGTGCATTTCTCTCGGTGACTCCTGGGCGTCGTCGCTGGAGCTACGGTGTTCGTGCTTTGTGCGATGCTTTCAGAGGGCCACTCTGCAGAAGGGGACCTAGCCATATTGGATAAATCCCGGGGCAATGAAGTCGATCCTCTCCATTTTTAATGCAATAATGTGTGGCTGATGATTTTCTAGTAACTGCCGCTTCCATCGACAATGAACTGTATTTTTCGTGGAGGCCTTTTGTGTTGGCATTCTGACGGCAACATTATGCACGATGTGTACTGTGCGGGCTGTTGGCTTGTCCAGACTCTTTTCTATTCCATTGTTCACACAGGGCATTGAGGAGCATTTCGTGTGATATTCACTGGCACTGGAACGGAGCATAATGGGGACAACACGTTGCTGTGAAGATGGAACTGTGACTAATGACTAATGACCGCACTGGGAGAATAGTTTCTATATCAACTTCACTCCAAAATATGCAAGCTCTAATCGTCGTTTCGGGTTCTTGGACGCCAATGCATGGCACTTACTAGTTAAAACTCAGTCTTCCAGGGGTTACGCAACCACTCAACCGACTGTTTGTTTGTTTTCATCAAGACACTAATACTATTGCTGGAGTTTGCTGACAAAGTTATTTCCAGGCACGCTCAAGCATTCGTCTTGTGTAATTTATAGGCTTTGACGCAATTTACAGTCTAGGATTTTGTTTTCAACCACCTAATTTACAGCCTATGATTTTGGTTTTAGCCTCGTAATTTACATTCTATAATTTTGCTTGTAAACGCTGCAGATTGGTCAAAGTAATGCCGAAGAGAAACATTATTAAGAACATATGATACAGCACTGGCAGGCAAGCTCAAGGAATATGTTTGAGAACATGCATATTTGTTTGTGGCAACATACGAACTACGTCGCAATAACTAAAGAAGACAACAGGAGCTTTTGGGCTTTCGTGTTAGAGAAAATTCTTAGAATATCATGGACCAAGAGGAAGACAACTTCTGAAATTTTATAAGATCTGTAAATCGAAGATAACAGCTCATGATCAGTATTATATCTTAGAAACTAAAATACTGTGGCCAAATTGAAGGCCAAATTGGCTTAGGAAGAACATGATGGAAGACACGGTACCTGAGAGAAGAGACATTCCTTTGTCTAGCACGAAGATGGACGAATGGCATTGCAGACACTTGGTCATGAGAGTGAAAGAGGTGGAAGAAATGGCAAGATATCAAGAAGTTCTGTAAATTGGCAGCTGTATGATGATGCTTGTAACACTACAACGTCCTTGTTTTTGATAAATCCAGGTAAATTCATAGAATACACAGTCGGCTTGGCAATTAACATTCACTAGAGATGAGATATTGCAGCTAAACACGAACAAGATGTCGTAGAGATAGATCAGCTCTAAGATCTAGTACTCATGTGTATGCACAAGTAATTTGAAGAGCACCGGTGGAGCTATCCGCCTAATCCACACAATGGAAACAACCTGAGGATGACTAACATAGTCAGTACCGCTATCTATAAAGAAGAAGACATCGGTAAAGATATCGAAGAATACAAAACTACCAATCGACAATGAGAAACTTAAATATTGAGCACAACCCACCACTGGCAACGCCGATCGCATTCTGGTATGAACCTAAGGCCTATCCACGTCAATATGGAAGCACTATACTCGAGTTTCGCCCTCATTTGAGCTCGTCAGTAGTGCATATCCCTGACCGGATCCGGAAACAGTCCCGGATCTCGCGTGTGAAGCGGGTGTGTAACCACGCGGCACACACTGGACACACCAAATTATCACAACAGAATACCACAACGCTACCCATCGTAGGCTATGCTCAAGATTGCAATACTGACGAGCTCAAATGAGGGCGAAACTCGAGTATAGTGCTTCCATATTGACGTGGATAGGCCTTAGGTTCATACCAGAATGCGATCGGCGTTGCCAGTGGTGGGTTGTGCTCAATATTTAAATTTCAAATCCCGAAACAACCACATAATCAAATGAAGAAACTACTAAATGAAAATCCCTCATGCAGACACGAAGAAGGCAGTTGCCCGTAACAGTGACCCCACTCAGATACAAATAACAAGACACACATTTAAAAGCAGTATTAAGCGTCGAGTCCTAGAAACAGAATTCGTCAGACACCGGTAGACACAAGCTACCAGATTTCGAAGTTCAACTTAACTAAAGAGCCCTATCATCATCATCATCATCATCATCATCATCATCATCATCATGATCATGATCATGATCATGATCATCATCATCATCATCATCATCATCATTTTCCACTTCTACCGTCAAGCGTCGTGGGGAGGAATAATTTGCGGTCCAGCGCCTGGTAGGCGGCACTGGATAGTGTCATTCCGTGTGATTGTACAATGTCTTTGATGTCTTCAATCCATTTTCTTCTTGGACGTCCTCTTGGTCTTGTCGCAGATGATCTTTGATGTAAGGCCAGTGATGGTAGTTGTTGGTGTCGCATTCTAAAGATATGGCCAAACCACTTGATATTCTGCCTTTCAATAAATGTGGCACAATGTGTTGACCCCACTGTCTGTCTGATAACAGCATTTCTTACTCGATCTCGGATTGTTAAGTTGGCAGCTCTCCTCAGGCATCTCATCTCGCATGTGTTGATTTTGCGAAAGTGTGATTTGGATAAAGTCCAAGTTTGAGATTGGTAGCATAGGGTTGGTGTTAATATGCTGTTTATTATCTAAAGAGCCCTATTAAACATCCCAAATATAATTAATTGACAATTTGAGATTGAATAAGGTTCAAGTCTACTTTTAACAAGGATATATGCAGTGGAAAGCATGCAACAAGAACACATGTCACCATAATTAAATTGCCTTTTACATGAAAAAAACATTCTTTCATCAAAAAGAGTTAAAATCAAGAGGATGGACTTAATTTTGGGGACGTAAATTACAATTACCTCAGAAGTCGGAGTAGGTTCGCTGATCGCGAGGGACACCAGTAATAGGGAAAGCTAATCCACCACAATCACAAATAAGTTCAGAGCACTGAAAGTAGCAGTACGTGCATAGACTAAGATTGAGTTCAAAGCGAGTGAGCCATAAACAAACGACACCGGGTTAAATCCCATTTGGCTCGGTCTTCTTTTCGGTCTGCCGAAAGCGTTGCAGTGAGCACCAACTCCGTTGCTCCAGCGACAACCACCAGTGATCTCCTAAAACATTTCTCCCTGGAACCGAAAACGAACTCAAGATCTTCGCAGCACGAGGCAGGTGGCTATGCCACTTCGCATATGGCAAATAGAGCTTTATGTTCCAACAGAGCTTTACGTTTCATTAGAGCTTTACGTTCCAATAGAGCTTTACGTTCCAACAGAGCTTTACTTTCCAATAGAGCTTTATGTTCCAATAGAGCTTTACATTCCAATAAAGCTTTACGCCCCAATAGAGTTTTACTTTCCAGAGTCATGAACCGTCAAATAGAATGACGAGAAATGGCTACAAGCAATAAAGATGTGGTGTTATCGTAGAACGGAATAAAATGAACAGACTTGTTATATCCCGCCCCCCCCCCCCCCCAAAAAAAAAAATAAATAAATAAATAAATAAATGGGCATTCAAGATGTCCTGAGCAATAAGAACACACTGTGTGTTATTGCTTGACCATAACTTCAGGCATAAGATCTAATGTCGATAGACTTCCGGTGGTTAGGCGTTGAACCGTTAAGGCCTGTGGCGTGTTTATGCTTGCAGCTACGGTTTGCAATCGCATTTACCTCATGTTGGACTGGTAGTACATGGTTCCGTCGCCCTGCTATTGAGTGAGTGCGTGGGCGACACTGTGAGCTGTGGAAGTCGTGGGGAATGCTTTTACATCTGTCCTGTACAGTGACCTGCATGTTCGGAACAATGGCTACCGGCTGTTGCTGAATTGAATGAGTTGCCTTTTCGGTTCACGAGTGCATTTTTCAGGAGACTCCCGGGAGTCGACGCTGAAGCTGCGGAGTTCGTGCTTTATGCGACACTTTCGGCGGGTTGCCCTGCGGTAAAAGACCGAGCCATATGAGAAAACCCGGGTCAATGAGGTCTTTCTGGTGACTGCCGAGTACATTGACGATGAACTGTGGTTTTCGTGGATTAATTTTGAGTTGGCATTCTGGAGGCGGCATTATGCACAGTGTACCTGTGCGGACTGTTGGATTGCCGAGACTCCTGCCTGTTCCAATTTTCACATTGGACAGTGGGGAGTATTTTGTGTGATATTCACTGGCACAGGAACGGAGCATAATGGGGACGACCCGTTGCCGTGAAGTTGGAACTTCTACTAACTAACTAACTAACTAACTAACTAACTAACTAACTAACTAACTAGATCTAATATCGAAAGTCTTGATTTCCAAAAACCCTTTGCAAGGTATAAAACGATCGACAGGGGACCTAATTCTCTGTCCATGTGTGCAGGTGACTGTCCATGCAGACTCATGCAGTATAGGAAAGGGCAGCCAAAGACCGACACAATTCACGAAGCATGTCTTGTGTTTGAGGCTTCAAAACCATCTTAAGGGTTCATAAGGTTCAAAAAGTATGTGTAAATAATTTCTGAACGATGGACTAGTGCAGCAAAGTGGAAAGTGAAGTGGCGTAATAACACAGCTTTTGTGACTTTCTGTGGAATTTCTTCATCACGCTCTGGGGATAATTAAGGCTGCTAAAACAAAAACAAGCGATTTTCCAAAAAGTGAAAACTGATGGTGTGGAGATGAGCCGGACACTTCTCCTTTAAATTATGTTACCTTCTTCTTCTTCTTCTTCTTCTTCTTCTTCTTCTTCTTCTTCTTCTTCTTCTTCTTCTTCTTCTTCTTCTTCTTCTTCTTCTTCTTCTTCTTCTTCTTCTTCTTCTTCTTCTTCTTCTTCTTCTTCTTCTTATCATATTGCTTTTGCTTTCATCTTTTGCTATCATTTGCAGGCCCCCCCATTTCCTCCAATATTATTCAACTACGTCTGTAATTCTCTTCTCCAAGTGTCCTTGGGTGTCCCGCTATTTCGTTTCCCTTGTGGGTTCCAGACAAAAAAGTCTAGTTATATTGTCTTCAGGTTATCTCAGTGTGTGTTCTTTTAAGCTCCAACGTTTTTTGTTTCTTCACCTCTTTATTCAACGGGAATTTGTTTAGTTCTCCCTATAGGCTCCTAATGAGTGATTTTGTCATCTTACAATCCTACCTATAACGCCACAAGTCTCTGTTATTATATGCTCTGCTTTTATCTTACCTTTTTTTTCAAGGGTCAACGGCCATCGATTGGCATATGGCTACTACTCAGGGTGGGCAGTTGGACAAGAAGATCAGAGATGCCAGGAGACTTCAGGAGTCCATGAGTTTGCGCAGTTGTGTCTCATGTTACTGAAATCTATCGATGTTGAGAAGCTAGGATTTAAGGCAGCTTATGTAAGTCTGATTTCTCTCTCTCTCTCTCTCTCTCTCTCTCTCTCTCTCTCTCTCTCTCTCTCTCTCTCTCTCTCTCTCTCTCTCTCTCTCTCAATCTCTCTCTCCCTTTCCCCTTTCTCTCTCTGTCTTTATGTCTCTCTGTATTATATATATATATATATATATATATATATATATATATATATATATATATATATATATATATATATATATATTAATGAAGTGGGTCAATATCAGCCTATTAAGAGAGGTGTTAGGCAGGGATGTGTTATGTCTCCAGATCTTTTTTCCCTATCCAGTGACAATATTTTCAGAAATGTAGAGGATATAAATGGAATCAGCATTGGAGGACGAAACATCAATAACATTAGGTATGCAGAGGATATAATATTGATTGCAGACAATGCGCAAGATCTGCAATAATTAGTGGATGCGGTTGTTGTACACAGTGAGCAACTGGGGTTAGAATTAAATTGTAAAAAGACACAGGTTATGGTTGTCACTAGGAAGAACGAAGTGCCACAATGTAATATACAAGTAAATGGGAATATTCTTCAACAAGTGAATCGGTACAATTATCTCGGAACAGTCATAACATCTGATGGGAGATGCCTTGAAGAGATGAGAACAAGAATCAACATGGCGAAAGTAGCCTTTAGCAAGATGAAAAACATTTTGATCAATAAAATGATGTCAACTGAAACGAGAAAAAGAGTATTGAGGGGATACATAGAGCCTGTTCTTTTGTATGGATGTGAAACTTGGACAATGAGCAGTCAAGCTGAAAAACATCTGATGGCTGCAGAAATGTGGTTTCTGAGGAAAATGCAAAGAATAACATGGACAGACAGACAAACCAATGACCAAATACTACAGGAGACAAATGAAAATGGTAAATTGATTAGAGAAATTAGACGTAGACAGTCACAATTTTTTGGACATGTTATGAGAAGAAATGGATTGGAGAACTTAGTGACAACTGGCAAGATTGAAGGGAACAGACCAAGAGGAAGACCGAGAGGAAAATACCTGGATGGCTAGGCCACATGGCATGGACGAGACTGGAACACTGAGCTGATCCACGACTCTGGTGATCGAGTGAAATGGCGAGTCATGACCGTCCACGCTTCCCGGCATGGCACATGATTGATTGATATATATATAGCGTAGTGATTAAGCCGCCGCCTCGAGCTCCGAAGGTTGTAGGTTCCAATCCGGACTCCATCATTCGGATCAAAAGTGCAATGTTTATTTCGGAGACTCCTGGGGGTTGTAGGTGGCGCTACACAGTTGATGCTTTGTATGACACTTGTGGCAGTCCGCCTTGTGAAAAGAAACCATTCTATATGGGGTAAAATCCCATGCATTGAATTCAATCTTACGTCTTTACAGCTCTTTTAAAACCACCCCCCCCCCCATCCCCCCCCCCAAACAAAAAAAAAAACACACGCACGCACGCACGCACCCACCCACACACACACACACGCACACGCACGCACGCACGCACGCACGCACGCACACACACACACACACGATGAGAAGTCATTAAGTAACAAGAATATTTACGAATAACTTTCTTTTATAATTGTGCAAGCCATATTTTTTTGGCATGCTATTTCTCAGCATACTCCTCCGCCAGTTAACACACTCTATCCCCCTGTCCATTAGTTTCTTGATGCATTCTTCGGAAACGTTTTTAGATGTGACCTTAAACCAATTGTGCACCACCGCCATTAATGTGTTGCCATCTGCTCAACTCTGACTCCCGAATGTCTTCGCTGGTTATAAATTGTCTGAAAGACTGATTTTTAACTCTCAAGATCATTGCATTGATGTTCGTGTCATTTAGACCATGAACACGAGTGAATTTGGTGAAGAGACTTTGTCTTCCGACCTCATACTGAAGTACGCTCCCTAAGGGTACTGTGGTGCGGAGCTCTCCTTCTCCCCTCTAAACGTAATTGCTAAATCCTAGGTATGATTGAGCAATTGTTTATTCTTCTTCGAATACAATCTACGAAACGCGTATATTGTATTCGTCGGACAATAAATGATTGCTCAAATATACTGAGGCTTTATCAGCTATGCGGTCCCAACCAATTGTATGCAGACAGAAAGATTTCGTTTTACATTTGCTATTACCGCGGGTGTAAAAAATGCTCCACATTCGAACAATATCTGTGAAAATGTGTATTCAGTATTTTAACCAAAGTATAATTCATATGATATACGACTCTGCAGTAAGCACTCGACAAGCTGCAACGAAATATATCAGGCAATAAATCGCACATTCTATTTTTTTTTTTTGGCTTCTGTGTATACATTCACAAAGTAAGACTTCGTGTGGAAATGTGTAAGTCAAAGTATAACATGGTGGAAATATAAGGCGTTTTAGAACCACGGAAGGTAGATAGTTACAGCAATATGCTATAGAAAGATCTAGATTATATCTTGTAAAAATGAGAGAAAAAAACCGTTGCGTAGCAATGGCTTAGAAATCAGCATCACCATCTTAAAGCCACCTGCACGAAGGTCCACTGCGTAAGAGAATTGCACTGTTTGTTTTTGCCTGCAATTTGTCATCTGTCATTCAAAATGTCTCCACGCATATGTAACACTCCGCTCGATCAAAATGACAATAAAATGACACCGTCATGGGAAATGTGGCCTGTACAGCAAGCCAGACAGATAAATAAACCGATTACATGGTTTGTTGACGGGAGGGGCCGCTTGTATTAATCACATGTCAGATGTCTATGCTTTGGTTGTTGAGTTTCTATTGCACTACTGCTGTTGATTGTATTTTCTTCTTCTTCTACTACTACTACTGCTGCTGCTGCTACTAATACTACTACTACTACTACTACTACTACTACTTACTACTACTACTACTGCTACTGCTGCTGCTGCTGCTACTACTACTACTACTACTACTACTACTACTACTACTACTACTACTACTACTACTACTACTACTACTACTACTACTACTACTATTACTACTATTACTGATGCTACTACTCCTGCAACTACTACTACTGATGCTATGCAATACTTCTGATGCTACTACTACTACTACTACTACTACTACTACTACTACTACTACTACTACTACTACTACTACTACTACTACTACTACTACTACTACTACTACTACTACTACTACTACTAATACTACTACTACTACTACTACATATGAACAAGTTGGAAATATGATAAAGATCTAAAGCAGTGTGTTTCCTTACGTAAATTTAAACAAAGAAGTCACAGATAATAGATTGCACAATATTTGACTAGCATGTTTCACAGCATCTCGTCAGCATACTGCAGAGTTAGATATCAATCAATCAATCGTGTGCCATGCCGGAAAGCGTGGGCGGTCATGACTCGCCATTTCACTCGATCACCAGCGTCGTGGATCAGCTCAGTATTCCTGTCTCGTCCATGCCATGTGGCCAAGCCATCCAGGTATTTTCCTCTCGGTCTTCCTCTTGGTCTGTTCCCTTCGATCTTGCCAGTTGTCACGAAGTTCTCCAATCCAGTTAGATATCACATGAAATGAATTGATTAATCCGTTTCTGGCTGAAATAGATAACACACATAGTCATCGATACTGTTCGAATGTGAAGCATGTGTTATTTCCACGGTAGTCACCGATTTGCTACTAAATTGTTCTGTCTCCTTAACAAGGATTTTAAACAATTAATGGCGTAAACACCGCGAATTTGGGAATGAGGGTTAATGAAATCATCCAAGACATGGGGAGATAAACTATTGGCTAGAATAGAGTGGGCTAATACAGCAACCGTTTGGCAGAGAGAGAGAGAGAGAGAGAGAGAGAGAGAGAGAGAGAGAGAGAGAGAGAGAGAGAGAGAGAGAGAGAGAGAGAGAGAGAGAGAGAGAGGTTAACTTATCCTGATAGCTGGGGTATGTTAATTATAAAAACAAGACATATTGCATGCTCTTTGTAGGACGTTGCGATCAACCCCAACCCTAGGTTAATTTCTTTCGCTCTCGCTCGCTTTGAACTCAAGCATAGTCCATACACACTACTTACAGTAGTATTGGGCTAAATGTTCGATGGATTAGCTTTCCCTATTGGCTTTTGACGTGGATTAGCTTTCCCTATTAACAGTGTCCCTCGCTATCAGACAAGCCCACTCCGACTTCAGCGGTACTTGTAATTTACGTCCCTAAGTCAAGGATGATAGGTTAACATTTTAGTCCAACTGTCCGATGTAGGTGTGAACCCCTCACCTCGGCATCAGCACACCGGATGTTTAAGAGCATTAGACTATGCTGCCCTACCCTAGGTTGATCTCTCTAGGAAACTGTACGTTCTGCAGTTTGCCATTGTTCTGTGAACGAGAAGTTAACATTGAAGTCCAACTGACCGGTGTTGTGGTCCATCACTTCACCCCGCCATCACCGCACCCCGCCATCACCGCACCCCGCCATCACCGCACCCCGCCATCACCGCACCCCGTCATCACCGCACCCCGCCATCACCGCAGGGGAACATTTTAAGAGATCGAGCACTCTGATCCTTTCTGTCACGTCGACTGCTCATCTTACTATCAGTTAGTTGCATATCCTTTACATGACGTCACAGTCAACCCCAGTAGTTATTGGGCTGCTTGTGATTTTTTGGCGAGTTTACGTTCATACGTTTGCCATTGCTCTCTGAACGACCGCACTCATAACATTGCATGTGAACCAACGCACAGCGGTCTGCTCATAAATCTCCCGCAGCTCTGTTTCGAACGCGGTATGTGGGATTGTGAATTGCATCCGTAACCCATTCGACACGGAGCCGACCATCTTACTATACAATCTAGAAACACTGGATAGACAGTGTAATACAAACAATGCACCAGAATGTAGAATGCATTAAATAACATCTGACCATTTTCAACACCATCATCCACAGGTTCCCAAATCCACATGTGCCTACATCAACGAAACCAGGAAACTTCTCAAGAAGGTTTCCGGTTCAGAGTTCAAGTGGACAGATTTTAAACCTGGGTGGGGTTGGACGGAAACTATTCAGTGTATGACAGACGTCGCCAACGCCCGTTGATGCTGGCCAACCTGGCACCTCTGCAGAAACCAAGACAGCCTTAACGTATATTGTATAATTTATAACTCTGGATGTGATTATATACATGCATCGTGTTTTGTGGCTTCAGATCTCGTTTATCAAATATGTACATTTGCCCTATTTTATTAGCCTATTCTTTTTCCAAGCAGCCAATCATAATTTAGCAGTCATCATCATCATTGTCTTCAAATCAACATCCAGTGCCATATCGAAATTGATATTCAGCTATAGCAAATCTTCAACGCGTTATCTCCTGTTTCCACAGACTACACATATATGCTTCCCCCTGCTCATCTCTTGATGCTGTCTATCCTACTCGTCCGCTTCGATGCTTACCATCCGCTCTCTATGGCTGATATGATAATTACCACGCAGACCACCTTTCATTTCCCTAGACAATTCTTGGTACTCATTTTAGAATGGGTCGAGCTGGTAGCTCAGATCAATTTAAAAATTCCCAATCCGCCCGAATGCGAGTTGAACCCAAAACCACCAGGCTAGCAGGCGAGTGTGTAGCCGCTACCACGGATCACTCAGAGTATTGCCAGCATGTCCATTTCCTGTGGCAACATACGGACGTGAGAACAACCTTGTCATTCACCAAATCAGCTCAAGTACACATTTGCGCCTATGAACACACCCGTTCCAGTCAGGTGTTTCAGATTCATTGGACGAAACACCTGAACAAACAGATCTATTCTAGAAGAACACATACTGAAAAATTATTGGTTATTAAGACAAATATAAATTGACCCAAAATAAAAAAAGATACATTAGACATAAAAACATATGCATGTCTGGGAAAGGGGGGAGGGGTAACTATAGAGGGAGATGTACCGAAGAAGTGAAAAAAGGAAGACCTCACCGTAGATGAATTCATGATTTGATAATTTACACATGACAGGAAGATAGATAATTTACACATGACAGGAAGAGGGATGATTTAAACATGACAGGAAGATAGATAATTTACACATGACAGGAAGATAGATAATTTACACATGACAGGAAGATAGATAATTTACACATGACAGGAAGATAGATAATTTACACATGACAGGAAGAGAGATAATTTACACATGACAGGAAGATAGATAATTTACACATGACAGGAAGAGAGATAATTTACACATGACAGGAAGATAGATAATTTACACATGACAGGAAGATAGATAATTTACACATGACAGGAAGATAGATAATTTACACATGACAGGAAGAGGGATGATTTAAACATGACGGGAAGAGAGATAGTTTACACATGACAGGAAGAGAGATAATTTACACATGACAGGAAGATAGATAATTTACATACGACAGGAAGAGAGATAATTTACACATGACAGGAAGATAGATAATTTACACATGACAAGATGACAGATAATATACATATAACAGGAAATAGATAACTTAACTCATGACAGGGAGATATCTAATTTACACAATGGGAGGAAGATAGTGTACACATGACAGCATCAAATACAAAATATCTGGCTTGTGAGATACTGCTATGAGGGACGATTTATGCACAGGACAAACATTGAATGATGATGATGATGAATGTTTATTTCATTTACAACTGACATCAACTTAAATCTGTGTTTCTATCTCCTGTCGTGCTATGTTTTCCTTCATATTAAGATATTCTTCCTAATAATAGGATATTCTTCTTAATGTTATGATATTCTTCCTAGTGCTATGCTATTTTTGCTAATGTCATATTTTTTCTATTGCAATGAAATGTTGTTTATTATCTGATATTATTTCCAATGCTATGATATTGTTTATTGTGTTATGACATGCTTCTTAACGTTATGTTACTCTTCCTAATACTATGAATAATTTCCTTATACTATGATATTATTTCTAATGCTATTATATTCTTCCTAATGCTATGATAGTCTTCTTAATGTTATGATATTCTTCCTAATGATATAGTCTTTCTAGTACGATGGTAAGTTTTTCTAATGCGATGATATTGTTTCTACTGGTTTGATGTTTTCCTTGATGCTATGATAGTCTTCTTATTGCTATGATATTCTTCCTAATGATATTATTGTCTTTCTGGTACTATGGTAATTTTTCCTAATGTTGTGATATTGTTTCTACTGGTTTGATGTTTTCCCTAATGCTATGATATTCTTCCTATTCCGAGAGGCAGGGTAACTAAGAGATGACAACGCCCTCCTCTCACTCGTGCAGATCTGCACTATTCTCAACTTGGACTGTGGTCTTCGAAGAATACAAATAAAAAACAGACCGGTGTTCTTCACCTGATGCTAGGGTAGTGTATCGGGCAGCTGTCCTTCTCAGACAGAAGCGAAAAACCTAGAAGACCCGCGAGCACATCGCACACTTTAAACCTTCAAAGGACAATAAACAGATCAGGCAGAAAAGACCGCGGCCCAGGCTAAATTTAAAAACTAAAATGTCAGCCACAAATCATACATTGGTTTGAATCTAGTATAAACATTTTTGGGTCATCACCGATGGTACGGAGTTCGTGAACTCTCCTGAGAATCTTCTTGTGTCGTCTATGACACGATACTGGACTACTAATGGAGATATCCGTATGCAATCACCCGCGACGAAAGAACCAAACCCGATCTAATTTGTCTTCTATAGAGCGACATTTGGAGAGCCTAACTTTTGCCCTCGCCTTGTTTATTCTTTATTCTCGTTTCTGTTCCAAATGCCTTAGTCAGATATGATTGAGCTACCGGATGACAGTAGAAATTACTACCTGAGTTCTGTTAGTGCCGAATGTTGGGCAACGCTCACCATATCCAACAACCTACATTGTGACAACGGCTTCATGCGTAGCAGCGCAATTTGGAGGGTACAAGCCTTACCCTAGTGTGAGGAAGTGCAGCCTAAAGGCTAAATATCAAGCCAGGGCACACCAGACCCTAAACCTTGGTCGGAAACCGGTCTAGGATGAAAGCTCCGACATTCGGAGAATCTGCTCCGGCAGCTTCTGCATCTTGTCTGTTAAAAACATATCGATGCTGCCTCTTCTCTGGAGTAAACAAGGCAGGCCGAGAGAGGTATCAAAATGTATATGCAACACATGGTCTCTAAATTCAGCCAAAGATTTGTGGCATGGAGTTGTATAACTCCATTTTACAAACTATGATCTATCAAGACGGCAAGATGGCAGTCACTTCATAATCTAATGAATACTACATGAATTAGCTGTTCACTATTGTTTGTAATTCGGAAGATGATAATTAAGAAATTACAGTTTCATTTTTTTGAATTTTAATTTCGCAATTTCAGTTTTGCAAGATGGAAAACATATTTATAAATTAAAAGCTGTCAACAGTAATGTGAAAAAGTGTGTTTAATTGCTTTGTGGACCCTATAATATCGTACGAATGTGAAGCATGGACATTATGCTGATGACATTGTACTGATAGGCAAACAGTGAGAGAGAAATACAGAACATTATAGATGATGTAGTTGTTATAAGTGAACATATTGGCGTCGGCTGGAATGCCATGAAAATAGACGTAATGATGATATTAAAGAAACGCATAATGACTAAATGTATAATGAAAGTATTTGGCGTTAATGTGGACCAAGTACAGGAATTAAAGTTTGTAAACACATGTATAACATCAGATGGAATATTTATCACAGAGATTTAAAAAAAAAACAGAATAGAATATATCAAAACTGCGTTTTATAAAATAAAGAACGTCTTAGGCATTGTAACCTTGTCATTGGAGGTTAGAAGAATATTTCTTGTATGTTACACAGAATGAGTTTTTACTTACAGTTGTGAGACTCGGGCAATATAACCTTGTCATTGTAGGTTAGAGCGATAATTCTTGCATGTTGTACAGAACGAGTTTTCACATACAGCTGTGAAACTTGGGCAATTAGTAAACAAGCAATAAATCCTCTCGAGGAATCAAAAATGTGGTTTTACAAAAGAATGACGCAAATTCCTTGTACAGCCAGAATGAGTAATCTGAATGTTTTGAATGGGGCTAAAACACAAAGACAACTTGCCACAAAAATCAGAAAGAAGCAGGTGTCTTTTGTTGGCCACATTATGAGAGGAGAAAAGTTCAAACTTGACAAGTGAAATACTTGCGGAAAGATCTTCTTCTCCTTCTTCAGCGTTCCGAGCCATTGAGGTTCTTTGCTGCAAATACAATCCGTCTCCATTCGTCTCTCTGGTGGACCTTCTCTTGCCAGTCGTTGATTCCAAGTGCTTGTAGGTCTGTACATGTATTATCTCTCCACCGCCTTCTTGGTCTACCTCGGGGTCTACGGTCATTTATTTCCTGAGTGTAAGCGAGTTTTGTTTCCCTATTATCTTCCATTCTTTCTATATGCCCCAGCCATTGTAGTCTATTAGCCTTCACGATACCAGTGATTAGCGGGGACTTAAACAGATCATAAATGTCTTTGTTACTTCTTCTTTTCCACTCTCCACTTTGTGTATCCCTAATGGGTCCAAAGATGCGTCTTAAAATTTTGTTCTCAAAGGTTTGTAACAAGGCTTCGTCTCCTTTCGTTGTACTCCAGGTTTCAGAGCCATACAGCACAACTGGTCTGATCAGTGTTTTGTATATTGTGATTTTGGTGTTACGAGATAGCGCCTTTGATTTTAGTAGATGTTGTAGTGCATAGTATATCTTATTTCCAGAGTTGATTCTAGTTTGTATTTCTTCCCTTATGATGTTGGAGCAGTTGAAGATTGTACCCAGGTATTTGTATGTTTCCGTTCTTTTAATGGTCATATTATCTATTTGTATGTGGCCAGAGTTTCTAGCCATTCCGTCTCTTGAAATTACCATATATTCTGTCTTATCTTGGTTGATAACCAGCCCCATCTGTTGGGCTTTTCCCTTTAAGTGAGTCAATATTTCCAATGTCTTTTGTTCACTTTGCCCTATAATATCTATATCATCTGCATAACCAAGCAGCTTGGATGTTCCTCCAATATCACATTCCTCCTTTACCTTCCTTACAACTTTCTCTAGAGCCAGATTGAAGAGTAGCGGCGATAGTGCATCACCCTGTTTCAAGCCAGATGTTATTTGAAAGGGGTCTGATTTCCTGCCTTTATATGTTACTATATTATAAGTATCTTCCATGCATAGTCTGGTCATGTTGATTAACTTCCTTGGTATTCCAAATTCCTGCATAGCATTCCATAGACTATTCCTATGGACACTATCATAAGCCTTTTTAAAATCCACAAAAATGTTATGGAGATCTCTTTTATATTCCCAATGTTTCTCGGCTATTTGTCGTAAGATAAATATCTGATCTATTGTTCATCTGTTTTGTCTAAAACCCGCCTGGTAGTCACCTAATATGTCTTCTGAATATGGTTTTAGTCTATTTAGTAATACTGCGGATAGTATCTTATAGCTTATGGACAGTAGTGATATTCCTCTATAATTTCCACATTGGAACTTGTCTCCTTTCTTAAAGATAGGTATCAATAATGACTCTTTCCAGTCATGGGGTAATTCTTCTGTCCTCCAGATTTTTATTATTAGTTCGTATAGCTTTAGATGTAATGCATGGCCACCTGCCTTTATAAATTCAGCAGCAATTCCATCAGTCCCAGTTGCCTTATTGTTTTTAAGTCGTGTGATTACATATAGGATTTCTTCAAATGTAGGTTCTTCAATTTGTGGTTCGCATGTTAGAACCTCTTCCTGTGGGAAAATGTGACTTGGAGCTTCACAATTTAGTAATTCAATAAAATATTCTTTCCATGTGTTGCACATTTCCTCATTGGTATTTAGCATATTCCCATTTTTGTCTTTTAAACCATATGTGTTTTGTTGGTGCCCTCGTTTCATTGACTTCAGTTCTTTAAAAAATTTTCTGGATTCATTTTTCTGGTGATTAGTTTCCATATCTTTGATTATATTACTCATATATTCTCGCTTCTGCTGTCTGACTATTTTTGTAGCCTCTTTACATTCATTTCTATAATGCTCTTCCTTTTGGATGTTATTGATGTCATTTAACCATACATGTCTGGCATTCTTCTTCCTAATGACTGCTTCTTCACATTTTTGATTGAACCATCTGTTCTTTCTATGCGTGGTTAACACACCGAGACATTCTTCTGCGGTAGACTGAATTGTATTCTTGATGTTCAACCAAGTTTGGTCAACGCTTTCCTCCAAAGGGTTTTGCAGAGTTTCAAGTTTACATTTTATTTCATCTGTAAATTTCTCTTTGACTGTAATGTCTTGCAGTTTTTCTCTGTTATATGTTGGGTGTAATCTTTGTAATTTAGTATAGAAAGCTCTCTTAAGTTTTATTTTAAATTTTGCTCCAACGAGGAAGTGGTCACTGTGGCACTCAGCTCCTCTATAACTTCTGACTTGCTGTATGTTTGATGCATTTCTGTTGTTAATTAAAATGTGATCTATTTGATTATAGGTTCTCTTGTCACATGATTTCCAAGTTTGTTTGTGTATATCCTTTCTTTGTAGTCTGGTACTGCTAATCTGCAGTCCTTTGGCTTCTGCCATGTTGATGACTCTCCATCCATTATCATTTGAAGTTGTATGTAGGCTTTCCATACCGGCCACTTTTTTATTAGTTTGCTCTCTACCTATTTTTGCATTGAAGTCTCCCAGCACAATCAGGATGTCCTGTTTGGGGGTTTCTTCTATGACATCTTCCAGATTATTATAAAAGTCTTCTTTAATATCATCTTCTTTCTCTTCAGTAGGTGCATGTACATTAATCATCGTTATATTTTTCCATTTACCTTTTATTCGTAATTTACTAATTCTGTCATTAAATGCTTTAAAGTTTAAAACGTTCCCCCATAACTCTTTTTTGATGACAAATCCTGTTCCTAATTCATGTTTATTTTGGGTGTTTCCTCCATATATTATAATCATTCCATTTTGCTCTAAAGTACCCTCTCCTGGCCACCTTATTTCTTGAATTGCTGTTATATCCATTTGATATTCACCCAGCTCCCGGGTTAGTTCTTCGGCCGCTCCAGCTCGATATAGTGTCCGTACATTCCATGTTCCAAATCTCAAAAGTCCTTTAACGTTCCAAGGTCGTTGTCCAGATAAGTCAGTCCGATATCGAGGCTCATGCATTTGTTTCGTAACAAAGAAAGGTTTTTTACAAAGGTGGGGATGTTAACCCCACGCTTCAACCCCCAACCTGGAGGACCAGGGTGTTTCTCTTTGTCTGTTCTCTACCCTTTGACCTGTCCGGCTTGGGAGGCCCTGCTGGTAGCTACGCTACCGCCGGCATAGCTCTCAGGGTCATTGAGAAACTCAAGCTCCCCCACCACGACAAGGTGGAAACACCATCGGGGGAGTTGCGGAAAGATAGACAGAGGAAAACAACTAAATACTTACCTGACAGCCTTGTGCCACTTTAACGAAAGGGGTCAGCGCATGAAATGACACATGCTATTGGAGATCAGAAGATGTAGGGAAGCATGATTGCCCACGCCTTTCGGCACGGCATTTGATGATGTTAAAACACGGACGATAAGCAGACAAGCTGAGAAACGTCTATTGGTAGTAGAAATGAAATTTCCGAGGAAATGAAAAGAATACAGAAAAGCGAATCTGTCAGTCCTTCAAGAAGCTAACAAACACCTTAAATTGTTGGCTGAAATAGGCGCAGACAGTGACGAGTTTTGGGCACGTAACAGGGTGAAGTAAATATCTGAATATCTTGGCTAATGACATAATCGAGATTAAAATACAGACTTCATCCAAGATTGGTGATTCTGTGAGATATCGAACTTTGACAGTCCACGCCTATCTACATGACAAATGGTGATGATAATGACGATGTAATTTTTACTTGTTTATTTCAACCCCACATCCGTCATCATCTGTTGATAATTATCATAGTTTTTTTTTATTTTTTCTGAAAAAAAAAAAAAACTGATATTATCGCAAAGATAAATAGCACAGGAAAAGTATCGCAGCACACATATTAATGCCAATAGAAGAAATGTGATGATCACTGTCAACAACAATATCAACATATTCTCACTTGGGGAAACCCTTGAACAAGTAGACATTTTCTAATCTGAGCCAAGTAGTTAGGCACTATGCCAGTCGTGAATATGAAATAGGATCTAGTTAGTGTCCCCCCCCCCCCTTCCCTCTTGGGGGAATTTTAGGGTTTCCAAGGGGGGGGGGGGGGATGAAGATTGTTAATACAAGAACCGATTACTTGATATTGTTTTTCCCTCCATACTTTACAGTTCTGTACGTCTCAGCCTTCTAAAATTAATTTTATAAAGTAAGTAGACCCACAAATCACGTTTTATGTGGACGTCTAAACTTGTTCTAGTACAGTGGTTCTCAACTGGTGGGGAATTAAGATTTTTTCAAGATCGCGTTAATATAAGAACCGATTACTTGATATTGTTTTTCCCTTCATACTGTACGGTTCTGTACGTCTCACCCTTCTAAAATTAATTTTATAAGGTAAGTGGACCCACAAATCACGTTTTATGTGGACGTCTAGACTTGTTTTAGTATGTGCTATTAAATTTAGCTTCCATTATTACGTATACTGTGTAGGGATGGGGCGGGATTTTCAGGTAGGAAATAGGAAAGGGGGGAATGACGTTCTGAAAATATGGTGAAGGGGGGCACGGGCTAAAATAGGTTGAGAACCACTGTTCTAGTATGTGTTATTAAAGTTACCATCCATTTTTACGTATATTGTGTAGGGCCAGGGCGGAGGAGGGGAAAATTTATAGGTAGGAAATACGAAAGGGGAGGAATGACATTCTTAACATATGGTGAAGGGGGGCATTGGCCAAAAAAGGTTGAAAACCACTGGTGTAACAGAAGCCAAACACATTTAGGGACATGGGATTTTTTTATACATTAAAGTAACATCAATACAGAGCTGTAGTAAAGTATAGCATAGCCTCCATGCATATCTGGCCGGTAGCACTATACAGCTTTGAAACATGTTGGATAGTTATCTGTATGCCCTACACAGGACATCGCAATGAACCTCAGCATTTATTGGATGTTTTGTGTAAATCATCACACAGCTATATGCTTTCAAATCGTCTGCGCCTGACTTCGAACCCGCAGTACTGGGATTGTGATTCTGTGTTCACTAACATGTAAGCTACAGTGACACATTGCAGTCTTGACAGACCAAAGTATGTGAGTGGAATGTGGCCAATATTCCATCACAATGTCTGGGCAGAGCTTCAGAGAATCATGTGGCGCCCAAACGACATGACCTCTCCCTAGACCTAGTCTTGTGTATTCCAGAGGAATGGGTAACCAATACGCCTGGCACAAGGTAGGTTGCAGACGCTGGCGGCTCAGCGTCAATCCACCGAGACCTCGCCACCACGAGCCGGTGGCGAGTTATGGCCAGACCCTGACACCCATGGGACCCGGCTTAGAGGCGTTCAGCCAAGTCCCGCAGGTGAGGGCCTCGTACGAGCCCGGACCATGGGGGCACGCACATCTGTCGAACATAAGTGTCCGGACCTGTGTAAAGCGTGCACTATCGTCAGACTCTCCACCTGACTTTAGGCGGCCCCCGCGACCAGCGGGAATAGGCCCGCCAGAGCTACCGCAGGGGATATTGCCTGTCTATTTTGCAAGCAGATCCCCCATCCTTCCACTGTGCGGATCTCGCGACCGACGAGAATAGGCCCGCCGGAGATTATGCTCGTCTGCTGCGAACAAATCTCTACCGAGAGACTGAATAAGTCCCCATCAGTGTCAAAAGTTTAGGTGCATGTCCCTTTAAGGACGGGGCAATCATCCCCACCATGTTTTGGCGGTGTATGATTTAGTCGGCAAGTTTACGTTCACTACTTTGCCAATGCTTTCAGATCCAGTGTACATGTCGTGAAACAAAATTATGTTATAGATGTTCTACTGTACTTGTATGTGGCATGCCAAGAGACGTTTTAAAATAGAGACATTCCTCAGCTGTCGGAATATACTCGGTAAGAGAAGTAGAGGAAGACACAGAAAGATGTAAGTAGAACGCTAAAATACCTGCCCCCCCCCCCCCTCCCCCGAAAAATAATCATAGTATAAACAACACCAACTTCATCAAAATAGTTGCTTACAGAGAAAATCTGAGATTCATGATTGTCAGTTTCTGCTCCAAAAAGGCATTTGAAAAGAAAAGGTTTTAGAAGGCCAACATAGTCAAAAGGAAAAGAGCGCTCGTTCTTAAACTTTCGGTGTGCTGATGTCGAGGTAGTGGGTTCAATTACTACACCGGTCACTTGAACTAAAACGTTGACTTCTCGCCCTTGACTTTGGGATGTAAATTACATGTACCTCAGATGTTGGAGTCCAGTCGCCTAATGGCGAGGGAAACTGGTACTAAGGAAAGTTAATCCACACGCAAAAATCAGATGGTTTAGAAAGAGCAGCATTCGAAGGTATGGTTCATGGAAGATGTCTCTGGGCCCCACTAAATCAATGGCAAATATGGGTCATTAATTCAACCACGAGTAAGAAAATGTAGACTAGAGGATCTCACTTGTCACAGAGAATTCTTCGCTATGGTTGTAAGCCGGAAGACATTTACCTGAAACTGAACACAGATTGGGGTAATGTGTACACTATCAACACACTCACCTCATGGTTCCACCGCCCTGCTACAGAGTGAGTGCGTGGCGTGACACTATGAGCTGTGAAATTTGTGTGGATTGCTTTTATATCTGCCCGCTGTTGTTTGTAGCGTGAACAGCATGTTCAGAACAATAGCGGCCGGCTTTCGCTGAATTAACTGGTTTGTCTTTTCGGTTCACAAGTACATTTTTCAGGAGACTCCGGCGAGTTGTCGCTGGAGCTACGGAGTTCGTGCTTTGTCCGGCGCTTTCGGTGGATCGCCCAATGGAAAGAGACCGAGCCATGTGGGGCAAAACCGGGGTCAATGAAGTGTTTTTGATGACTGTCGATTCCATCGACGATGAACTGTATATTTCGGGGAGGACTTTTGTGTTGGCATTCTGGCGGCGGCATTATACACAGTGTACCTGTGTGGGCTGTTGGATTGCCGAGACTCCTGTCTATTCCACTTTTCACATTGGGCAGTGATGCGCATTTTGTGTGATATTCACTGGCACAGGAAAGGAGCATAATGGCGACGATCCGTTGCCATGAAGTTGGAAGCGCGACTAACTAATTAACTAACTAACTAACTAACTAACTAACTAACTAACTAAATAACTAACTACAAGGTAACTAACTAATTAACTAACTAACATGCGCCTGTGATGCTGTACTATCACTATCGATTAGACCAGTGATGCTGTACTATCACTATCGATTACACCAGTGATGATGTATTATCACTATCGATTAGACCAGTGATGATATATTATGACTATCGATTAGACCATATGTCTAATGCCCTTGGTCCTGCAGCCAGCAGGGTTAGGGTCGGCTAGCCTCTCCCAGAAGGGGTGAAACGTGAGAATTTATAGCCTGCCGATGACCCGCAGACTACACAAGTCAACCCCACCTCCACGTGGTGTAGACTGGGAAACCATGACCGCGAGGTCAAGGGCTAACGGGGCTATGGCTCGCCATAGGCTATGGACTCCCTATGGTCAGAGTTGTGTCCTAAACCTGCGACTAACCTAGCAAGCCGGCAGGGGATCTTCATAGTGCTCGTAGAAAAACTAAGAAGTATAAGCGGGTACTCTCCCGCTGTTTATACTTCACCTCGACACAGCAAGGTACAAAAGGAACATGATGAGATGAGATGAGATTGAAAAGTATTTTAAGTTGTTCTACAAGTTATTTAGCCTTCCGGTGCCTTGTCTAAAAGGAACAACTTTACTCTTGCAAACCAAAATAGATACAAATTCGCACCTTAAATCTGGGTACGTGGTCAACGTTTAACTGAAATCATCATTGCGCCCAGCTGTGCCCGTCCTCCAATCCCAGTGGAAAGAGGGAGTATCGCATTCGTGGGAAACAAGAGAAATGTTGGTTATTATTCAAGGGAGGCAAACTAATAATATTCAGTTCTATTTGTAGAATTTGCGGTTACTGCCCTTTAAATGAACCAGAGATAAGATATCTGCAATATTTATACTTCGAAAATGTGATATTTTAGGGAACAACTGAGGCCATGAAAGCAATAAGATGCACATGCTCAGTATGTAAGCCTGGAGGTGTAACTATCGCCCCTTTGCTGTAAGCAATTACAACACAACCAATATCCTTATGCGAACTAACCATGAAACAGAAGTAGTGGAAGCGGTGACCCAATTGGAGCCTGCCGAAAGAGCTTATTGTGTACACAGAGTTAACCTTGTAAACAGTAAACTGCGGTGTAGTATCTGCACGCTTGTCTGCCGGCATGGTCATGAGTTCGAATCCACTTCAAAGATGATTTTAGGATTGACATGGGCTCCCTGTTATAGTCAAGTTCTTTTCACGATGCAAGTCTGTTAAGTATTTTATTACTCTTTTACTTTATTACAACATAATCCATTGTTTTCACTTCTAATCAAAATCGCTAATATATTGCTTGCTTATTTTTAATGTTGACTATATGTTCACATCTGTAGATTAGCAATTATCTTCATCCAGTGAACATTTCTGTGCAGAATCGTCTCAGTCTTTCGAAATATCTCTCTTTCATAAGCTATGTCGCTGTATCACATTTTACATCCATTCATTCCGTGGTCTTCATCTTCACACCTTGCCGTACCACCACCATCAATAATAATTTTCCAGACTTTCATGCCTTTTGTTTTTCATGCCCAAAATATCTCAGTTTGCTCAATTTCATCTGTCTTAATAACCAATCTTTTTCCGTATTGAATTTTATTTGGAAAGATTCGTTTGTTCAAACTTTGCCTCTAATAAGCATTAACTGTGTACACATTAAACAAGTCAGCCTGTTTTAAATATCCAGGCTACACACTGATGACCTATGAAAGTTGTCAACAGAGCCACAGAGAAAGATAGCCATACTCAAGCACATTTTTAAAGAAGGCCTAGTAATGTAGCGAAACAGAAATACCACCATCAGCACGAAGATTCGCTCACTAAAAAGGTGTGGTCGTATCTCTCTTCTCGATGCGAATTATGAGTTGTGCCAAGAATCGACGTCACAGCACTCGGGGCATTCCCATAGTGCTCCGTCAACAGCCAACGAAGAGTCCTAATACTAATGGTACCAGTTTTAATCTGATTATGTGCCCGTCCGCCCTTTCCTCGGGGCACAGAGTGTAGACCAGATCCTCTGGTCACCTCCTGACGCACTATTATCTCAAGTCTACAATAATTGTTGTTTCTGTTCTTCCTTGCTGAACACATAATCCCAAAACTCCACGGCCACGTTTGTATTATTGTACATCAATACCCCACCCAACGGTATATCAGTGCAACTTTGCGAATTCTGAATAATGCGACATGGAGAAATGAGAGGGTGTTGAGAAGAATGTTGAGAATATCGTAGACAGGGGAGAAGACAAACTTCCAAGTATTGGCGGCTGAAGGTGTTACTATATCACTCGGCAAAGTCAAAAGATGAAACACAAGTTACATTCTTCAGACACGTCATTAACAGAGACGGAATAGAAAATTAGTTTTAAGTAAAAAAAAATACTAAGATAAGCGAAGCATGTACAGGCATTTAGTTTTATATAGGAAAATGCTAAGCAGATAAAAGCATATACAGACATAAAAGTACTTTAAAAAATGTAAACGTAAGGCACTATGAGCTGTACCATAAAAATAACACACGCAACTTACAATCCACTAAAATGACAAGCAGTCAATAAAAATCCATCATGAATGTTTATGGTTTAACAGTTATCATTTTAGTCGTTCTTCGTGTTTCTGATATGCATAGCTGTTCTGATGTAACTAATATTGAATATTCTTTGTTTAAATTAAATTAGGAATACAATACATTGTTTTGAAGAATGGCATAGACGCGAAATCTTCATCGTATAGTCCATGCCCTGTGATGTATGTGATCATGTCTGCCCAAAGGCTTCTACCTCATGCACTGCCAATCATTTTAATACTGACGTTCCTACTTGCCATTATGTAAAACTGTTGAGCATCTTCTCTCTTGGTCTCCTCCTGCTTCTCCTCCCGTCCATCTTTCAGCTTGTGACGACATACTGCAGCGTTTCCCTTCCCATGACACGCTCAAAGAATGTGGACTCTCTTCTTCAAATGCAATTAACCAGTTCCATTTCTGAATTAGCTTCTTTCAAGATATTCTTACTTTTTTTTCTGTCCGTTCATGGTGTTCTCATCAATCTTCTATAAATCGATAACTCCACAACTTCCACATAATTAATAAGAATTCACAACCAAATAAATAACCAACCGACCGACCGACCGACCGACCGTCCAACCAAGCAGCCAACCCATCCACCTACGGACCCACCCACCAACCAGTCAACGAACCAAATAACCAACCTACCTACCAAGTATCGCTAAAATAGGTTCTGTAGCGAAAATGTCGCCGCCCCTAAGACCAATAGACCTGTGTTATATAATCATATGTGACGCAACAAGCGCGAGGTTCCCCAGTATCTGCGAAAATATTGATTATGTATATGTCCAGCTTATTTGATTGTAAGACCAACCATCCATGGGTTTACTTTGGCAGATGGTTGCCAGCGGTATTATTTGTATTACTTCCCTTGATACAAAATACTGTGTAAGACAAGAGCGTAACGCATAGTAGGTTCGCCTGATGGCGAGGGGCACCGGTAATAGGGAAAGCTAAATCAGACGTAAAAATCAGTCCAGTGCACTAGAAGTAGTAGCCAGCCTACAATCTACAATTTGTTCAGTGGTTTACAATCTACAATTTGTTCAGTGGTTCAAAATCGCGAATGAATTAACATGGAAACTGTTATTGCCTTTCCCGCCAGCTGTGAAATACATGGTGTGATTCGTATTCTTCATGCAGAAGGTCAAAATGCGACCGAGAATCATTATGCATTGTGTTGTGTGTACGGTGATAACAGTGACAGTTCTGTGAGGGATTGTTGCAGGAAATTCAGAGAAGGAATTAAGGTGTGCATAATGAGGATCGACATGGACGACATTCATGTGTGACCGATGAGTTCATTCAATAAGTCGACCAAGTCGTAGCGGAAAAGCGCCGTTCATAATTTCACAATTTGGGAAGAGATGGATGCATTTCTTGACAGAATAGTGACTGGGTACGAGACATGCATTCACTCATAACGTTATCACCGAACATATGACACAATTGACGATGAATCTCGGCCGCATTTTGAACTTCTGCTTGAAGAAAACTAATTACACAACGAATTTCACTGCCGGCGTCAAAGGCAATAATAGTGTTCAAGCTTATTTTTTTCGTGATTCGTGAACCACTAAACAATTGCGACTGTAGGGTGGTGTGTAGTGAGCTAAAAGGCTACTGAATGTTGCAAAAAATAAACACTATCGCTATGGAAAAGGTTTATTTTTACCAGCCAATCGTTGGTTGATTTTGGAATATCCCTCGTACTTTCTCAACTATTAAACAAATACACTGTAAAATGAATGCTATAAACATACATCAAGCATAAACAATTCATGTTTCAATGTGATGAGACAGGCATGCAGACAGAAACAACTAGCCATACAAATAGCACAACTTGCAGCAAATCCAGAGTTTGTTTCCATAAACACCTTCCCGTCGAAAACAGCCGTCATTAGGAAGTATATACATACATCAAGCAAAAACATTTCATGTTTCAATGTGATGAGACAGGCGTGCAGACAGAAATAATTAGCCATACAAATAGCACCACTTGCAGCAAATCCAGATTTTGTTTCCATAAACACCTTCCCGCCGAAAACAGTCGTCATTAGGAAGTATGTAATTTACAGACATTGTTTTCTTCACAGCCTGCTGAAGAGACTACTGATCCTTCGCCAGGTGTCTTGCCTCGTATATGTTTATTCATCATCATTATTACCAGGTCCTTCGTCAGCGATGTCTAGTCTCGTGTATGGTTATTCATCATCATCATCATATACCAGGTCCTTCGTCAGTTGGCTTGCCTCGCTTATGTTTATTCATCACCATTATATGACAGGTCCCTCGTTAGGTGTCTTATCTCGTATATGTTTATTCATCATATTAAATTACCAGGTCCTTCATCAGTTGTTATGCCTCGTATATGTTTATCCATCATCATAAATTACAAGATCCTTCATCAGTTGGCTTGCCTCGTATATGTTTATTCATCATAATAAATTACCATGTCTTTCATCAGTTGTCATGCCTCGTATATGTTTATTCATCATCATAAATTACAAGATCCTTCATCAGTTGGCTTGCCTCGTATATGTTTATTCATTATGATAAATACCAGGTTCTTCATCAGTTGTCATGCCCCGTATATGTTTATTCATCAGCATGTACCAGTTATGTTATACCTCGTATATGTTTATTCATCATCATGTACCAGGTTATATCATACCTCGTATATGTTTATTCATCACCATGTACCAGGTTATGTTATACCTCGTATATGT
This sequence comes from Cepaea hortensis, assembly GCA_963921405.1. Classification (NCBI taxonomy): domain Eukaryota; kingdom Metazoa; phylum Mollusca; class Gastropoda; order Stylommatophora; family Helicidae; genus Cepaea; species Cepaea hortensis. The sequence continues at coordinate 39,976,666 of OY992887.1, read as the reverse complement.
TTATTCATTATGAGGTACCAGTTATGTCATACCTCTTATATGTTTATTCATCATCATGTACCATGTTATGTTATACCTGGTATATGTTTATTCATCATGATGTACCAGGTTATGTTATACCTCGTATATGTTTATTCATCATGATGTACCAGATTATATCATACCTCGTATATGTTTATTCCTCATCATGTACCAACTTATGTCATACCTCGTATATGTTTATTCATTATCATGTACCAGGTTATGTCATGCCTCGTATATGTTTATTCATCATCATGTACCAGGTTATATAATACTTCGTGTATGTGTATTAGTCATCAATATGTACCGGGTCCTTCTACACTTGTCATGCCTCGCCTGTGTATTTCATCATCATTATGTACCGGGTCCTATGAGCATGACAATCTTATCGAATCGTTTCTCAATCCTTTGTCAGGTGTCCGCCCTCATGAATTTTCATGACCACGGTGTCTGCAATGTTCTGTGTCCATCTTCCTGCTGGTGGACCCTGCCCTCAACGCCATGAGTCATTTTCAAGTCTCCCAATAACCATACCTTTATTTACTGCTCTCACAACCTCATAAACCACTGCCATCTTTGATGTAGCCAAGAGTTTTAGCTTTCCAGACACGATACTGTTTATGAACCAGCTATATTTGAATACCAAACCAGAAATAATTGTAACGTTTCTACTAAAAACCAGTCACCGATGGCTGGCCAGTCATGTGCTGTTTACATTCTGAATCCGACTAAAGAACTGTATAATATTTCTTCAGTCTGAAATGACGGCCGAGGATGTCCTTCAAGAATGCCTTATGTATATACGTCTGAGATTCCAAGTGATATACGAGGGTAAGATAATAAGTAAGTCACAAACGGCTGTAGAAAAATAACTAAATATGATAACAACTTGAAACCAGTGTTTTTTTTTTTATACATACATTGTCCCTTTATTTCTCAACATAATTTCCATCAACATTGATGCACTTATCCCATCTTTTTATCAGTCCTCCCAAACCGGCTGCACAGAACCGCGTGCTTTGCTTTCATTTACCAGCCATCCCACAGAACTGTGTGACTTACTTATTAACTCGCCCTCGTAACATTTTCTACCCAGCTATGCACCGCTTAACGGGACAAATAATAAAAAGATGTAAATGTAAGGTCCTATGAGCTGTGCCATAAATAATAATACACCATAACAACCGTCTGGAAAATCCGGTCATAAGCAAGATGCCCAGATTCATTTACACCCATCTGGAGATCACCTGCCACATCCCGCGCCCATCTTCTCTCAGGTGGTGACAGCCCTTAAGCCAGGCAGATCCGTTCACATAGGTATACCAAGTGTACGACACATAGCAAGAAACAAAAAAATATGTTATAGGTAGCCAATATTCCCTTCACTTTCGCAGGCGAAGAGTCCAGGAATAGAACCCACATTCGACCTTGCTTATAACATTATCAGCGGATTTCGCAATCAACTTTACTGGCGTCCGCTGGAGTACGGATTCATCCATAAAATATGAATCTAATACCGTATGTATAATACGTCTGAAGGCCTGTCAACATACATTTACTTAATAATACAAGCATTAGTCTGTAACCAGATCGTGTTTTAGCACAACATGTGCTTGTCAGGGATTAAACCTAGACTAGTGTTTCCCCAACAGGTTTTATCTATGTGGTTGTGAACAGACACCAGCTCAACGCCCGGGGAAAGAGTTCGGGATGTCAACAAGCTTAACATAGGCGATTCTGATTGATATAACGGTAGTATTGGTCGACATAGTCGACAGGATAAGAACACTTCATCTTAAGCTCCCGATGTGCTGTTAGCGGGGTAAGCGGTTAAACGCTTACACGGACATTTAGCTAAATTGAACGTTGACGTCTCATTACAAAAGAAATGGCAAACTACTTTTTGTAAAATTGCCTAGAAAACTAACCCAAGGTTGACACCACGTCCGCCAGAGGACATGTAACATTTATATATTGGTCAATTAATATCTAAATATTTACCGTTAGTTTTTGTAGGGATGAGGGATACAGTAAAATTCTGGTTTGAGGCCTAAACCAGTCCATTATATCACACATTCAATGAAGATGTCTTAAGTCACAAGTTGACTACAGTTGTCTATATACATATATATATATATATATATATATATATATATATATATATATATATATATATATATATATATATATATATATATATATATATATATATATGAACAAGCAAGCTGGAAAACATCTGATGGCTGTGGAAACGTGGTTTGTGAGAAGAATGCAAAGAATACCATGGAAAGACAGAAAAACCAATGACCAAGTCCTACAAGAAACAAATGAAAATCGTACACTTATTAGAGAAATTAGACACAGACAACCAAAATTTTTGGACATGTTATAAGAAGAAATAAATTGGAGAACTTGGTGACAACTGACAAGATCGAGGGGAAGAGAACAAGAGAAAGTCAGAGAAGTAAATACCTGGATGGCTTGGCAACCTGACCGGCATGGCACATGATGCATGGATGGATGGATGGATGGATGGATGAATGGATGGATGGATGGATGGATTAATGGATGGATAGCGTTTTGAGGCCTACTGGATATATGGTCAACACAAAACAACTCCCTTATCGAGAACCTACCGTGGGTATGTAAAATGTTCAATCACTCAATCATGTGCCATGCCGGAAAGCGTGGGCGGTCATGATTCGCCATTTCACTCGATCACCAGAGTCGTGGATCAGCTCAGTGTTCCTGTCTCGTCCATGCCATGTGGCCAAGCCATCCAGGTATTTTCCTCTCGGTCTTCCTCTTGGTCTGTTCCCTTCGATCTTGCCAGCTGTCACTAAGTTCTCCAGTCCATTTCTTCTCATAACATGTCCAAAAAATGTTGACTGTCTACGTCTAATTTCTCTAATCAATCTACGATTTTCATTTGTCTCTTGTAGTACTTGGTCATTGGTTTTTCTATCTGTCCATGGTATTCTTTGCATTTTCCTCAGAAACCACATTTCTGCAGCCATCAGATGTTTTTCTGCTTGACTGCACATTGTCCAAGTTTCACATCCATACAATAGAACAGGCTCTATGTACCCCCTCAACACTCTTTTTCTCGTTTCAATTGACATCATTTTATTGGTCAGAATGTTTTTCATCTTGCTAAAGGCTACTTTCGCAATGGCGATTCTTGTTCTAATCTCTTCAAGGCATCTGCCATCAGATGTTATGACTGTTCCGAGATAATTGAACCGATTCACTTGTTGAAGAATATTCCCATTTACTTGTATATTACATTGTGGTACTTCGTTCTTCCTAGTGACGACCATAACCTGTGTCTTCCTACAATTTAATTCCAACCCCAGCTGCTCACTGTGTACAACCACAGCGTCTACTAATTGTTGCAGATCCTGTGCATTGTCTGCAATCAATACTGTATCATCTGCATATCTAATGTTATTTATGTTTCGTCCTCCAATGCTGATTCCATTTAGGTCTTCTACATTTCTGAAAATATTTTCACTGTATAGGGAAAAAAGATCTGGAGACATTACACATCCCTGCCTAACACCTCTCTTAATAGGTTGGTATTGTCCTACTTCATTATCAATCCTTATGGCAGCTTGTTGTTTCCAATATATGTTTTTTATAAGTCTAATGTCTTTCCCATCAATTTGTAGATCTGCAAGCATATCCACAATGTTGACATGTCTAACTCTATCAAAAGCCTTTGTGTAGTCAATAAAGCAAAGATGTATATCCTTGTTTACTTCTAAAGCACGTTCAATAACTGTTCGCAGCATATACACAGCATTTACTGTACCCTTTCCTTCTACAAAACCACATTGTTCTTCCCCTATTTCAGGTTGTATTTTCTTCCTCACTCTTTGCATGATAATTCGTAACAAAATCTTTGTGATGTGACTCATTATACTAATTGTTCTATGTTGATCACATTCTAAGGCTCCTGATTTCTTTGGGATTGCAATAAATACAGAATTACATAATTCAGAAGGTATATCTCCAGTATCATATAATGTGTTCAGCAGTCTGGTGACTTGCTCTAGTCCAAATTCGTCTAGAGCTCTAATCATTTCTGTTGTGATGTTATCTGCACCGGGGGCCTTGCCAGCTTTCATATGCTTAAGAACATTTTGAACCTCCATCTTTAAAATTGCTGGTCCTTCATTATTAAATCTAATAGCATACTGTTCCTCTCTGTTATCATTATACAGGTCTTTCACATAATCTGTCCATACATGTAGAATCTGATCTTTTTCTATTATGACTTTGCCATCTTTAGTTTTTAGACAGCCTGTTGATGTACTTGTTCTTTTATTAGTAAGTTCCTGAATTCTTTTGTGCACTAATTTGGTATTTTGACTGTTGTGTTGTTTTTCAATTTCTAAGCACTTTTCCTCAAGCCATGATTCTTTTGCCTTCCTACATAATATTCTGACTTGTCTGTGAATTTCTTCATATTTGGCAGGATTATTTTTGTTGAGTCTTCTTGTTTCCATTAAGTGTAAAATTTCCTCTGTCATCCATTTCTTACGACCCACCTTCTTTAATTTTGGAATAGTTTTTTCTGCAGCCACATTGATTGAATTCTTTAACATTTCCCATTGATCATCCACATCCTGGAATAGGATCTTTAGATCAGACAATATTTCAAATCTGTTCTGTACTTCTATGTTGAATTTGTTTTGTATTTCCTTGTCATTACTCAATGTACACAAATCATATTTAGTGTTCCCTGTTGTATACTTGACTTTCTTCAACTTTATCCTCAATGTTCCTGTGAGTAGTCTGTGGTCACTATAACAATCAGCACTGGGAACTGTTTTTGCTACTGTTAGCGCGTTTCTAAATCTTCTGCTAATGAGAATGTAGTCAATCTGGTTTCTAATCCTGCTATCAGGACTCCTCCAGGTCCATAATCTTCTAGGGTGTTGCTTGAACCAGGTGTTTCCTACAATCATTTCCTGTTCTTTTACCCACTCTACGAGTCTGTATCCTCTTTCATTTCTCTCTCCTAAACCATAGTTTCCTACTGTGTATCTATCTTCTTGATTTCCTACTTTTGCATTGAAGTCCCCTATTATGATGTTTATTTCTGAATTTTTACATTTCTTTAAGGCAGACTCTATGTCATTATAAAATTCCTCTACACTATCTTCACTGGACTCTCCTGTTGGGGCATATACTTGAATAACATTTATGTTAAAAGGTCTGCCACTCAATGTTAGGTCCATCATATTGGTATAGACAGGGGTGCAGGGGGAATAGTTGGTCTGCCTTTTATTCCAGTAGCGAACGACGAAAGCCGGCAAGGAAGCCTGGTCCGACAGGGCTCAGGGGCTTTATTGTGCTAGCTCACATCTTGATAGAACCATTCGGTACTCAATTTGTGATGTGTGGTTAGTGTCACGAAAGATGTCTTCACTTTCTAAATCATTTCCTGGTACCTGTTCTAGGCTAGTTCTACCTGGAACCCCATGCTAAGGTTTGTTTGAAATCCTGGCTTCGATTGGGATTCGAACATATGACACTAGCGGTCGGCAAGAGTACTTTCCCCTGCGCTACGTCAGCCTACTTTGCTATGTAATCTACTCTATAATTACATATTATTAGTAAAATACGCGACGAGGTGTGTAGAGGGTGAGTTGAAACGTTAGGGTATGCAAATAAAATAGTGCATGTCCTCTGATGGGACGTTGCAACCAACCCAACATTTATTGACTGTTCATGATTTACCAGGTAATTTTACGTTCAGTTGTTTGTCATTGCTTTCTGCACCAGAGGTTAACATTTAAGTCTAACTGACCGGATGTGAAATAACCAATTATTCTGAGGTCAGCAGTTACAGTGTATGGCGATGCGCGTTAAACTTCTCAGTCATGCGGACCCCTGTGTCACAGAAATCTAGACACAGCTTTAGATTCTTAGTAAGCGAAAGAATGTTTTTAAACATCACCACATGCATCATCATCACCATCATCATCATCACCATCATCATCATCATCATCATCATCATCATCATCATCATCATCATCATCATCATCATCATCATCATCATCATCATCATCATCATCATCATCATCATCATCATCATCATCATCATCATCATCATCATCATCATCATCATCATCCGAGCCTTTATGATGATGATCATCATAATCATGCCGATAAGCCTGCAGGATTATCTCACACTATAATCTACACAGATGGATCAGTGGTGAAAAACAGACGTAATGGCTTGGGTTTCATAGTGAAACCTAATGAACTATGCTTGAAAAAGGAGAGTCTGGCATTTGAGATTACAACCTCCAGCAAGAGAATGGAGGTGGAAGCAGTAACAGCCCCTTTTTGATGGTTGGAGGAGACCGCTGCATACACATTGTATTCTTTATGGACTCACGGAGTACGCTTAGTAAGGTGGAGAAAGGAAATGTTTCGCCTAGAATGGCTTGCCTCGCTTCAGAGGTCACAGATTGTGAGAATTGTATGGATTTTCTGCCCTGGTCATGCTGAGATGCAGGATAATGAACAGGCTGATAGGCTGGCAGGGAATGTAACTCTCGGTGGTAGATTACCTATGGACAAGGCAGAGGTGGTCGTGCGAGTGTGGGACCAGGTGGAGAAAGCGGTAGAACAGACTCCAACCGTAAGTGGAGAGAATTATATGGCGGGGGAGCGGCAGTGGCGCTGGACGAATCTCAAAACTAAGATGGAAGACCCCCGGGAAGATTAACCCGGTCAACAAATGCCCACAGAAGTCGGATGTGTCGGCCTAACGGCGCAAGAACGTAGCTCTGCTGTAAACAGGCACAACGCAATCACATCCGAAAAAAAAAAAACTCCGGATGATCGCAGAAGAAGAAGAAGATGGAAGACCAGGAGCACTTTCAATCAGAAGACAGTTGGAACCATTAGCAGTATGAATTTTCTTTAGCTGTTGAACAAGGGAACGGGGCGAGAGTGGGAATGTCCTGAGTGCATTTATGTCATTTCTTAGCTCAACTCTAGTCATCTCAACTCAACTCAACTCACACTATAACGTTAAATAAATTTGATCCTAGCTGGTGTTGCGGAGTTCGTGCACAAGCGCTGAGATCTGATGCAGCGGCATACACATATAGTTGAATAAGAAGGGGAAAGCATGGCAAACGTATAGGTACAATCATTGGGAGTGAAACCTGGACAGACACATCATTGCCGCCTTCGAAGGAAAGAGAGGAGATATGATAACTAACCCTTATGGGAGCAGAGAGCAGGAAAACGTACTTACGGATGGCTGCTGCATTGGAGTATTAAGCACTCATGGGAATGCCTAATGTACAGTGACGTCGTTTGACATTGTATAATCTAACATACCATAACATAGCATAACACAATAACCAGATTATTGTCCCTATTACACCATTCGACCAGGTCATTTAGTTACTTATAACTCTCTCTCTCTCTCTCTCTCTCTCTCTCTCTCTCTCTCTCTCTCTCTCTCTCTCTCTCTCTCTCTCTCTCTCTCTCTCTATATATATATATATATATATATATATATATATATATATATATATATCTTCTTATATATAACATAGGATCTCCGTCTGTATGTCTGTATGTATGTCCTTTATGCGTTCGCGAACGGCCCATACGATTGAGATGAAATTTTCTACACGCCTTCCTTTCATCCCAGCGCAGCCAACTGTGATATTTTTTTAGTGTGAAATCGGCTGCTTACTTAATATTATTTAATTTTTCATTTTACATTATAATCTTATATACAGCGAGGGGACTTAACTCTTATAAAAAGTTATTTCAAGGGGCATAACTTTTAATAACTTTTCTGTATACCTTATAGTCATATTGTTGCATCGTTTTCAAAGATTTATAAACTCTTTGTCTATAGTTATTTACCGGCATATGAGTTATAATAAATAATGATACAAACTTTAAGGCATTTTCAAAGTTTTCATAAAAATAATGCATAATGCATAACATTGTAACTCATCTTTTTATGTTTAAGAAGTTATCTACAGTCATGCAGATGATTAGAAACAGTTTTCATTAGAAATAATGGATGGTGTGTGGAAGGACATTCTTTTAAGTTACTTTTTGTTGTTGTATGAATTTAATGAGACGCTACTCGCCAGGAGCTGGGCGAAGCCACGCCGGGTCAGATAGATAGACAGACCCACCTTTTCGCTGCAGTTATCTACAGGCATATGCGTTATAATCCTCCTCCTCCTCTACCCTCCTCCTCCTACCCTCTTCCTCTTCCCCTCCCCCCTCCATCCTCCTCCTCCCTCTTCCTCCTCCCTCTTCCTCTCCTTCCTCCTCCTCCTCCTTCCTCGCCCTCCTCCCTCCTCCTAATCACTCCTCTTCCTTCCTCATCCCTTCTCCTCCCTTCTCCTCCTCCTCCCACGTCCTCCCCCTCATCCCTCCTCCTCCTTCTCCTCCCTCTTCCTCCTCCCCCTCCCTCCTCCTCCCTCTCATCCTCCCTCCTCCTCCTCCCTCCACATCCCTCCTCCTCCCTCCACATCCCTCCTCCTCCCTCTTCCTCCTCCTTCTCCCTTTTCCCTCCTCCTCCTCTCTCCTCCTCCTCCTCCATCTCCCTCCTCCTCCCTCTCCTCCTCCCTCCTCCTCCTGCGTTCTTCTTCTCCCTCCTCCTCCCTCTTCCTCCTCCTCCCTACTCCTCCTCCCCCTCCTCCTCCTGCTCCCTCATCCTCCTCCTTCCTCATCCTCCTCCTCTCTGCTCCTCCTCTCTCCTCCTCCTAATCCCTCCTCCTCCCTACTATTCCTCCCTACACCTCCTCCTCTTCCCTCCTCCTCCTCTCTCCGCCTATCTCTTCCTCCCTCCTACTCCTCCCTCCTCCACCTCCCTCTTCCTCCTCCCAGCTCCTACTCCTCATTTTTCTTCTTCTTCTGCTGCTGCTGCCGCCGCTCCATTTACCCAAGTTAATTGTTGGGGGAATATGTAAAGATCTTTCAAGTGCTCTTTCTAATGCTTTTTATAAGTTGGTCTTCGTTTATCTAAGGTTGTTCTAACTGCAACCAATAAATGATTAGACAGACAGACAGACAGACAGACAGACAGACAGACAGACAGACAGACAGACAGACAGACAGACAGACAGACAGACAGACAGACAGTCGGGAACGGGAACTTATATGACTACTTATATGAATTAAATGAGATGCTCCCAATCAGGGGCTGGGCGAAGCCGGGCCGGATCAGACAGACAGACAGACAGACAGACAGATAGATAGTCGGGAACGGGAGCTTATATGACTACTTACATGAATTAAATGAGATGCTCCACACCAGGAGCTGGGCGATGCCGGGCCGGGTCAGACAGACAGACAGACAGACAGACAGACAGACAGATAGACAGACAGACAGACAGACAGTCGGTAACGGGAACGAGAACTTATATGACTACTTATATGAATTAAATGAGATGCTCCCCACCAGGGACTGGGCGAAGCCGGGCCGGGTCAGCTAGTGTATATATATATATATATATATATTACATTGGCACTTGCCGTCTTGACAGACGATAGTTTGTGCTTTAAAAAGGCATAATAACTTTTAACTATGGCGGTAGCGAGTGTGACTGATAAGGCCAATTTGCGCTGTAAATGTCCGTTCACAGTGGGTGCATGTGAACACGTGGTCATTTCCACCATCATGCACCATCTTACGTCTCAAACGCTTGGTGTGTGACTTTTCTGCAATAATTTTCTCCTTTGACTTTATTCCATTTCTGATATTTGCCCTCCATGCAACACGTTTAGCGGCGACTTGCTCCCAATGTGCATTATCAATGCCTGTATCAATCATGTCCCGCTTACACACATCTTTGTATCGTAGTAGAGGCCGACCCTGAGATCTCTTACCCATCTGTAATTCACCAAAAAAGATATCCTTTGGTATTCTACCATCATCCATCCGCCTAAGATGTCCTATCCATCTAAGTCTACGAAGACTGAGCATGGAATAAACTGTCACACAACCTGATCTTTCCAATACTTCAGTATTTGTGATTTTGTCTTGCCACTTAATACCAAGAATTCTTCGCAGACACCGCATATGAAAGCTGTTTAAATTGTTCTCTTGGTGTGAGTAAGTTGTCCAGGTTTCACTGCCATAGAGAAGAGTACTAAGGACACAGGCTTGATAGACAAGGACTTTTGTTTTGGCAGTAAGCTTCCTGTTCTCCCAGACTCTTTTTCTTAACCTGTTCATTGTTGTTGCTGCCTTACCAATCCGGATGTTGATTTCCTGATCTAGGGCTAATTTGCTATTTACCACCGATCCTAGATATGTAAAATGATCTACTATCTCTAGTTCGGCGTCGTCAATAAAGATTGATGGTACCCCATGTGCACCTTGTGACATAATCTGTGTCTTCTTTTTGCTAATTGTTAAACCAAATTCAGAACAAGCATTGGAGAATGCAGATAGTAGACATTGCAATTCTTCCTCAGAGTGGGTCGTAACTGCAGCATCATCTGCAAAAAGCAACTCTCTGATCAGTACCCTCCTAATTTTGGTCTTAGCCTTCAATCTCTGAGCATTGTAGAGGCCGCCATCTGAGCGTGAGTGAATGTATATACCACCATCCTGATCACGAAATGCATATTTCAGTAGAAGTGAAAAGTATATTCCAAAGAGGGTGGGAGCTAGTACACAACCTTGCTTAACTCCACTCTTGATTTCAAATTCTTCAGAAGTTGCACCATCAAACTTGATTATACCCTTCATGCCTGTGTGGAACGATTCCACAATAGACAGAAGAGTTGGTGGGCAGCCAATCTTCTTTAGTGCCTTGAACAGACCCTCACGACTGACCAAATCAAATGCCTTTGTGAGGTCGATGAAGGCAATAAACAGTGGTTGATTCTGTTCACGGCATTTTTCTTGCATTTGTCGCAATGAGAATATCATATCAGTGGTAGACCGGTTCTGTCGAAAGCCACACTGTGATTCGGGGTAGACTTGATCTCCTAGGACTTGAAGTCTGCGCAGAACAATTCTGGCAAATACTTTTCCAACAATACACAGAAGTGAGATACCCCTATAGTTGTTGCAGTCGCTCCGATCGCCCTTGTTCTTGTACAGTGTTATGATGCTTGAATCTTTGAAATCCTGTGGGACTTGTCCTTCACGCCAGCATAGCTCTATTAGCTGGTGGATCTGTATAGTGAGTGTGTCTTGCCCACTCCTGATAACCTCTATTGGAATCCCATCCTTACCTGGAGCCTTGCCAGATGCAAGTTCATTTATAGCACACTTAACTTCTGTTATGGTGGGAAGTGTGTCCAGGTGGTCAAGATTTGGTAGAGCCTCTATGGCGTTGAGGGCATTATCCGCTAGTTTGGTCTCACTTGAGTAAAGCTCCAAATAGTGCTCTACCCATCTGTCCATCTGCTGTTTCTTATCAGTGATGACTTCTCCAGTCAAGGTTTTCAATGGTGCACTTCTTTTGATCACTGGACCACAGGCTTTCTTTATTCCTTCATACATGCTTCTTATGTCTCCCTTATCACTTGCGATTTGAATGGACTCACATAACTTGATCCAATAATCATTTGCACACTGCCTGGCAGCCTTTTGCACATCCTTCCTAGCTTGCCTTAGCTCACTCAGAGTGTTACGCGTTGGTCTTTCCTTGTTTCTTAAGAGAGCTTTCTTCTTCTTATCAATCAAGGGCTGCAGAGTCTCGCTGTTGGCCGCAAACCAGTCCTGCCTCTTATGATCCACAGTGCCGTAAACCTTTACGGCAGTTTTACAAAGAGTTTCCTTAAGTTTATTCCATTTATCATTTACTGTACAATTTTCTGGTGTATCAGTGAAAGCGTCTTCAAGTTGCTGTTGAAACTGAAAGCACTTTTCAGGATCATGAGTGTTAATAATATTAATCCTGGGGCTAGATTTGTGTTTAGCTGTGTAGATTCTCTTTGGTCTCAGTCTAACCCTTGCAACAACCAAAGAATGATCCGTATCACAGTCAGCACTGTGGTAACTACGAGTCAATGATATATGGTTCAGATGTTGTCTCCGTGTGATGATGAAGTCCAGCTGGTGCCAATGGCCGGATCTTGGATGTTTCCATGTGACCTTATGCATCTCTTTTGTTTTAAAAAAAGAGTTTGTAATACATAGGTCATTACTGGTGCAATGCTCCAGCAGCCTTTGCCCATTTTCATTCATGCGACAGATGTTGTATTTTCCAAGGCACACTGGCCATGAACTCGAGTCCTTGCCCACACGAGCATTGAAATCACCGAGCATATAAATGTAGTCGGATTTTGGAACTGCCTTGATCACAGAGTCTAACTCCTCATAGAACAAATCCTTCACATCATCAGAGGAATCGAGTGTCGGTGCATATGCAGTAATAATGGTGGCAAACCCACAAGAGGTTGCCAGGCGCAGGGATAATAGTCTTTCATTTCCTCCTGCTGGAATTTCAATCATTCCCAGTAGCGAATTCTTCACTGCAAAGCCCACACCGTGTTGCCTTTTTTCTGCCTGCCCTTTACCCTTCCAGAAAAAGGTGTAGTTGTTTTCCCTGAGTGACCCTTCCTCAGCGAGGCGAGTCTCCTGCAGGCCAGCAATATCAATGTTAAGACGATTGAGTTCGGCATCAATCACAGCCGTTTTTCTCACATCGTCAATATTGGTCAAGTCAGTGGAAAATCCTGGACACATGGTTCTCACGTTCCAGGTTGCAAGCCGTAGCTTGAGGTTTCTATTTATATTTTTGTTTGTACCTGGTGCATTGGTTTTACAGCCTGCGATTCAGATTTTGTCCTAGCCCCAAGCACCCATTGAAGCAGGCAGGCTGTGGCGGATCAGCACCCAATTGGCTGGGGGCTGCCCAGCTTGAGGCGGGCGGTAGCTGATCAGTGACACCTATAGGTGTCTCCCACCGTCAGAGGCAACGTGTGGCGCCCCATGTCTACGCCAACTGACAAGGACTTATAACCCGTAACAGTTGCCTCTCGCTTTGATTCCGAGACCAGTTAAGACCAGGGATGGAGTTATTGCCTCTCCATAGCACAAAGCCTGGGCTAAAATATAGAGATCATGTGTTGCCCATGCAGCATGATCCCTCTCTCGGCCTGCCTAGTTCACTCCAGAGGAAAGGTAACACCCCTACATCTGGAACAAGACAAGCTGCAGAAGCTGCCGGATCAGCAAAGCAATGCTCTAACTGTCCGCCTGTCGGAGCTTCGATCCTAGACCAGTCGCCAACCAAGGCTTAGGGCCTGGTCTGCCCTGCCATGACAATTTTGTCTTTAGCTTGCATTTCCTCGCACCAGGGTAAGGCTTGTACCCTCCCAATTGCGCTCTTCCGCCCGAAGCCGTTGGCACAATGTGGGGTGTCGGGTTTGGTAAGCGCCGCCCAACGTTCGGCGCTAACAGAAACCAGGTAGTACCGTCTACTGTTATACGGTAGCTCAGTCATATCTGACTAAGACCTGACTGCAATATATATATATCACCATGTTTGCCAGCTGTTATAAAATGTTCAAGTATATTTCTATATACAACGTGACCAAACAATCTGGATTGCCTTCATCTAATTTCTATATTCGTTTTGCTATTTTATTTTACTTCCTGAAGCCCCATTTGTTTTGTATGTTTGTTTATGGTATTCTTTCCCCCTCCCTCTACCTCCCACGAAACCACATATCTGATACCATCTATTTCTCTGCTTATTTTCTTGATATCCAGGACTCACATGCACCAAAAGTAGATTTTAACTCTGTATATCTCAATTAATTGTTATTTTAATTCCTGATACCCTATTGAGTTGTGCTTTAAAATGATAAGTATTTGAATACAAAGGGGTTCTATTTTTCGTTCGCTTGAAACTGGCTGTCTATATCTGCAATATTGTCTCTGGTATACGATCCACTGTCTTGTTTTGTTCGCTCTGTAGTCCAAAAAGTTTATTTTGCACTGTTATTTCTCTAGGCCATAAAGTTTGCCTTGACATGTCATATTCGGGGCAGTCTCGGGGTATGTGATCTGCTGTCTATGGCGCCAATCCATATGTGCACATGGCTGATTTGCCAATCTTAAATTGTGTATTCATGAGGTTGCGTAATCAATTGCGTCCTGCTCTGAGACGCAGAATAATGATTTGTTCGGTATTGTCTATAAAATGGTAAATGTCTTGTGCTGGTGGCAATGGTTTTCTGACTGATATGATAATTCTATTCTATATGTGGTATACGGCAAAGACGTTGCATTTATAACACTTCGAAAGAAAAAAAATCACTTAAAATAATCGACACAGCTTATGTAACAACTGTATGCGACAGAAGCTATTAATAAAAGTACATTATATTTGCAGAAACCATACACATATTGTATGTGCTTTAGAAAGGCCTTTGTCGGGAATCAGATGGGCAATCTAAATGGAGGAAAGCCTAAAAACACACGGATAAAAGCTGTAAAATCATAAATAAATCATATGGGGAGGATATGGACGTAAGTGCACGGGGCAGCTAAAGATAGAAAGGCTTTGAATGAGTTGGCTGAGGGCCTATACATTATTGGGAGACACACAGTAAAATAAGAAGAATATGAGATTGTGTGTTTTAATACACACAGGTGAAATTACATACCCGTTTTCACACCCGAAAACTCAACGAAATGATTACTGTAGACATCAGAACACATCCCATGTTATCGGACCTAAAAATGACGATTAAAATAGCAACGCTGTAATTGACCAAGCGTGTCGTAAGAGTCCGCTAAGCATGGCAGGATTAGAACTTGACTTTTTCTTCACGAAAACAACAGCTTAGCTGGAAAATCCAACCCGCTATGAAAATTTAATTTGTAATAGTAGAGCATTGGATAGATGAAGGCTTATGCTTCACTGGGGGTATAAATGCATCGGAAAAGATACCGATGCCTATACACATATATCATAATAAGAGCGTCATAAATGTAAAATAGTGAGATATAGTAAGACTCATGTTTACTCACAAATATTTAGTAAAATACGCGGCAATCATGGTTATAAAAATACAGATATTCTATGCACGCCTGCTAAACAAGGCTCTTGATCTTCGGTCCAGACAAATGTGACCCGAATAAACGTGAGCACATATTTTAATGTTTACAGCATCTGATTGCCCGTGGGGCTTCCAAACAATCGATTTTTGAAGTTTCTATGGCAACTAGATCGATCAGAAGCTCTGATACACGCGCCTGCCCAGTGCTTGTTTTACTAACACGGCTCTTGGAATAATAGTTCTGGCTAGCTGAAGAGGCTCTATGCGTGGTGAGACGTCAAACTGAGACCTGTTGTGTTAGGGGACGCCTCGTCTGACACGATATGATGGTGTCCATGGCATATTTGTTATGTGATATCATCTTAACTCTTGCATGTTTCTCGGATAATCTGATCAAAGATGGGGTTCATATGAGGGTAGGCGTATAAGGATAGAGGAGGGTAGCATAACAGACAGAAATGTGGATAGGAATGTAGGCAGTCAGAGATAGAGAGATAGACGTAATAACAGAGAGACAGGAAAAGAAACAAACAGACAGATGAACAGACTGACTGAATGAGAGACGGGCGGACAAACAGACATATAGGCTGAGCGACACACATACACACACACACACATACA
>OY992887.1:39820991-39958491 GCA_963921405.1 Cepaea hortensis | reverse complement strand
TGCATCGCCTTTATCGCGCCATTTAAACACTTTTCCTCCATTTAGTAAAATGTTTATGTTGTTGAAAGCGTTTCTTATTCTTCTGGTTGATTGTTTCTATTGAACATATCGTAACCCTTGCGATGACAATATTTTCTCCAGAAGTTATGAAATTTTAGTTGTTACAGTTTTAGCTGCTGTAAGACGATTTATTCCATTGTAAAAGATAGTAAAAGGCTGTGGCACTGTAATGCGATGGACAGAAAAATTGTATGTGAAAGTAAAGCGCTAATCAATGCCAGAATCTGTATTATTGTCTTGACAGATATTGAAACAATCAGACTAGTCTTAGGCAGCTGTAATCCGGATCAGACATCCTCCATCAACACCGTGTCTTTGAAGCACAAGGCTATATTTGGCTCAGCCCTCGGGTGGTGACGATGACGGCGTTTTAAACAATACACTACTCGTTTTTTGTAATCATAGTTTATTATACCAAATTTTATTGAAATAATTAATCCCTGACTGGTCCAACTAAGGGCCTGTGGGTAGCGTGCGGCCTTCAATGCCACATGTCCTATTGAAATTATACATAGCCCTGCCCCGATTCTATCCAAGACACTGAAAACATTATTTATCCGTCCACTTTGTTCTATACTGAAACAATTTGCTGTATCAACACACATTCTCACGGCTGCGTGTTTGTTCATCGCAGAGTGTCTTTATTATCTGTATTAAGTGGAATGAGAAGCTATATTATTTTATTGTTGTCCAAAATCGTCAGGGGCGGGTAACCTTTTTTCTGCCAATAGCCATTTGCATATTTATAACATCCTTGGCGGCCATGCATAAGTTTTCATTGCTTATGTAACATGTAACACGTAACAGCATTCTTGGTCACGTAATGAGAAGAGATGCATTAGAGAGCATCATGGCGACTGGAAAGATCATGGATAAGAGGCAGGCCAAGAAAAATGATGCTGGGTGAGTTGGCATTGGGGAATATCATCAGCAAAGTTGATACAAAACACCAAAGACCGAGATATTTACTGATTTATTTATTGATTTAGGAACCGACATCAAAGCATTCGGGGCATTCCCATAAGCGCTCCGTCCCCATCCTCAGAAGCCAGCGAAGATTTCCAACCCCAATAGTACCAGTAGCAATCTGATTATATGTGCGTCTCGCCTTTCCTCTAAGCGTCGAGCATCGGCCAGATCCCCTCGTCACACCACGCTGTCGCATTCTTGCCAGACCATGGTGATCCATTTGATCCTCCAATGTGTACACGTGCTCCCACAAGGCCGCAACCACGTCTGCCTTATCATGCATCAATACTCCACCAAGTTTTGCAGAGCCAGCCAATCTGTTTGCCTGTTCATTCCCCAACACACCAGCATGCCCCGGAGAAAATATCCAGACGAAGCTTGCCACACGTGACTTCTGAAGCGAAGCAAGCCACTCGGCAGGAAGCTTGCCAGTCCTCACCCTACTCAGCATGCTTTCTGAGTCAGTTACAATCACGATGTGTGTGTGTGTATCGTATTCTCCATCCAGCGGAAAGCTGCACTGCCTGCCTCCACCTCCATTCTTAAGCCAGATGTTGTGGTATCATATGCCAGACTCTCCTGCACCAAAAGTCGACCAATTAGCCTTTGCCAAGAAACCTCAGGCAGCACCTCTCAACACCGAACCATCTGTGTAGATAATCACATCACCCGGGCGAGCATTATCCTGAATGAGTTGCTGGATTTATACTTCCGTGGCCCCTGCTGGTCACTCCCTGCACTCCCAGCTCAATGTGATTATAACGCTGCACAAGTCTGACTGCTCCGCTGGCACTCTGACCGACTCCTCTCCTCGCCTAATGTTCTCCAAGGGGCACACCTGTCTGATCGTATCCTCCGCCTGAGCCATCCATGATTTCCCTCTTATCAGTCGCTGGCCCTTAACTGCGTCCAGCGCCTCATGCAACGGGTGATCTGTGTCAGAAGCGAGATATGTGGAGAGACATGAACGCCTACGCCAGCTGACAAGGCATTTGATACTGATGATGTAACATTTATGGAACTCACATAGTGAGAGGTTGTTGTACCTAGATTTCAGCACCTCATCGCTTTGCAGCTTAATGATTTCGTATTGTAAGCTATCCGGCATATCAGATGATTCCACAATAAACAGTATAGCAAAGTTGTTCATTTCCATTTGATTACTTTTCACGTCCTTAAATCTTTCACTAAATTCCCCAGTCCCGTACATTTACTAGCATAGTCAAGTGCTGTAGAAGGCTTTTTCATTTCAGAGTAGAGAAATGCGCCGTGTTATTACTTTAGATTTGCACTTTCTACAGCATTAAGATAGCTTCACATGATTTTACATTTGTAAGCAGGGTACATCGAGTCTGAATGGACCCTGTCAAGCCCTGTCACAAACTAAACACCTTGAGACATCTCATCTCATCGTGTTTCGCTTGTACATTGCGGTGTCAAGGTGAAGTATAAAGAGCGGGAGAGTTCCCGCTTATGGGCTTCATGTATCGATATTCTCATGGACTCTGTTATTCCCTGCATCCATCGTTTACGTGGCTGGCCTTATAATATAATTCTTGCAAGCCGTCACGTCGCTGTTAATATCCCCCCCCCCCCTTTCCCAGTTTACGACAACAACAATAAACAGCAACGATATACTCATTTTCAGTTTGGACAACGGTTAAATCTACAATCACTCCAAGTTAGAAATAGCACGGATCTCGAATCAGGACAAGGATGTGCTAAAGATAGTATAAAAGGATTTCGGGATTGGTCATGACGTCATAACCAAAGGAGGGACGAAAAAGGCTTTAAAAATGGCTTACAAGCCGGCAGAGATTTCGTATGTACACCAACCCGAACTCGAGGCAGAAGAAGGGCCACTGTGACTGATGGCATGGCAGTATCTACAACATCAACACTGAAAGATAATATCTAGTTGTGAGAAGAAACAAAATACGAGCCTATAAGCAGCCAGAGAACTTAGAGGAAAAATCCGAGCCTAGGATCCTACAATCGGTGGTCGTCGTGTTTGAAGTCATTCAAACATAATGAAGGTAATAACAATTTCTTATTACGGTAGTAAATGCCCCTTTTCCAGAAGCTGGTAAGGTGATGTGATAGGACCATGTGGTTAGTCCTTAAGAACTTATTTTGGGAGAGAATAAATATTATATTCAGTTATCGTAGTTTATGGATAAACTGTACACTAGGATAAACCATAGTGATTTTGTTTGGTCTTCTAGTTAAACAACTTATTTAATATATAAGCATTATACCTAGGTTGTACCTTTTTACTTCTTAAGTAGTTAAACTAAATCAGCAATGATTTAGGAGTATATGATTAACGTAGTATTTAGTAGGCTAAAATAATTAGTTCAGTAATGAGGAGCTATGTTAAGTTTACAAGCACTAGTAGGAGAAATTAGTGTAATTTGTAATAGAAAAAGAATATGAGCACATGGTATGATAAATATGTTTCCCATATTTATGTGCAGCGAGTGGCCAGCAGGGGCCACAGAAGTGGAAATTCAGCAACTAATTCAGGATAATTCTCGCCCTGGTGAAGTGATTATCTACACGGATGGGTCGGTGTTGAGAGGTAGGAGAAGTGCCTGGGGGTTCTTGGCAAAAGCTAATGGTCGGCATTTGGTGCAGGAGAGCCTGGCGTATGATAACACAATATCTAGCTTAAGAATGGAGGTGGAGGCGGTCAGTGCAGCTTTCCGCTGGATAGAGAACACGATACATACAAACATTGTGATTGTAACTGACTCAGAATGCATGCTGAGGAGGGTGAGAACAGGCAAGCTTCGTGCAGAGTGGCTTGCTTCGCTTCGGAGGTCACGGGTAGCAAGCAACACCTGGAACTTTTCTCCTGGGCATGCCGGTGGGCTGGGGAATGAACAGGCAGACAGATTGGCTGGCTTGGCAAAACTTGGTGGAGTATTGATGCATGACAAAACATACGTGATTTCAGCCTTGTGGGAGCACGTGTACACCTCGGAGGAGCAAATGGATCACCATAGTCTGGTAAGAATGAGGCAGCGAGGTGTGTCGAGGGGATCTGGCCGAAGATCGACGCTCAGAGGAAAGGTGAGGCGGACATATAATCAGATTGCTACTGGAACAATTAGTGTTGGAACTCTTCGCTGGCTGCTGAGGATGGGGACGGAGCGCTTATGGGAATGTCCCGAATGCTGTGATGTCGGTTCCTAAATCAATCAATCAATCAATCCCATATATATCATATAATCTTGTGTATTTGGTGAAAGCATGTATGTGGTGAATCAATTGTGATTTCATTGGAGTTACATCTGTGAATTTATCATTTGTGAGTCATATAAGTATGCCTAATTATCATCCATGCAAATATGATTATGATGTGTGATGAATGATGGTGGAATGAGTGAGGTTCCATGATGATTTCATTGGTGGTGAATATATGAGTTTATAATTTGTAAATCACATAAATAAGAAAACTTATCATACATGCAAATATGATTAGAATTTCTGACGAATGACTGTGGATTGAGCGAGGTTCCAATATGATTTCATTGGCGTTGCATATGTGAATTTATCATGTATAAATCACATCAAGATGCCTAAGTATCATACTTGCCAATATGGTTATGATTTCTGATGAATTAATGTGAATTGAGTAAGGAGAAGAGACATATTGAGAAGGAGTTGATGAATCAATCAATTAATCTCATGATACAGGAACTGTGATGTATAATGTCCTATCTATCAGAAGAGAACATGTTAATAATAACCCACACACTAATTACTAATTTAGTGCACTCCTAAGCATGACACAACTCTATAGTCCAAATAACTCAGGTTACAATCATATAGTTTTGTGCCTTGAATGATGATAATGATAATGATGATGATGATGATGATGATGATGATGATGAGGATGATGATGATGATGATGATGATGATGATGATGATGATGATGAATGGGGTAAAGGTACAGTACATACACGGTGAAGAGGAGATAATATATTCCCCTTGAAACTTTTGACTAGAAAGAATTCACCTGAATGTTATACAGGAGATGATAGCATACTGTACTTATATTGTTTATAAGCAAATACTCATTGCAAGGGGGAATGGATTTAAAATACTAAATGTATGAGACCTTTTTCTTTAATGAGAGTATATCTAGAGAAAATAATTATGCACAGAGAATGGTGAACATATTTGTCAAATTCCAATTCGATCAAGGTATTACTCAACCTGGAGACCATGTATGACAGGCGTGGGTGAAGATGGCACTGCGTAACGGCTAGTCTAAACCTTGAGCGGCCTATAATAAAGGATTGGGTGGAGATAAACCATTATGGGGTTGATAACTATTTGAGAACACCAAAACCCTTTTCCTCTACTGTTTAATTTTCCCTAGGATCAAAATTCTCTTTATTGATTTTACTTGTTTTTTTTTTCTTGAAAGTGTACAGCGTTCCATTTCTGATGTTCGTATTTATGATATCAGTAGATATATGTTTGATGCTGGAATTTCAGGTAGTGGCTAGATCCATCTAGATCCAGACCTGACTGTTGAGTGAAGCACCTTGTTGAGTGAAACCCCCAGATAGAGTGACGCACATCGTTTGAGTGATGCCCTTTGATAGTGTAGTGCAGAAAGCTATTCAACTGCAAGAGTTCCCTCTACCCATGTAGGACAGGTAACATAGATAATTTATCCTTGAACCTGAAAGGGGAGAACTGGAGCCAATATTCTGCTCAGACCTGGACCAGATCAAATCTAAGAACAAGTAACATAGATGTTGTCACTGATTGCTTGCCGCAGGGATTCACAAACCTGGAAGTGGAGAAACCGAAGTGCATACATTTTTTTTCTTTCTGATTACACATATACCGGTAGAAGATGAGCAGTAAATGTAATAGAGAGACAGATATATAGCTGGTGGTATGGATATTATATTTGGCACATCAATGATATATGTATAGTTATAAATATATATGTATATGACCTTTTTGTATTGAATTGGATTGTGTGTTTTTTTATGTAATGATCAATTGCACGGTTTATGTTTATTAATTATAAAATTGAGGTCATGCCATCTATTGACTGTTTTTCTTGTCGTAGTTAAGTTGTGTAATTAAAACAAACCCTCAAGTGAGAAATTAAAGGTTAACTTAATTAGAACGGGCAGGATCACATTGGGAACGAGGAACTTGATTGTCCTCTATCTCTTTAAGATTGTCCTAAAAACATCCGACAGGCCTCTTCCCCTGCTTCCATCTGGTCTGTAATCATTGGTTGTTGTGGTATACTGTTCTTTGGTAAAATACTTGCATGGCCAAACCATTTAACTTGTTGCCTTCTAATAAAAGTTGGGCAGCTATAACCCCTACTTTAGTCCTGATTTCTTCATTTCTGATCTTATCTCTTCTTGATGCATTGAGTATTTTTCTCAGGAATCTCATTTCTGTTGTTGTGATTTTTCTTGTCTCTTTTTCTGTCATTGTCCAGGTTTAGCATTGGTAACATAGAGTTGGTAGGAAAATTGTGTTGTAAAGTGCTTTCTTAATAGTTATTGATACATGTTTGTTCTTTAGTATTGGTGCCATTTGTCCAATGAGTTGGTTTGACTTATTGCATCTATTTTTGATCTCGTCTTCTAATTTGCCATTTGATGAAATTATACTTCCTAGGTACTTGAATCTCTTTACTTGTTTCAAGGGATATTCGTTTAGGTAAATTGTTGCTGTATTTTCTTCTTTATTTATAGTCAATACGTCCGTTTTATTTGTGCTAATTTTCATGTTATGTTCCCTACACATTTCGTTTAGACTATTCACGTGGTCTTGTAATTCAGCTTCTGATTATTCCATTAATGTTTGGTCGTCCGTAAACAGGAGTTCTCTAATGGTGTAATTTGCAGATGGTTCTTCTTCTATGTTCTCATCATATGGTGTTCTTGCGGTCTCTGTTTAGCTAGTTTCTTTACATAATTTGTCAATATATGTTATGAACAAGAGAAGGGACATGACACAACCTTGTCGCACTCCGGATCTTATGGTGAAGGGTTCTAAGTGTCCTCCAGGTGCTCTCACTATGCATTCACTGTTGTTGCTAAGCTTCTACATAGGTTTGTAAGATGTGTACTCACTCCATATTGTTTAAGGACTTTCAACAGCTAGTTTCCATATACTCTATCGAGTGCCCTTTCTTGGTCTACAAAGGCTAAGTAAAGTGTTTCTTTGAATTCGATTGATTTTTTTATAATTTGCCTAAGAGCAAATGTGGCATCTATGTATCCTTTGTCTTTTTCCTACATCCAAGTTGTGTTTCACTTAGCAGGGATTCTATAGTAGTTCGTAATCTTTTCTCAAGAATATTGCAAATTATTTTTCCAGTATGACTCAAAATGGAAATGCCTCTGCATTGTGTGCAGTCTCTTTTGCTTTTTTTTTTTTTTTTTTTTTTTTTCAAATTGGAATAATTATGGCGTTTTCTCAGTCTCGTGGTGTCTGTTGTTCTACCCAAACATGGTTGAATAGTCTATGTAGCCATGCTGTTCCTACTTCTTTTTGTGCTTTAATTACTTCATTTGGTATTTCATCTTGCCCTGGTGATTGTTACAATGGGGCTAGTTTGACGGCTTCTATAATTTCTTCTTTCAGTATGTCTGGTTCTAGTTCTTGAGGTTTCTTGAATTCCTGTGACATCTGATGGGATGTTGAGAAGTTGTTCGAAGTACTGTTTCCATTTTATTAGGATTTGTTTTTGTTGACTTATTGTTTCTCCATTTTCGCTGTTAATTATTTTAATTGGGTCAGAGGGTTCTCCTCTGATTCTCATTGCACTTATCTTGTTGTAGAAGTTTCTAGTTGCCTCCTTGTAGCTTTTTTAAAGGGTTTCTCCATACGTCTCCCAGTCTTTTTGGTTTTCTCTCTTTACTATTCTATTCACGTGTCTTCTCACTATTCTATATTCTATGTAATCACGTTCCCGTATGCTCTTCAGCCACTTTTTATATTTTTCTTCTTTTTGTCTTCTGCGGCTTTCTTTACCCCTGCGTTCCACCAGCTTGTTATTTTCTGTATCCGTGTTTTGCGTTTTATCGTGGTTCCACATGTTATTTTTGCAGTATTTAAAATGCTTGATTTGAACATCTCCCATTCTTCTTCCACTGTTTTTCTTTCTATAAGTAATTTATCAAATATTTCAGTTAGTTCTTTCTCATAATTTTCCCTCACTGCCTCGTCTTTGAGGTTTTTTTAAGTTTACTAATTCTCATGGCAAGTATTTTCCTGGACTTTGCTTTCTTCTTCTGATGGTTCTTATTGTGGCAACGACTGCTTTGTGGTCTGTGTTTATACTTAAGTTGGGCATTGCCCTTGCATCTAATATATTTATCTTCCTGTTATTTCTTGTTAGTATAAAATCAATTTGGCTTTTGGTATCTAGATTGTTCCATTTATACCAGGAGTACATTTGTGAGTCTTTGTGTTTATAGAATGTGTTTGTTATATAGAGGTCGTGTTGGCCGCATAGCTCTATCAGTCTACTTCCGGTATCATTTCTTTCATTATCTTGGTCGCCAAATGCTCCAAGATGTTTTTCTATGCCTGCTCTGTTATTGAAGCCTCCCATAACTATGATGTTGTCCTGCTTATCTATTTTATTTAGCACGTCATGGATGTCTTCGTAGAATTCCTCGCATTCTTGCTCATTTTTGTTTGTATTAAATGGTGCGCATATTTGTATATGTGTTGTAATTGTTTGTTCTTTTATTCTCACCGTTATGATTCTTTTTGATATATATTTTATGTCTAGTATTCCTTTTGCTAGCCGTGGTTCAATGACTATTCCCACACTGTGTCTTGCCCTTTCTTGCTGTTCCACTCCAGAGTAGACAACAGTGCAACTGTGGTGGATCTCCTTGATCCTTCCCCCTTTATTCTGGTGTACGCTATTCCCATCAGTCCAATTTTCCCCTCTTCCATTGTTTCTATAAGTTCTTCTTCTTTACTATTAACACCGCAGACGTTCATTGTGCCTATTTTTTTTTTAATCGCTGATCTATGTAGTAGTTCATAAACATTGCTGGGTATATATCCATTTGGGTCAGTCCGTTTATACTTCTTAGTTTTTCTACGAGCAGTATGAAAATCCCCTACTGGCTTGCTAGGCCAGTCGCAGGTTTAGGACAAAGATCTGACCATAGGGAGTCCGTCCCTCATGGCAAGCCCATGACCTCTGGTCATAATTTTCAGGTCTAAACCACGTGGAGGTGGGGTTGACTTGTGTAGTGTGTGGGTCATCGGCAGGCTATAAATTCTCACTTTTCACCCCTCCTGGGACAGGCTAGCCGATCATAACCCTGCTGATTGCAGGGCCAGGCGCAGTCCACACCTTGTAGACACCATGACTTCAATCAAAAAAATAATCAGTCCGTTTGTCTTGGCAAGACAGACTCTCTGCATTCATTTTTCTTTTCTTTGTAATCGCCATTTGTAAGATGTCACACCACGTAAGTTTCTCTAAATATCCAGTGTGTGTGTGTGTGTGTGTGTGTGCGCGCGTGCGTGCGTGCGTGCGCGTGTGCGTATGCGTGTGTGCGTGCGTGCGTGTGTGTGTGTGTCATTAGCAACGTAATTGTTTTGTTTTGATTGCTGTTAGTAACGGGTATACTCCCAGCTTGCCTGACACTGACTGTCCTCAGTGTCACTGCAATACAGGCAGACGAGTCATGGGCAGCAGACGAGAAGCATACGTGTCTGTCCCTTTATCTACTTGTTTGCGACCTGACTATACCGTAATAGAGATTCCTTGCTTGTCCCTGAAAATCAACGTTATTATTATGATTCACTTAATATAAATTTACGTTGCTAACGAAAAAAGCTCTTAGATTCATTGAGTTTCTAGACTCGCCTGCAATTGCCTTGACAAATCCATATCAAATGACCTCGTGGGCCTTATAGGCCCCTCGCTGGATGTTCCCCAACCTTGTTCTATATAGTCAAATGTCTTTGAGTAGTCTATAATTCAAGAGTACAATGTACACTCGACTGTTTCATATACCTGCCTTCCTGTTAAACATGTTGTCACGCGTATCACTACTTTGTCTAAAGCCATCTTTTATTTTGCTCATGTTTCCTTCTTATTTCTTATAAAGTCTCTCCGTGATCTTTTCTTAATGAAAGTTGTCATTTGGGACTTATCAAGGCAATTATATTTCTGTTTCCCGCATAAAGCGTGATGTTTTTTTCCCACCTCCTTTAATAAACGCACAGTACCATTACCATATCCTGTTGAAAACCATTTTTGCAGTTGTTAATTGCCTACTAGACTTCGTCTACTTACTTTCATAGCATTTCATTGTTTACAAGTACATGTTTTGTCTTTGCCTTTGGTCGGCAACTGGTCTACGATCAGAACTCAGACAGGCCAACGGTTAGAGCATTGCTTTGCTGATCCCGCAGCTTCTGCAGCTTGTCTTGTCCCAGACGTATTGGTGTTACCTTTTTATCTAGAGTAAACTAGGCAGGCCGAGACTGGGATCAAGCTGCACGTGCAACACATGGTCTCTACAATTCAGCCCCGGTTGTGTGCTATTGAAAGATATAACTCCTCCCATTGTCCCCACCATGGGTTGTGATTATTATGCCTTTGTTTGGAGCACTGTGCAACAAACTATCGTCAGTCAAGACGGCAAAGTGCCAGTAGTAATAATGTCTTTGACATTTTTATTTCGTTATATTTCACTGCAGTAATCTTTCCATTGCCGGCTTCCTGGCCTAGAGGTTAGCGACTTGTCTCCGTAATCTCGTACACT
Organism: Cepaea hortensis; assembly: GCA_963921405.1. Lineage (NCBI taxonomy): Eukaryota > Metazoa > Mollusca > Gastropoda > Stylommatophora > Helicidae > Cepaea > Cepaea hortensis. The sequence continues at coordinate 39,947,665 of OY992887.1, read as the reverse complement.
CTCGTAAGTAACGTGACGACAGTAAGAATCAGCAGTGGTTCGAATCGCGTCGGTAACTTACGGGGTATGTGAGCCGGCCGCTCAGAAAGCAATGGCTAACTCCTGAGCGTAATCTTGCCAAGAAATCAACAATCAGCTGAAAGATGCTGATGTTGATAGCAATGTCCTGTAAAGGATATGCAAACGTTATATTTATTATTCTTTCCATTATTTCTAATTTATGTATTTTCTCTTAGGATTCTTCCACTCGTGCCGCTGGTTATATTTGTCGTGGGTTTAAAATTTGTGGTCATTACTTTTAGTTATTTGTACATTTCGTGATATGGTCTATACCTCTAGTGTTCCTCTGTCGCTACACACTGGTCATCTACGAAAAGCGGACTGATTTTCGTTCTGTAATCAATTTTCTTTTTTCCACCTTTAGTATTATCATTAATAGCTCATGGTCACTACCACAATGCTCATTTAGCAGGATGTTGGCTACTACTAATGTTACTACTAATGTTATTGATACATTGTATTGACTATCATCAGCTAATCTTTGGGGAGATTATGAGGAGAAATTAACTTTTAAAAAAATCATAGCTACAACTGGCAACATTGATGGGAAAAGAACAAAGAGGAGATAAATAAATAAATATTCAATTAACTCTAGTAATTGTATTAGATAGTGAACTATGATCGGCCACGCTTATCGCCATGGTACATGTTAGTAATGGTGATCATGAATACATTGCGATCATGATAATATCATAACATCAGAGAACTTTTAAGCTAGGGCTGTGATAAAATTCATGATGTTGCAAACTCCTACTGAAATACATACGGAGATTGACTCAATGTTTCGTGACACCTGTATTTCGTAAGCTGCTGTGTAAAAAAAAATATTGCTGTAGACAGTTTAAGCCGCCGCTCAAATGTTTCTGATCTGCCAAGATGTGGGACCATTCTCAGATAGAAACGACGGAAATGTGGCAAGAACGAAGAAAATCATCGACCAGGATCGAAAAATTGCAATTTCGGTGATAACCAGTGCAGTAAAACTGAGTTAAAGAACAGTTCTTAGATTTCCATAAAACTATCTGTAAATGAGAAAAGTCTGAGAAAGAAAAACCACAAGGAAGTCAGGCAACTAACCATCCCATCTCATATGCCATTGGAAGAGATATGTGAAGGCCTAACACTCCACAATCCGAGCATAGTATCCGCTATGGTTCTGCCATAACCTGTTACATCATATATATTGTCTTGAAAACAGTTTCGAAATAAATTATATTTGAACTTTCACATTACAATAACACTCAAATAAAGAAAAAGATCAGATATAAATCACAGCAATACCCACACATCCAATAAGAGTTAATACAACATTTGAACTTTTACATTACACCAACAATCAAATAAATAGACAAATGCGATAGAAATCACAGAAATACGCCCATATCCAATAAGAGTTAATATGTTATCTCTAAGAACTACCCAACTTAAACGGCATCTCTATACTTCACATGGAGACCAAAAATGACGCCGATGATACACGGAGACCGGGAACAATTCTGAGTGTCCTCAACCTTTTAATCTAAAACAAATTGTGGGCCAGAATGACGCAGAGTACGTCACAAGATGTGCCCCTTATTTCAGAGCTCGACACGATCAATAACTTTCAAAATACGATGGCTCCAGGGAATGCTCTGAACGTTGGGAGTTTTAATAGATTTTATTTTTCTTCTTTCTTATTCTACATCTTCGAAGTGAAAAGTCTTTGCCATTTCAGCATATACCCGTTTTTGTGAATTGTATTTTCCTGCGTGCCTATGTTTGCCGTGTGTGTAATAGTGTTGTTTATGTGTGTCAGAATATGGGTTCTGTGGTGTTAGCTTTCGACTTTCTTGCTTGCTTTTATTTTCACATACTGGCATCTGTCAATGTGTATCTCTAACGAGCTATCTACACGACAGTGCCAAGATGTTATCATCAGTGGGTTACTCCTAACGCGTGTCCTTCAATCTGATTCATCCATTTATCAGTCCATCAATACGTCCACCCATCCATGAACTCATCCCTCCACCCATAGCTAGTCATCTATTTATCCATTCATCCATCCGTCCATCCATCGTTCTGCCTGTCCGTCCGTCCGTCCATCAGTCTGAATGCCTGTCTGTCTCTTTATATATTTACGTCTAACCTTCGCTTTCTGTCCGCCCGTCGTGACTCTTTGCCTGTCTATATATCCATCTCTCTTCTTGTCCGACCCTCTGTCTGCCTGCCATTATCTGGGCCACAACTGACCTCTAATAAGAATGCCTTGACTTTGTCTCTGCGCAACACTGGCCTATTTACCCTCGTGACACGCTCTGTAATCCCAAACACGGCTCCATAGCCGTATCTTCATTGTTCTGTAATACTAAACATGTAAACTTGCATTACATGCACTCTTCACTTGTTTCAATGTGCAGGTAAGCAAAGGATACCATTCCACTTCTTGAGGCATATTGGGTATATGTTGCATTTCTATAGACTTAACTATGAGTGATATGGTTAATAATATTTTGGCCGCTTTTACTTCCCAGAACATTTCCTGATACCCAGTTTAGGTTCTGTGGCGAAGGCGTTACGACCGTAATCCCGCATACCACGCTTGAAACACAGCTGTGGGCGATTTGGCAACAGACCGCCTTGCGTTTGTTTTCATACAATGGTATGAGGGCCGGTCGTTCAGAAAGCAGTGGCAAAATACTGAATGTAAACTTGCCAGGAAATCGCAAGCAGCCTGAAAATGATGTCGTTGACTGCGACGTCCTGTAAAGATATGCAGCTAACTTTAAATTCAGACTGCTTAGACTTGTAGCCCAGTTCAGATAAAAACTCACTGAATTTGCTGAGACAGTCAAATGCTCGTTCCCCCACATTGTGTCAAGCTTGTAAAGTAAGTAAAGAATTGATTTTGTTGAGATAGTTTAATGCTAATTCCCCTACGTTGTGTAGAGCTAGTAAAGTGAGTAAAGTACTGAATTTGCTGAGATAGTCTAATGCTAATTCCCCTACGTTGTGTCGAGCTAGTAAAGTGAGTAAAGTACTGAATTTGCTGAGATAGTCTAATGCTAATTCCCCCACGTTGTGTCGAGCTTGTAAAGTGAGTACAGTAAAGATCCCTTTCACACGCCTCAAGGCTAGACCCATATATTTTATCAACCCATCAGAACTCTAGCGACGGCGTGGTCAAGTTCAAACTTGTCCGCTTTATTTGCCAGGATATTTCTTGGCACCCATTTTAGGCTTGACTCGTCCTGGGGGTACATGTATCTAGTTGATCGACGTACACTTGTTCCTGCTGCCAGACGATGTCGTTATATAAAGGTAACAGGTTAGAATCCTGGTGGGATAACTTTAGCTTCCATTTTGTATGCTATCTAATGTGTCCTTTGGTCTCTACTTCTTTCTTCTAATTATATGAGACCCAGAGACTACATGTGAATGTATTTATGAGCTGTCTTAGTTCCTCAAAGCGTTCTCTAATTGATATTTCTGGGGGGACAGATCAATTTAAAACAAAAATCCACGCCCATGTGGGTTTGAATACATGACCACTAGGCGGGTAGGCGAGAGTCTAGCTATTATACTACCGCAGCTGTCTTTGTGGATTAGAGTGGACGTTAACTCTGCCATAGACTAGAGCAGTGGTTCTCAACCTTGTATGGCCCATGCACCGATTCACCATATGTTTAGAATGTCATTCCCCCATTTCGTATTTCCTCTCTATACATCCCCGCTCCCCCACCCCTACACATTATACGTAAAAATGGAAGCTAAATTTAACAACACATACTAGAACAAGTCTAGACGTCTACATAAAACGTGATTTGCGGATCGGATATACTTACGTTATAAAACGAATTTCAGAAAGGCAAGAAGTACAGAACCGTTAAGTACGGATTGAAAAACAATATCAAGCAATTGGTTCTTGTATTAACGCGATCTTGAAATAATATTAATTCCCCCCCCCCCCCCCCCCACCGGAAACCCTAAAATTCCCCCCTGAGGGTGGGGGGGGGGGGAGAATTCCCCATCGGTTGAGAACCACTAGTCTAGAGAGTAGATGCTAACTCTGCCATGTGATGGCGAATTAGAGTAGATATTAACTCTGCCATAGTTTAGAGAGTTAGAGTAGAAATTAACTCTGCTAAAGTTAAGTGAGTTATAGTAGACATTAACTCTGCCATCGTCTAGCGCGTTAGAGTAGATATTAACTTCGCCATAGTCTAGAGCGCCGGTCTCTCTGGCTGTGGGGTTACAACACTTTCTCTCTGTAATCCCGTTTATCACGCAGAGTCTCGCAGCGGAGCGAGAACTGAGGTGGTTCGACCCCCGCTCGTGACTTGCGGATACTGAGCCGGCCGCTCAGAAAGCAATGGCAAACTACTGAGCGTAATCTTGCCAAGAGATCAACAGACAGCTGAAAGATGCTGCTGTTGACAGCTAAGTCCTGTAAAAGGATACGCAAAAACATTAGAGCACATGTGTCAAACTCAAGGCCCGCGGGCCACATCCGGCCAGCCATACAATCATTTCAGGCCCGAGAGGTCTCAACTGACGTACAAATGTATTCGGCCCAAGAGAGAATTTTAGGCAAAAATATTTTTTTATGGTCACGATATAAAGTGCAAATCAAATTCCCTAATTAGAAGCCTTCCGAATGATAGGCTACCTGAGAGCGTTCTCGCTTCGATCAGAATAAGTGAAAATAAAAGTTGTGCAGTGAGTTAGTGTTCGTTGTTATGGTTACCTAGCAACGTTCAGATGCTCGTTTTGGATTGGAGCATAAAAATTAAAGTAGTGTAAAGCCTGAATATTACATCACCTTTTCCTGCTACGGCTAACCTGATATCAATCAAGCGTCTGTCGGTAGAAGCACAATCTTTTAAAATCAAAGCTAGCCTTTAAAATGGCCAAAAAGAAAAGTTGATTCTGAAAACAGAGCCTTTCAAAGCCGCTGGAAGGCTGAATATATGTTTACTGATATTGGCGGTAAAACTGTGTGTCTAATTTGTGGAGATAATGTGGCTGTGATCAAAGAATATCTGAGACGGCACTACGAGACTAAACATCAAGACAAGTTTAACAGCCTGAATGCAGAGCAGAAGCTACAGAATGTAGAAGAATTGAAAAAGCATCTAACGTCACATCATATGTTTTACACCAAAGCAAAATCACAAACTGATTCTGCAATCAAAGCAAGTTTTATTGTGTCAGAGGATATCGCAAAATCAGGCCGACCATTTACAGAAATAGAGTTTCTGAAGCGATGCATGATGAAAGTGTGTGACGTCTTGTGTTTGATAAAAAGCAGATATTTGCAAAGGTAAGCCTCAGCAGAAATACGGTTGTTGATCGAACGAACGAAAGAACGAACGAAAGAACGAACGAACGAACGAACGAACGAACTTTATTTTCAACGGGTAACAAATTTGGCACGCCGGCCCGTCTTACATTCGGCCCTTCCAATCACTCATCTCTCGTTTATCAGTGCATAGTGCATTCACATAGGAAAAAAAAACTTCAAATGAATGTTGTAAACATAAACAATGCATGCTGCCATATTATGAGACAAATCCCCCACCCACCCACCCACTCATCGCCTATCCATCCGCGTGTCCCCCACACACACATCCACCACCCAACCACACACATACCCACAGGAAATAATTCCCCCATCCATCCACCCAACCCACACATCCCACACACCCCTCCCCCATATACACCATCTCGCCACCCACCACACATCCCTCCACACAATCTCCCACCCACCCACACACAAACCAGGCACACATGCAAGCATCCACCCATTCATCACCCACCCACACATCCCCCCCTTTACACATCTCCCCACCCACACGCACACATCCTCCACCCATCCCGTAACCTAACCAACACTCACCCACCATATATCTTCCACCACCCACACACCCCAACCACTCAGCCAAACACACATCCCCCAACCACATATCCAACACCCACACACACATATTCCCGCCAACTCACATATCCTGCACCTACCCACACACAAAACCTGCACTTACCCACACACCCCCCACTTACACACATCTCCCACCCACACTGTCTCCCCCTCCCACACATCCCGCACCCACACACATCCCGCACCCACCCCCAACCTACACACACTCACCCTCCCATCGGGTTTATGAGATGGTCACTTATGTGAAAACACAGCTGATCGAAAAAGGCAAAGACTTTGTTGCATTCTCCTTGCTGTCGATGAAAGTAATCGCAGACTAACACTGCACAGCTCGCCACGCATGGGACAACGACAGGAACAGACATTTTTGACAACGTAGGTCAAAGTTAACCAACATGAACCTGCCTTGGGACAAACTCGCTGGATTGAGCACAGATGGAGAACCCGTGATGTGTGGCGAAAAAAGTGGACTAGTTGGAAGAATGCGGTTAAAGATGCAGGAGAACTGTATTGGTGAATTGATAGCATATCACTGCACCATACACCAAGGATCGCTGTGTGGTAAAGTCCTCAACATGGAAGATATAATGAGCAATGTAACACAAACGGTCAATTTTATCAGAGCCAAAGGTTTAAATCACCGCCAATTTTAGTCTTGTTTGCAGGAAATAGAGTCGGCGTTCAGTGACATGCCTTATCATACAGAGGTGCGATGTAGTAGGGGAAAAGTTTTCATTAGATTTTTCCAGCTGATCGAGGAAATCTGTCAATTCATGGACAGGAAAGGAAAAGATTTCACAGTTTTTCGGGATAAAAAAGTTGGAATGTGAGTTGGCGTTTCTGTCTGATATAACCACTCATCTCAACGACTTGAACCTGCAGCTCCAGGAACGGGATCACATGATCACTGATATGCATGATGCAATGAAGGCATTTCAAGTGAAGCTGCGCTTATGGGAGACACAAATGCACCAATGCAACCTGTTTAACTTTTCTTGTTTCCAGACAATGTTAAACCAAGCCAACGCTATGGTGTTTCTCAATGCACACTTTTGGTGAAAAACTTAGCTTACTTCGCGCCTAGTTCGCACGGCGCTTTAGTGACTGTGAAGCACAGAAATGTAATTTCGAGCTGTTTCGTAATCCATTTGCCCTGGATGTGGAAACTACACCTGTAAATTTGCAGATGGAGTTAATAGAGCTGCAGTGTAATGGGACACTAAAGGCAAAGTACGACACTGTGGGGCCTGCACAGTTCACTCGTTTCATTCCTGAAGAGCTGCTCCGGCTTCGTCTACATGCGGCTAGAATCTTGAGCATGTTTGGTATCACATATCTGTGTGAGCAGCTATTTCCTGTGATGAAGATTAACAAAACATCACACAGGAGTCGTCTCACTGATGAACACTTGCAGTCCATCATGAGAAAGTCAACGACACAAAACATTACTCCCAACATAAACGAACTTGTAGCCAAGAAAAGATGTCAAACATCGTGCTCTGACAAATTGACATAAGAGTGAAAATGTGAATACCAATGATGTTTTATTATTAAAACATTTTTCTATTTTAATTTATTTTAATGTTTAAAAAATGTTTAATTTTCGGCTTATGGAATGTTTATCCTGTGCGGCCCGCAACCTTACGTGTGATTTGAGTTTTGGCCCGCTGAGAGATTGAGTTTGACACCCCTGGTCTAGAGAGTTTAGTATATGTTAACTTTGTCGTAGTCTAGAGGGTTAGAGTAGATGTTAAATGTCACACTCTGGCACACACCAGTAGATGATAACTGTCACATTCTTGCAAACACCAGTAGATGATAACTGTCACAAGATATACTAAATAGTAATTAAATGTAACTATTGAATAGCCCATCATCATCAACACAGTGTGCCCTGCTTGCTGGCGTAGGCGTAAATGTCTCTCCACAAATCTCGATCATTTATGTTCTGGATCAAATTCCCTGATGATATCATTCAATGCCACCATCTCAGTCCATCCAGCATAAATTCGTTTTGTCTTCTTTTGCCTGTTTTCCCCACTGAGAATTCCAATTATCACGATGTTCTCCATCGCCTCTCTTCTCATCACACGACCAAACAATGATGTTTGTCTCTTTCTTGTAGTGTATAATGCTCTAGTTTCATTAGCCTTTTCCAGGCAATCGTTGTTAACCACTTTGCAGTCCAAGGTATTCTATATGTCAAATAGTCTACCGAACTAAATTAGTAGACTATACTGTTACTCTCGGATAGTCTAGTGAAACAAAAAGAATTTTAACTCTGGGCCAGTCTAGTGAGGGCATTTCAAAATTGAAAAGCGCTTGGTGGCCACATTATTAACACAAGTTGCACTGGGGGAGAACAATTTGGATCCATCAACACATTTAACTACACATTTACATTTCCTCAGAAAATACTTATATTCAGATCAATATAATGTAGCAGGTTAATTACAGAACGTTGCTCTCATCACGGCGGTTTGAAAAAGCCTCTCAATCTTTCGCCATTTTATCTGCCTCTTTAACCTTCATGCTAAAGGTTTCTGTAATGTTCTGTGTCCACCTTCGTACCACTCGATCCCTGCCACTTCTCCCAGGACCCACACCTTCCATCACGGTTCTCGCCAAGCCACTGGGACATTTAATATGGCCAAATTATTTTAGTTTTCGTGACATGCCGCTGTTTAAATGCCAGTTTTCTTCGATGGTCAGATCTTGTATAATTAGGCTTGAGTGCTTGGCCAGTTCCTGCTTTAATTTGAAAGTCTACATATTTATTTATTCAGTTTGGGAATGGGTGCATTTATTAAAACAATAAATTTTTTTCACGGTACAAAGATGTGTGCAAGCGGTACATGATTGATACAGGCATTTATAATGCACTCCGGGAGCAAGTTTCCATTGATCGCGTTGCATTGAGGGAAACGATCAGAAACTGAATAAGTACAAAGGAAACAATTATTTACAGATAGGCCATACACTGAAGGTGTGGGACGTAAGATAATGCGTGATGGTGGAAATTACCAAGTGCTCACAGGCATCCATTCTGGATGAACTTTTACAGCGCTATTTGGTCTGATCAGTATCATTCGCTACCCATATGTATTGTAGTTATTATGCCGTTTTAAATGTATAATGTAACAAAATATCGTCTGTCAAGACCTCAAGATGCAACTGGTTGTAGTAACTTTAACAAACGCAAATATATTGAAGCACATTCATAAAACAATTAAAGAAAGACATAATGCGATGATGCTTGCGATGATACGAAAACAATAATTGTGTTTTGATCCATATGATTTCGATGTGCTTAGTTACGGTTAAGGTTATATTTGTTATAGTCGTGTTACCGAGGATCTGTAAGCAGCCGAAGCAATGTGCAGTGCTATGTAATATGGCGGAATATTGTGTATTGTGAACATAACGAAACAAATCCAGTACTGGGACACTCATCATCATCATCAAGTGCCGTGCCGACTGGCGTAGGCGTTCATAACTCTCAACATATCTCTGTTCTTGGTTTTCTGGATCAACTCTGTCGTTTATATTTCTCAACGCCACCGTCGCAATCCTTCCAGCATCATTTCTCGTGGTCTGCCTCTGGCTCTCTTCCCCTCGATCTTTCCAGTTGTCACAGTGTTCTCCAGCGTCTCTCTTTTCATCACATGACCAAAACAGATGTTTGTCTCTTTCTTATTGTTGTATATAATGTTCTAGTTTCGCCAGCCTCTTTAAGGCATTCGTCGTTAGTTACTTTGGCAGTCCAAGGAATTCGCAACATTAGTCTAAGGAACCACATCTCTGTTGCTTCCAATCTCTTCCTAATTTGTTCATTTATATTCCAAGATTCACAGCCATACAGCCAAACAGGTTCTATATAGCTCTTTAGCACTCTCTTTCTTACATTCAATGATAGCAACCTATTGCATAAGATATTCTTCATGTTTGTTTAAATTGCAGCCTTTGCTTGCCCTATTCTGTTCTTAATCTCGTTTGTACATCTTCCATCTGATGTTATAACTGTCCCTAGGTATTTAAAACTATCCACTCGGTGAAGAATTATCCCTTCTATCTCTATTTCACATTTGGGTGTCACCTGTTTCTTTTATATCACCATTGTTACTGTTTTCTTGATATTCAAGGAGAGCCCTTTCTTAGCATTCTCTGTTACTACAATGTCCAATAATTGTTGTAGATCTGTAGCATTATCCGTTATCAATACTGCGTCATCTGCATAGCGTATATTATTAATATAATAACCTGCAAATATTATTCCTGGCTTTTCTTTGATCTTCCTCATTATTACTTAGCTATAAAGGGAGAATAGATCTGGTGACAAAACACATCCCTGTCTTACTCCCAACTTTATGTGTTCATAATTTCCTTCTTTATTTCCCATTTTAATTGCTGCTGTTTGGTTCCAGTAAATAGTTTTTATTATTCTGAGATCTTTCCCATCAATGTTAATATCTTCCAACATTTTAATCAGTTCATCATGTTTTAATTTATCAAATGCCTTAGTATAATCTAGGAAGCACACATATATGTCTTTCTTTGTCTCTACTGATCTTTCTAATAGTGTTCGTAATGTGTATATTGCACTGTTTGTACCTTTTCTTTCCACAAATATATACTGTTCTTCACCAATTTCCATTTTTATTTTCTTCCTCATTCTTCTCATTATAATTCTGAGTAGAAGCTTAGTGTCATGATTTATGAGGTTAATTGTACGAAAATCTGCGCATTCAATTGCTCCTTGTCTTTTTGGTATAGCTATAAATACATATTTCAACATATCACTTGGTATATATCCACTGCTATAAATATCATTCAACATTTTGGTTAATATATATACTCCAAATTCTCCCATTACTTCTAATTCTTCTATCGTGATTCCATCTGACCCAGCTGATTTTCCTTTCTTCATATGCTTGATAGCGTCATCAAATTCTTCTTTTAGCATAGATGGACCTTCTAAGTTACTTTCTTCTGTTAATTCTGCCTTTTCTCCATCATATAAGTCTCTTATATACTCATTCCACCTTGTCATTATAGCATCTTTCTCCAATAATATATTTCCTGTTTTTGATTTTAAACAACCTGCATTTATTCTTATATTTCTTCCTGTAATCTCATTGATTTGTTTGTGCATATTTGTTGTATCTATATATATATAAAACAGAGTGTATGTGGCTTTTTTTGTGTGTTTGTGGTCATCTATGTATGTCTTGGATGCGTTCGATAACGGTTCATCCGATTGAGATGAAATTTTCTACACGTCTTCCTTTCATTCCTGTGCAACCGACTATAATAGTTTCTTAGTGTAAAATCTTCTACTTATTTAATAACATTTACTTTTTCATTTTCATTATATAATGTCTATATAATAGGGGGACTTCACTCTAGAAAAGTTATTTCAAGGGGCATAACTTTTAATAACATTTCTATATACTTTATAGTCATATTGTTGGACTTACTTGCACTATTGTTAAACTCTTTGTCTATAGTTATTTTCAGGCATATGAGTTTTAATAAATAATGATATAATCTTTAAGGCATTTTCAAAGTTTGCATAAAAATAATGCATAATGCATAACATTGTAACCCATCTTTTTCTGCTTACAGAACTTATCAACTGTCATGTCGGTGATTAAAAACAGTTTTCATTAAAAATAATGAATGGTGTGTGGAAGGACATTCTTTTAAGTTACTGTTTACCGGCGAAACCACGCCGGGTCAGATAGATAGACAGACAGACAGATAGTCGGGAACGGAAGCTTATTTGACTACTTATATGAATGAATTAAATGACATGCTCCCCACCAGGGACTGGGTGAAGCCGGGCCGGGTCAGACAGACAGACAGATAAACAGACAGTCGGGAACGGGAGAGCTTATATGAATACGTATATGAATTAAATGAGATGCTCCCCACCAGGGACTGGGTGAAGCCGGGCCGGGACAGACAGACAGACAGATAGACAGACAAACAGATAGTCGGGAACGGGAGAGGTTATATGACTACGTATATGAATTAAATGAGATGCTCCCCACCAGGGACTGGGTGAAGCCGGGTCAGACAGACAGATAGACAGACAGACAGATAGTCTGGAACGGGAGAGCTTATATGACTACTTATATGAATTAAATGAGATGCTCCCCACCAGGGACTGGGCGAAGCCGGGCCGGGTCAGCCAGACAGACAGACAGACAAACAAGCAGACAGACAGACTGATAGATAGATAGATCCCCCCCAGGGCCTGGGCGAAGCCGGGCCGGGTCAGCTAGTCTTTAATAGAATTTAATTCAATATTCTTGCACTGTTTATTTAACCAACTTTCTTTTGCCTTCACACAATTATTTCTTATTTCTTGTTTTATCTCATTATATGCATGCTTATCATTTTTACTCTGTTTTCTTTTGGCCATCAACTTTAATATTTCTTCAGTCATCCATTTTTTCTTAGCCTTTTGGCTTCTCTCAGGTAATATTTCTTTGCTCGTTTGATGAATGGAATCCCTTAACATTTCCCATTGTTCGTTTATATTCTGTATTTTAGCTATTGCATTATACCTATTTTTCACAATCACTCTGTATGGTACTTGAATTTCTTTATCTACCTTCAGAACCTCTTTATTAAGTCTCATGTTTCTAACCACTTGTTTTCTTCTATTCAGTCTTACTTTTATTATACCACATAGTGGTACATGATCACTATTACAGTCAACACCCGGCATTGTCTTTACATTAATTAACGCATTTCGAAACGCATCCTCGCCAGTGCTACGGAGTTCGTGCACTGAGCTGAGTTTCTCCAGACTCAGGTTTGAGATAGGAGGAGAACGGAGCACTTATGGGTTGCACCTGTGTGACGTGATGTTGATCCATAAACTAAACTAAACGCATTTCGAAACCTTTTATTAATAAGTATGTAGTCAATTTGGTTGAGCATTTTCTTATCAGGGCTTTTCCATGTGTAAAGTCGTCTTTTATGATGTTTAAACCAGGTGTTTCCAATTATCATATAATTGATATTTGCCCATTCTATTAGTTGTTCTCCTCGTTCATTTTTTGTACCTAAACCATAATTCCTGTTTAAGTCCCCGCTAATCACTGGTATCATGAAGGCTAATAGACTACAATGGCTGGGGCATATAGAAAGAATGGAAGATAATAGGGAAACAAAACTCGCTTACACTCAGGAAATAAATGACCGTAGACCCCGAGGTAGACCAAGAAGGCGGTGGAGAGATAATACATGTACAGACCTACAAGCACTTGGAATCAACGACTGGCAAGAGAAGGTCCACCAGAGAGACGAATGGAGACGGATTGTATTTGCAGCAAAGAACCTCAATGGCTCGGAACGCTGAAGAAGAAGAAACCATAATTCCCCACTACATCCGCCATTTTTCCATTTCCTACTTTTGCATTAAAATCACCTAGTATTATTTTTATATCTTGTGATTTAATTTGAGATATTGCCATGTCTAATTAATCGTAAAAATGTTGTATTTCTTTAACACTACTGCTTGTTGTTGGTGCGTATACTTGTACAATATTTATATATATTGGCTTGCCTTTCAATGTGACCATAATAACTCTGCCTGAAACACACCAGTAACCATTAATTGATTTGGCTGTTTGTTTATCAAAAATTAGCCCTACTCCTTTTTCATGTGTATCCCATCCAGAATAAATTATTGTGTGTTTTTCGTTTATAATTTTGCCTGATCCCTTCAATCTCATCTCACTTACATCCAGAATATTCAATTTCATACTTTCCATTTTACTTATAACATTGTGTAACTTTCCAAGCTCCCTTAACGTTCTAACATTCCATGTACCTATTTTAAACTTATTTGTTTTAATTAAGATGCTGCCTTCAGTCTTTGGATGACGATTTGGTGGCACTCGTGGCACTGACTGTCCCAACCGGACAAGGATGTCCTAAAACTGTCATTGACGTCGTTTACTGACATTGAAGTGTGTTTAGTCATGAAAACTTGGGAAGATAATTTGATGGGTTCCCCTTGCCTTCCACATCCACATGGAGTTCTGTTACCTCAGCCTTTGACAGCCCAATCAGACTATCAGGACAAGTGGGTGCCCTTCTCTGCCCAGCTGCAGAGCTGTCCAATTATCTTGTTGTTATATAATCCTTTTTTTTTTTTTGCATTTGGTTGAAGTATAATTTGACATCGGCTTGCAGATTATACAAATTTCATCTTATTAGGATCTGTTATAGAAGACTGGTTGTTTACAATTGTTGGTGACGGTCCGAGTCCTTGATTTGATCATCACAAAAGTCCACATAATACAGCTGATCTTCCGGATGTGTCATTGGGACACTAGAAAATTGGAATTCCCACAGGTCGCCACTTGAGTTCATAAAGGGCTCCATACGGCCCACGAGCAGTGTGGTTTATATCTTTGCTCTGTGAGCCACAGTAAATGCTAACTCTCGTAGTCTACTAAGCTAATTTAGGTGTTTAATTCTCGTATAGTCTATTGAACTAGCAGAGTTGTAAACTCTCGGGGAGTCTGTTGAACTATAATAGATGTAAACTCACGGATAGTCTATGGAACTAGTATACATGTTAACCCTTGGATTGTCTAGTGAACTAGGATACTTGTTAACTTTTGAATAGTCTAGTGAACTAAAATAAATATTAACTCTCGTACTAACTATTGGCCGGCCTCTCTGGCTGTGGGGTTACAACACTTTCTCTCTGTAATCCCGTTTATCACGCAGAGTCTCGCAGCGGAGCGAGAACTGAGGTGGTTCGACCCCCGCTCGTGACTTGCGGATACTGAGCCGGCCGCTCAGAAAGCAATGGCAAACTACTGAGCGTAATCTTGCCAAGAGATCAACAGACAGCTGAAAGATGCTGCTGTTGACAGCTAAGTCCTGTAAAAGGATACGCAAAAAAAACAAAAACAAACTAACTATTGAATCAGATAGCGGTTAACTCTTCGACAGTCTTTGAAACTAGTATAGATGTTAACTATTGGATAGTCTAGTGCACTACAATAGATACTAACTCTCAATCTCGGAGTGTCTATTTAACTAATGTAGTTTATAAATGCCGGTTTCCTTGACGATGGCGGTGCGGACGCAATTCGTAATACCGCTTACCCGCGTTCGAAACACAGCGGTAACAGATTTGGCAGCAGATCGTGTCACGCTGGTTTTAATGTGTTGGTATGGGAGCCGGTCGTTCAGAAAGCAATGTCAAACTACTGAACGTAAAACATGCCAAGACATCAACAACGGCAGTAAAATGCTGGTGTTGACTGCAACGTCCTGTGAAGGATATGTAACTTTTAAAAAAAAGAAAGTTTATAAATGTCGGATAGTCTAGTGAACAAGAATAGATGTTGACTCTCTTATTTTTTTTAATTTTGTTTTTTCAAAAATTTATTTGCATGTCCTTCACAGGACGTACCAGTCAACCACAGCATTTTGGCTGTTCGTCATTCCTGGGCAAGTATTACGTTCAGTAGTTTGCCATTGTTTTCTGAACGACCAGCATACCATTTTTGAAAAAGCCAGCACTGCTGTGTTTCGTACCCGGGTATACGGGATTACGAATCGCGTCTGCAAACCCTATGCCACGGAGAACGGCCATAGTCTAGTGAACTAGAAAGTATGTTAGCTCTTTATAGGTCTAATGATCTAGACAAGTTGTTACCTCTCGGATAGTCTAGTAAACAAGTACAGATGTTAACTCTCGGATAATCTAGTTAACAGTAATAGTAGTTAACTCTCGAATAATCTAGGCCGGCTCCGTGGCCAAAGGGTAGCGAGCGTGGTTCGTGAGCCGCTTACCAGACGTTCGAAACGCAGCCGTTACCGATTTGTGCAGCAGACCGTGTCGCGTTGAGTTATAACGTGTTGGTATGAGAGCCGGTCGTTCAGAAAGCAATGGCAAACTACTGAACGTAGAATTTGCCTAATACACCAACAGCAGTTGAAAAATGCTGGTGTTGACTGCAACGTTCTGTAAAGGATATGCAATATAGAAAAAAAAATCTAGTCAACTAGAATAGTAGTTAACTCTGAGATAGTATTCTTCTTCCTCTTCTTCCCTTTATCTACCCTTGAGGCATACGCCCTTAAGCAAATCACACCAATTAATTTCTTCTACTGTAGCTCCTTTCTTGTCCTCCCAATATTATTCATCTCTGTCTGCAATTCTCTTCTCCATGTGTTTTCGATCTCACGCGATTTCTTTTGCCATGTAGATTCTGGTCAAGAGAGTGTTCAGGTATATTGTCCTGAGGTTTTCTCAGTGTGTCCTATCGTATGTCAACGTCTTTTCTATACCTCTCGGTTCACTGGAAATGGTTTAATTGTATCCATGAGCTCTACATTTGTGATTCTGTCACACCATTTTATTCCCACTATTCTGCGCAGGCACCAGTCAGTGAATGTGTGTAGTTTACTAGCAATTCTTTTCTCCGTGTATCTGACCCATACAGTGGTATCTAATATTAGAGTTACAAATTTTAAGTTTGGTGCTAAGTTTAACTTGCTTTCTTTGACTTCCACACATTTTCTAGTACGTTGAACGCTCTTCTTGTCTTTATTTATTCTTATGTTAGATTCTATATCTGTTCCCCATTTTTTTTGTCAACATCAAATAGGTGTATATTCCGTCGCTTGAAGTGGGGTTCCACCAATGGAGATCGGGTTGTTATTTGTGCTGTTTAATCTCATTATTTTTCTTATCTCTATGCACTTTTAGGCCGGTCTCTCTGGCCGAGGGGTTACACTACTTTCTCCGTAATCCCGTTTATCACGCAGCGTCTCGTAGCGGGCGAGAACTGGGAGCGGTTCGTGACTTGCGGGATAACTGAGCCGGCCGCTCAGAAAGCAATGGCAAACTACTGAGCGTAATCTTGCCAAGAAATCAACAGACAGCTGAAAGATGCTACTGTTGACAGCGATGTCCTGTAAAAAGGATATGCGAATTTTTAAAAAAAAATATGCACTTTTAGACCTAATTGTTGTGACATCTCTTTAAGTGTGATTATTGTATTCTGCATTTGATTACGTGTATGTTACAGGAGTGCAGTGTCGTCGGCGAAGTCAAAATCATCAAGCTGTTTTATTCGAGTCCATTGAGTTCCATTGAATTCCAATTCCAAGTCCATTGAATTCCAATTCCGGTACAGTGGCGGCGAAGTGACGCGTCTGTTCTTCGGGGAGACGCTGTTTGGTGTTTTCCTGTGGATTATGTGATGCTATTTCGTATTAGTTTATTGGAAGTATTCCAAAGAAGCCACGGAAGGCAGGTGGTGGATGAAATTTTGAGGGCAGCCGACAGATATTTGTTGGTTATGGTCTCAAGTTTCGCGACTGCAGGCAGAGGATCTCATTCGTGAGACAATGGTTGCGGTCAAATGACCAGTACGGTTACTGCCATAGAGGAAAGCAACGGCAAACTACCTCTTTAAAAATGCCTAGTACATTATGATTAGCCTTAAGACTGATCATCGCAAGACAAGGACAGAGACATTACAATTAGCAACATGGAACGTTAGGACGTTAAACGACGACGAAAAATTAGAGAACATAAAACAAGAAATAGAAAGAGGAAAAAATTAATATCCTAGGGATGTGCGAAACGAGATGGACAGGAGCAGGCATCAAGATAGATGAAGATTTTAAGATTATTTATTCTGGAGGTGAAGACAGACAAAGGGGAGTGGCTATTAATTTGGACCGGAAAACATCAAAATCTGTTCAAAGATATTGGGTCGTGTCGGACAGAGTTCTACTAGTTAAATTGAGTGGCAGACCTTTTAGCATAAATGTTATTCAAGTATATGCCCCTACAGGAGAATCCAGTGAAGATAGTGTAGAGGAATTTTATAATGACATAGAGTCTACATTAAAGAAATGTAAAAATTCAGAAATAAACATCATAATAGGAGACTTCAATGCAAAAGTAGGAAATCAAGGTGTTAGATACACAGTAGGAAACTATGGTTTAGGAGAGAGAAATGAAAGAGGATACAGACTCGTAGAATGGGCAAAAGAACAGGAAATGATTGTAGGAAACACCTGTTTTAAGCAACACCTTAGAAGATTATGGACATGGAGGAGTCCTGATAGCAAGATTAGAAACCAGATTGACTAAATTCTGATTAGCAGAAGATTCAGAAACGCATTAACAATAGCAAAAACAGTTCCTAGTGCTGATTGTTATAGTGACCACAGACTACTTACAGGGACACTGAGGATAAAGTTGAAGAAAGTCAAATATATAACAGGTAACACTAAATATGATTTGAGTAATGACAAGGAAATACAAAACAAATTCAACATAGAAGTACAGAACAGATTTGATATATTGTCTGATCTAGAAATATTATTCCAGGATGTGGATGATCAATGGGAAATGTTTAAGAATTCAATCAGTTTGGCTGCAGAAACAACTATTCCAAAATTAAAATTGGGTCGTAAGAAATGGATGACTGAAGAAATTTTACACCTAATGGAAACCAGAAGACTCAACAAAAATAATCCTGCCAAATATGAAGAAATTCACAGAAAAGGCAGAATAGTATGTGAGGCGGCAAAAGAAGCATGGCTTGAGGAAAAGTGCTTAGACATTGAAAAACAACACAACAGTCAAAATACCAAATTAGTGCACAAGAATTCAGGAACTTACTAATAAAAGAACAAGTACATCAACAGGTCGTCTAAAAACTAAAGATGGCAAAATCATAATAGAAACAGATCAGATTCTACATGTATGGACAGATTATGTGAAAGACCTGTATAATAATAACAGAGAGGAACAGTATGATATTAGATTTAATAATAAAGGGCCACCAATTTTGAAGATGGAGGTTCGAAATGTTCTTAAGCATATGAAAGCTGGCAAGGCCCCCGGTGCAGACAACATCACAACAGAAATGATTAAAGCTTTAGAAGAATTTGGACTAAATCAAGTCACCAGACTGCTGAACACATTATATCATACTGGAGATATACCTTCTGAATTATGTAACTCTGTATTTATTGCAATCCCAAAGAAATCAGGAACCTTGGAATGTGATCAACATAGAACAATTAGTATAATGAGCCACATCACAAAGATTTTGCTACGAATTATCATGCAAAGAGTGAGGAAGAAAATACAACCTGAAATAGGGGAAGAACAATGTGGGTTTGTAGAAGGAAAGGGTACAGTAAATGCTGTGTATATGCTGCGAACAGTTATTGAACGTGCTATAGAAGTAAACAAGGATATACATCTTTGCTTTATTGACTACACAAAGGCTTTTGATAGAGTTAGACATGTCAACATGGTAGATAAGCTTGCAGATCTACAAATTGATGGGAAAGATATTAGACTTATAAAAAACATATATTGGAAACAACAAGCTGCCATAAGGATTGATAATGAAGTGGGACAATATCAACCTATTAAGAGAGGTGTTAGGCAGGGATATGTCATGTCTCCAGATCTTTTTTCCCTATACAGTGAAAATATTTTCAGGAATGTTAGTTAGTTAGTCGACACATCATCCTCATTGCACATCGGACCATTCAGTCCATAAGTGCTCGGATCCCCTCCTCAGGAAATCCAGCAGCGTGTAGCGGCTCACGACACCAGTTCTGTGTTGGTTAATCAATCTTCTTTGGCTTCCTGCGTAGTGTTCTTGTTTGGCAACACCTCTTTTATTTTGCAGGTCTCGCAGTCTGACCATGGTTGTAGAATCACATGGTTTTAGAATCACATGGTTGTAGAATTACAGTTTCAGGAATGTAGATGATATAAATGGAATAGACATTGGAGGACGAAACATCAATAACATTAGATATGCAGATGATACAGTATTGATTGCAGACAATGCACAAGATCTACAACAATTAGTAGACGCACTTGGTGTACACGGTGAGCAACTGGGGTTAGAATTAAAATGTAAAAAGACACAGGTTATGGTCGTCACTAGGAAGAACGAAGTACCACAATGTAATATACAAGTAAATAGGAATATTCTTCAACAAGTGAATCGGTACAATTATCTCGGTACAGTTATAACATCTGATGGGAGATGCCTTGAAGAGATTATAACAAGAATCGCCATGGCGAAAGTAGCCTTTAGCAAGATGAAAAATATTCTGACCAATAAAAAGATGTCAATTGAAACGAGAAAAAGAGTGTTGAGGGGATACATAGAGCCTGTTCTTTTGTATGGATGTGAAACTTGAACAATGTGCAGTCAAGCTGAAAAACATCTGATGGCTGCAGAAATGTGGTTTCTGAGGAAAATGCAAAGAATATCATGGACAGGCAGAAAAAACCAATGCCCAAACACTACAGGAGACAAATGAAAATCGTAAATTGATTAGAGAAATTAGACGTAGACAGTCAAAATTTTTGGACATGTTATGAGAAGAAATGGATTGGAGAACTTAGTGACAACTGGCAACATAGAAGGGAACAGACCAAGAGGAAGACCGAGAGGAAAATACCTGGATGGCTTGGCCATATGGCATGGACGAGACAGGAACACTGAGCTGATCCACGACGCTGGTGATCGAATGAAATGGCGATTCATGATCGCCCACGCTTTCCGGCATGGCACATGATTGATTGATTGATTGAATTCCATTTCTGGTAGTAGTTGTTGTCTTTATAATCTAGTCTATAGTTAGTAAAAATATTAATAGTGACAACAGACATCCCTGTCGTATTCCTGTTTTTAATTCATGCATTAAAATACATCTGTCAGTTTTCCCTCGTGAAGAACTCTATCTACACTTCATATCATATTAAGTTAAGCATCTTGTGTGGCGTTCTATAGTGTCGTGTCAGTTTCCGATACAAATTTCCTCTCAATGCTGTCAAAGGTCCTTTCATAACCCACAGATTCAATAAAAAGTAGCGAATGACGTACAATACTTTACTTAGGTTTGTGCGTAATGTACTCGGATACTCTTGTGAACTAAAATAATTGTTAACTCCCAGATAGTTTAGTGAAATACAATAGTTGCTAACTCTCGGATAGTCTAGTGAATTAGAATAATTGTTAACTCGCCCTTAGTCTAGTGATCTAGGATATTAATTAACTCTCGGATAGTCTAATAAACAAGATCAATTGTTAATTCTCGCACAGTTTAGTGAACTAGAATAGATGATAGCTCTCTGACTGTCTCGGAATCTAGAATAGATGTAAATTCTCAGATAATTTAATGAACTATTCCTTAGATCATTTAGGAGTACAAAAGAGGTCAAATAAAACCATACCTGATTTTGCCGTAGTGCTGATAATAGCACCATATTTCAAGAAGAGGCCATCAATGAACATGACAGTAAACGGGGAGATACTATAACAAGTAACACGTTTCTCCTATCTTGGACATATAATATAACAGATGATGGCATAAGTGAAACAGAAATCAATAAAACAATAGGAGGGTCAAAAATTCTTTCAACATCAGGAAATCAGTATTATATATATATATATATATATATATATATATATATATATATATATATATATATATATATATATATATATATATATATATATATATATATATATATATATATATATATATATAGCACTATTATATGGCGCGGAAGCCGGGAGATTGTACAAGCTATTAGAAAGTCGAATAGAGGCTCTGGAGATGTAGACATATAGAAGAATGTGTCGTATTTAATGGAAATAAAAACAATCAAATGCAGAGGTCCTAGAAAAAAACGAGAATGAAAATAGAGTTGATGAAAGAAATAAATAAAAGGCAAGTGAAATATTTCATCCACGTTAAAAGACATAACATTTATAAAAACCATACTAAAGGGTAAGGTTGAAGACTGTCAAAGACTGCCTCATGATAGAACACCACCAGGACGTGGGGTCAACCTCAGATAGAGTGGAGAGAACAGGGTGCCCGGGATCGGGGCAGGATGGATGATAGAAAGAGGGGGTCTGTTGACTAGTCCTCACACGGAGGCGTTGACCAGATAGTTAGCACTACTGGTCACGACAGAGTCACGCCTGCGTGATCGCTACGATCGCCACTCAAGCCAAAGCCGGCTAATAGAAGCGTGCTAACTGATCTAGCACGCAAAGGGCCGAAGGGCGTATGAAGGTCCTTCCGCGAGGCGTGTAGCGACGCGAGTGAAGCAAGTCAGACTGGGGACTGACTCTGTAGTGTTCACATCGTGTAGAATAGATTTGTGTTTTCATATAGCCTAGTAGATAGAGAATAGCTATAGGGGTTAGGAAAACTATTGATAGAGAATATTGTGACTTTATGTGTGATTAGATAGCGACTGTTTTGCAATTGTAAAGAGCCAACGGCAATAAAATGTACCATTTCATTCCTCGCACACGACTGCAAGTCTCTTGTATGGTGTGGGAGAAGTAATCCGATGATGCCTGAAACATGAGTTGTTGACAGGCAATAGGATTAAATGTAGTGTCAGAAGTGCTGCTTGAACCTGAGTTCAAGCTATATACACTTACCCACGGCTCTAGACTAGGTTTACGGATAGGATATTACAAAGATTAAATTGTTTAATTTGTGTCAGTGACGATTACGTGTGCAGACTAGATCGAGTTGCCGGCAGAAGTGTGCCTATCGTGATAAAATAATGTTTATTTGTGCGTATTAGAATGTTATATATTTAAATAATATGTTTTTCAAAGTTGTAAGTATGCATATTATGTTCTTCTTTCATTTATTTATGTAATTATTTATTTATTGTTGAATAATTGTCACAAATGATTCATGGCGGAGCAATACAAAGGTCAGCGACAGTATTGATTTTTGCAAGCTAAAAATAGCGCTGCGCCTGTGACGTGGCACGATTGACAAACAGTTGGGCCTCGCCATTTGCAATTAGCATATCAGTGTTTACATACTGGCAAGCTGCTGCCTGCCTGAATCTTTACGATATATTAACTATTATTTGTTTATTTAAGTTAAAGAATTAATATATTTATTTATTTACACAGTATTATTATATTTATATTTATTTAAAAGCAGTTATTGAATTTTTTTTCGTACTTTTCTATTTGTTTACCGTCAGGAGGGCACTACTTTCGGCTATGCAAATTAGATTTGGCCTGCACCATCCTTACTTCCATAGATTAAACTAGGTTAGTAACGAAAGACATATTACGGTAGAACGAAGACAGGACAGTGACATTAAATATTAAGTAATCGATGTTCTGTTTGTTCGTGGGCATGTTTGTGTCATTGTACCAATTTGTCAAAAGTCTATTTGTCGTTTACGAGTTGGTAATTTTTGCTGCTCTGTAAAACAGGGCGAACAACAGCTGAGTGATAACGTGAGTGTGTGCCGAGGTGCCAAACGAGGTGACCTGAGTAGAAAACTCGTGTGTATTCCGGGGTGCCAAACAACGGGACCGGTGTTGCTGACGTGTTGTTCCTTGTTCTAGGGAACATTAAGTTGAGTAAAACCTACGTTTTTGGCATGCATTGTGATTAATAGTGCATCTCTTTTTCAGCGTGTATTGTACGAACAGACTCTGTGCTCTAATTTTTTGGAGAATACGATTTTCCAGAATGTAAACAAAGAGTAAAATGTGTAGTGCTCAGATATTAAATAACATAGCATATCAAAGAATAATAACTAATTGAAGTAGTCAGTTAAAGTCAACGCGAGCCAATTCCCCAACAACATGGCTACTCTAGCTGACTTCATTAAAGCAGGTAAAGAATTGCAATACACAGGTAAAGAGCTAGAACAATATGCGGATAAGAAATTTAAAGAAGCAAAAGATGCGGAGAGAACTGAACGGGAACGAAAAGAAAATGCAGATAGAGATGAACGTGCACTAGAAAGACAACATCAATTAGAATTAAAACAGAGGCAATTAGAACATGATAAGGAAATTAAACAGAAAGAACTGGAATTAAAGCAAAAAGAGATAGATGAAATGGCAAGAGTTAAGGAAAAACAAATACAAGTAGAATCAGAGACACAATTAAAGATGAAAGAGATGGATGTAGACTCACACACAGAGATCTCTGCCACTAAACTTAAAAGTCAACAAGAAGAAAATAAGTTCAACAAATACAAAAATATTATCAAAGCATATTGTAAAGAGGATTCAATATCTGCCTGGACAGAAAATGTCGAGTATCAGTTTAAATATCACCAAGTTCCTTTAGAGATGTGGGCTATGATTTATATGAAGAACCTGAGTGGTGAGCCCCTTAAAGTAATAGAATCTATACCAACCGATCTTAGATCTGACTACCAATACATCCGTGATAGGATTATGCAACACTTTTTACTTGATGCCCCTGGGTATCAGGTTCAGTTCTCAACTTTAAAACCTAAACCTACTGAGACTTTCATTGACTACGTCTCAAATGTTCAAAGTGTACTAAATAGGTGGCTTAAAGCGGCTAACATAGGAAAAGACTTTGATAAATTAAAAAACTTAATAACTATGGATAAAGTAATATCCACGATACCATCCTCTTTTGCTAAATTTTTGCAACAGTCAGACATTGAAACCATAGAACAGTTTGAAAAGAAAGGGTCAGCATATTTTTCTTCAAACAGAAATATTTTTAAAACTTCAAATGACTCTGAAATAGTTTCTTTTGTAAAAGATCAATCTAAAAACTATCAGAGCAATAGAAAACCATTTAATAAATTTGACAAGAAAGATAGAAAAATTTCAAAATGTATCCACTGTCACCTTTTACATGACACTGATTCAATGTGTGACAAATCGCCGAGTTATCCGGCACATCTTGAAAATGTTATTAAGAAGCAACAGAACAAAAGATCTGCATACCGGCGGGCCATTAAATGTTTTTTTTTGTTCCAGCTACGGTCATTATTCAAATAAGTGCCTAGGCCGCCAACGTATGAAAGCCAACAATGCTATTTTACTTGATACATCTTCTGATAGTGGTAGTGAGACTGAGTGTGAGGTTGAAAATGACTTACCTGTTAACCAGACGGAAGAGGTGTGTTGTGTAAACGATGTATTGAGTTTTGACAGTTGTGAGCGATGTCACCATTTTCATGCTGAGGGAAAATTAGAATGTGGACATACAGTTCCATGCTCAACTGAGAGCGGGAATGCAGCCTTAGCCCCCAGAGGCAATTTAGAGTTCCACAATGCAATGGTCAATGATAGACCATGCCAATGTTTGCTAGACAGCGGTAGTACCCTTATTGGTCTCAGAAAGGAACTGGTGAGTCAAGAGGATTATACAGGTGACTCTGTCAAATGCCGAACCTTTTCGGGTAACATTGAAATTTACCCTTTGGCCAAAGCCCGTATTGACACTCCTTTCCTTTCGGGTACATTTACTTGTGCTATACTTGACAACCCTTGTACTGACCTAATTCTGGGTTGCTTACCTCAACTAAAACAATGTACTAGAGATGAAATAACTGCATGGAACCATTTGAATGCAGTTAATGCAACAACCAGAGCAGACACTATAAAACATCAAGACACGCTTCAAGATGAGAGACTACTGGTGCTTTCTCCATCTAGCACTGATGATACCAACAGACAAAAAGTCATAGAACAGCAGAAAGCTGATCCTAGTTTGTCTCCTTATTTAAATTTATTGAAAGAACGAGCTAAGGTTACAAAGAACGCATCAGGGTTCTTCAGATTAAATAGTGGCATTCTTACTAAACATTATACTACTGGTAACCATAACATTCAGCAAACGGTGTTACCTGTACAACATCGCATAACTGTGCTAAAGATTGCACATGAGTCACCGTTTGCTGGCCATCTTGCATATGACAAAACCAGGGCCAGAATTCAGGCTCATTTTTATTGGCCAGGTTTTTGCAATAATATTAAATTATTTTGTCGTTCGTGTAATGTCTGTCAACAGTTAGTACGAAAGGGTAAACATGTTACAGCTGAAGTACAACCTTCTACATTGGCTTCTAGGCCATTTGAGAGTGTGGCGGTAGATATTGTTGGACCCCTGAATCAGGTGTCCAGCAAAGGAAATCGCTTCATATCAACAATGGTCGACCTATGTACAATGCCAACAAAGGGGCGAGAACAATTGAACTTGAACCAGATCAAGACATACTTCTCTTGCTTCCTGACAAACGAAATTTATTATTGACTTCATGGCAAGGGCCATTCAAGGTGGTACGTAAAGTTTCAGATGTTGACTATGAAATATCAATAAACGGAAACTTAAAGATATTCCATGTCAACATGTTGAAACCTTACTATTCACGACAAGAGACAGGAGTAGAGACAGACGAACACAGTGCACCCACACCAAGTGATCAGACGACAGACATACACAACGCAACTACACTAGTTAGCGAGACTGGCATATCCGACGAGCATACACGTAGCGAGAATACAGAATACACACTTAGCACCACCACCGTACTGAATCAGGTAGACGACGACGGAATGGAACTACCAGTTCCTATTGTAGACAAGACTGCTACATTAGATAGCATACATATAGAACAGGGACTAACAGACAGTCAACGACGACAATTAGTAGAATTAGTGACGGAATACAAAGACATATTCTCTGACATTCCAGGTAGGACGGACAGAATCGAACACTCCATTCTTCTTACGGACTCTAAGCCTATTAAATGCAGGCCGTACTCAATCCCACTAAGCTATAGGGAAAATCTAAATAAAGAAATTCTGAATTTAGAGGCTAGTGGGATCATCCAGAAAACCACCTCGGAGTACTCGTTTCCAATTGTTCTAGTTAAGAAGAAAGATTCTACAATTCGTCTGTGCGTGGACTATCGAAAGCTCAACAACGTCACCAAGATCGACGCAGAGCCAATTCCTTCCTGCGAAGATCTTATTCTTGACATGTCCACCTCCAAAATCTTTTCTAAATTAGATCTCACTAAGGGATATTGGCAAGTCCCTATGCAGTCTCAATCCATCCATCTTACTGCTTTTTCAACTCCTTTAGGACTATACGAGTGGCGTTTTCTTCCTTTCGGACTTCGAAACGCTCCTGCCACTTTCGTACGCTTAACTAGAGATCTACTTCATGGAGTGACGAATACAGTGACCTATATAGATGATATATGTGTCCATACTGATGACTGGACAACACACCTACTGAAACTGAGACATGTATTTAATAGGTTGCGACTCTTCGGGCTCACTGTCAAACCGAGCAAAGTCGAATTGGGCCTAAAAGAAAGTGAGTTTTTAGGTCATGTCATTTCTCAAGGTCAACTAAAGACTGACCAGAAAATTATTACTAAAATTATGAATCTGACCATGCCTACCACCAAGAAACAGGTCAGAAGTCTTTTGAGGTTGGTGAATTACTATAGTAAATTTATTCCAAATTTAGCGGAGATTACAAGTGTATTTTCCAATATTTTAAAAGCTTCTGTAAAATTGGATGTTAAAGATGCATTATTAATTTCTGCATTGTCAAAATTGAAAATTTTGTTTAGTAATGTTCCAATCCTCCGCTTGCCTAATCCGAGGCTCGTTTATTATCTTAGGACAGATGCCAGCAGGATCTCCATCGCTGCAGTACTAGGCCAATTTTACAAGGGCATCTTCCATCCGATTTGCTACGTGAGCCGTAAGATCACACCCACCGAGTCCAGATATTCCATATCCGAGTTGGAAGCCCTAAGCGTCATCTATGTGGTGAGAAAGCTGCATCGATTTCTGTCCGGTGTGCACTTCATTGTCCAGACTGACAACTCCCCAATAACGGTCATGCAGAGTGGTGTACATCGAAATGACCGAATATACAGGTGGTCGCTAATACTGCAAAATTACACCTTTAGTATAGAACATATTAAGGGGAAAGATAACATCTTGGCTGATACCCTTAGTCGACCATCTGATGTAGCAATACCAGAAATTTCCACATAAGAGTATACTGTAATATATGTTATTTTAGTACAGTCAAATATTCTATGTGAAATATGTTAGAAATACATGAATATTGTGTGCTGAACTAAGTACCAAAAACATTGACCTGCTAGGTGTCCTCAGACATCAAAAGTAAGAACTTTACTCTGGGAACAAATATATCACTTTGTGAACTAGGACAGCGTATTACTTGCTAAGCTCCAAATATGTTCCAGTGAAGTAGTTGTGTTAAACAGAGAAAAACAGTGTCAGATGATTAGATACATACAGACACGAGAACAGTGGTCTACAAACGAACTCTACAGGTGCAATACCCATAGAATAAATATGACTGTGTAATGGATTTCAAATACCCAGAACAATTGTATAGATATTATGCCAATGAAAGTATGTTTCTGAACATTAATGGCAACGACTAATCTGAGGTATTTAAAGGCCATGTATATATAAACTTAATGTGATATGTATCATAAGGTTTTAATATAGTGATAAAATATAGATAGATTATGTCATTTTAATCTATAGTTAGATTTAGATAATATAATACTTTTTCATTTTAGTTTAGATAAATTATTAATTTACATATTTATTTAGTTTTAAAAGTAGATGAGGATAGTAATTTAAACATGACAACTAATTATAAGAAGTTTAGATAGGAATAGTATCATTTAGTTTATTATATTTCACTTTGTTTCATTTCATTTGATTTCATTCCATCTTAACCAATCCATTTAACAAATGTTATCATTTAGTAGTATGATTAGGTTACACCATAATAGAATAGAAATATTATACACTTAAAGATACATCATTTTCACCATATAGAATAAGAATATTAATCATATAGTTTGTCTCATTTAAAAACATTAGTTAGAATATGTTATATTTCACATTCCCCATTTTAGAAAGGGACGTAACTGATTACATTTTCACATTACCCATTTCACAAAGAGACATAACTCATCTCACATCAATTTCATTTCACATAGGTAAATTCCATCCCTTAAATTAGATAAATATTAGGAGTAATGTAAGCTTATTTTAGAATTAATGTGACAGATAGATTAAAATAGGCAACGTATTAAATGTATATTTATAGAACTAGTATTAACTTGGAATGTTAGAACAATGAATGCAGATGGAAAGTTGGAGGACATCAAAAAAGAAATGGAGAGAGAGAAGATTAACATATTAGGAATATCGGAAACGAGATGGAGAGGAGCAGGGATAAGGACAGGAGAGGATTGTAAGATTATTTACTCGGGGGGAGAAGAACAGCAAAGAGGTGTAGCCATTATATTAGATAAGCAAACATCAAATTCTGTCAAAGGATATTGGGCTGTGGCAGACAGAGTTCTATTAGTAAAATTAAACGGAAGACCTTTTAAAATAAATGTAATTCAAGTATATGCCCCAACAAGTGAAAGCAGTGAAGAAAGTATAGAGGAATTTTATAATGACATGGAGTCTGCTTTGAAGAACTGTAAAAAATCAGAAATAAATATCATAATGGGTGATTTCAACGCAAAAATAGGAAAGCAAAGCGATGGATACAGTGTAGGCAACCATGGTTTGGGAGAGAGAAATGAAAGAGGTTACAGACTTGTAGAATGGGCAAAAGAACAAGAATTGGTTGTAGGAAACACCTGGTTTAAACAACATCCTAGAAGATTATGGACATGGAGGAGTCCAGACAGCAGGATTAAAAACCAGATAGATTACATCCTGATAAGCAAAAGGTTTCGAAATGCATTAACAATTGTAAAAACAGTTCCAAATGCAGACTGTTACAGTGATCACAGATTAATTACTGGCACATTGAGGGTAAAGTTAAAGAAAGTCAAGTATACAGCAGGAAACCCTAAATATGACTTGTGCAAATTGAAAACTGACAAAGAAATACAAGATAATTTTAACATAGAAGTAAAGAACAAATTTGATTTATTGTCTGATCTAGAGATCGTATTTCAAGATGTAGATGATCAATGGGAATGCTGAAGAATTCAATCAGTTGTGCAGCAGAAAAAACTATTCCAAAAGTAAAGAAAGTTGGCCGTAAGACATGGATGACTGAAGAAATTTTACAACTAATGGAAACAAGAAGACAGAACAAAAATAATCCTGCCAAATATGAAGAAATTCACAGAAAAGTCAAAACCTTATGTAAGGAGGCTAAAGAAACATGGCTTGAGAAAAATTGCAGAGAAATTGAAAAACAACACAACAGTAAAAATGCGAAACTAATGCACAAAAGAATTCAGGAGATTACTAATCAAAGAACACGTACATCAGCAGGCTGCCTAAAGACAAAAGATGGAAGAGTCATAATAGAAAAAGATCAGATGTTACATGTATGGTCAGATTACGTGAAAAACCTTTATGACGATAGCAGAGACGAACAATATATTGTTCAAAATAACAATGAAGGGCCAGCAATTTTGAAGATGGAGGTTCAGAATGCTCTTAATCATATGAAATCTGGCAAAACCCCCGGTCCAGACAGCGTCACAACAGAAATGATTAATGCTTTAGAAGAATATGGAATAGATAAAGTTACCAGTCTGCTTAATACAATATATGATACTGGAAATATACCTCATGAGTTATGTAATTCTGTATTTATTGCAATCCCAAAGAAATCAGGAGCCTTGGAATGTGATCAACATCGAACAATTAGTATAATGAGTCACATCACGAAGATTTTGCTAAGAATTATCATGCAAAGAGTTAGGAGGAAAATACAACCTGAAATAGGAGAAGAACAATGTGGGTTTGTAGTAGGCAAGGGTACAGTAAATGCTGTGTATATACTGAGAACCGTAATCGAACGTTCTATAGAAGTAAACAAAGATCTACACCTTTGCTTCATTGACTACACAAAGGCTTTTGATAAAGTGAGACATGTCAACATGATAAGGATGCTTGAAGATCTACAAATTGATGGGAAAGACCTTAGACTTGTAAAAAACATATATTGGAAACAACAAGCTGCCATAAGAGTTGATAATCAAGTAAGCCAATATCAGCCTATTAAGAGAGGTGTGAGACAGGGATGTGTAATGTCTCCAGATCTGTTTTCCCTGTACAGTGAAAATATTTTCAGAAATATTGAAAATATGGAAGGAATCAACATTGGGGGACGATGCATCAATAACATTAGATATGCAGATGATACAGTCTTGATTGCAGACAATGAACAGGACCTGCAAAATTTAGTAGATGCGGTTGTTACACACAGTGAACAACTGGGGTTAGAATTAAATTGTAAAAAGACACAGATTATGGTCGTCACTAAGAAGAACGAAATACCACAGTGTAATATACAAGTAAATGGGAATATTCTTCAACAAGTGAATAGGTACAATTACCTCGGAACAGTAATAACATCTGATGGGAGATGCCTTGAAGAGATTAGAACAAGAATCGCCATGGCAAAAGTAGCCTTTAGCAAGATGAAAAACATACTGACCAATAAAAAGATGTCAATTGAAACGAGAAAAAGAGTGTTGAGATGCTACATAGAACCTGTACTTTTATATGGATGTGAAGCTTGGACAATGAGCAGCCAGGCTGAAAAACATCTGATGGCTGTAGAAATGTGGTTTCTGAGGAAAATGCAAAGAATACCATGGACAGCCAGAAAGACCAATGAACAAGTCCTTCAAGAAACAAATGAAGATCGTAAACTGATCAGAGACATTAGACGTAGACAGTCACAATTTTTTGGGCATGTTATGAGAAGAAATGATTTGGAGAACTTGGTGACAACTGGTAAGATCGAGGGGAACAGACCAAGGGGAAGACCTAGAAACAAGTATCTGGATGGCTTGGCCTTGTGGCATGGTCGAGACAGAAACACGGAGCTGATCCACGACTCTGTTGATCGAGTGAGATGGCAGAACATGACCGCCCACGCTTACCGGCATGGCACATGATGGATGGAGTATTAGTATGTGAGTATTTAGAGTAATATTTCATTAGAATAGAGTGATTAATAATACCAGGGTACAAACCATCAACCCGTTTTTTTTTTCTTACATGTAAATATGTTGTAAATACTTGACGTGTGCAACGGGTGATGCACAGTCATTAGGCTCAACTCTGTGAAACTGAGCCAAACTTGTACAGTGTCACCCCAAGGTTTTTAAATAACTATGAGAGTAAAACATGCGTGACAAAAATGAGAGAGAAAGTTATGTGACAAAAATGAAGGTAAAAGATGTGTGACAAAGGTGAGGGTGAAAGATGTGTGACAGAAATGAGGATGAAAGAAATGTAACAGAAATGAGGATGAAAGTTGGGTGACAGAAAGGAGGGTAAAAGAAGTGTGACAGAAATGAGGATGAAAGATGTGTGACAGAAATGAGGGTAAAAGATGTGTGCCAATAGTGAGAGTAAAAGAAGTGTGACATAAAGGAAGGTGAAAGATGTGTGACAGAAGTGTGAAAGTGATAGCAACTGTAAATTATACAGGAGAGAGTGAGAACAGTGAGCGGATTTTTTCTGCCGCTCAACAGGACTTTTTATTTTTGTTGCCGTCAAATGTTGGTTTCAATGTTGGAAGTGTGGTGTAATGAATGTATTTTGTGTAATTTGAGTTTAGGATCTTAGTGAAAGTATTTTGAGTCTTATAAGACAGAAACGTAGTCACAGATTTGTATTATACACATGTTTGTGACCACAGTTAAATGAATTATGGCACTTGAAAAACTAACTTACATACACATGATAGTTAGATACACATGTTAGAGGGTGGATTATACTTTTAATTACATCCAAACACACAAACAACCAGAAAAACAAACATATAAATTGCATACACTTTTATTAGATCAAAGGGAGATAACTTCGGGTCAGGGGACATAATAGACAACGAAACACTAACTTAACAGTGAAATGTGACTTTACACGCGGAAGCGAGATAGGTAAAGCCTGTCGCGCACAGCTTGTGTAATGGTTGTTTAATATTATATGGGGGACATGAAGCAATTCATGTGTTGACCTTCAAAAAGTCAACTTTGTATGGGTAGTGAGTTAATTTACTATTTGAGGGCAGGTCTTATAAGACAACGGTCCTGTTCAGACATACCTCTAATGAATATAATATTGCGATTGAGAATAGGGCTCACGCCAACCAGACAAGTTTGTGGCGATTGCCAGTAGCCAAGTAAAGTGATGCTACATTGTGACATTAGTCAGTAGGTCTATTAAATAGCCCAAAGCCAGGTTATCTACAGTCTTTGACAAAAATTAGACACACTAATTTTGTTTTTTTAGAAACCTCTTGCGTCACAACCAATGAGTCGAAGTTGATGACGCAACACAGGAGGGGTGGGTGTGTGTCAAAGACTGCCTCATGATAGAACACCACCAGGACGTGGGGTCAACCTCAGATAGAGTGGAGAGAACAGGGTGCCCGGGATCGGGGCAGGATGGATGATAGAAAGAGGGGGTCTGTTGACTAGTCCTCACACGGAGGCGTTGACCAGATAGTTAGCACTACTGGTCACGACAGAGTCACGCCTGCGTGATCGCTACGATCGCCACTCAAGCCAAAGCCGGCTAATAGAAGCGTGCTAACTGATCTAGCACGCAAAGGGCCGAAGGGCGTATGAAGGTCCTTCCGCGAGGCGTGTAGCGACGCGAGTGAAGCAAGTCAGACTGGGGACTGACTCTGTAGTGTTCACATCGTGTAGAATAGATTTGTGTTTTCATATAGCCTAGTAGATAGAGAATAGCTATAGGGGTTA
The DNA here is from genome assembly GCA_963921405.1 of Cepaea hortensis. Classification (NCBI taxonomy): domain Eukaryota; kingdom Metazoa; phylum Mollusca; class Gastropoda; order Stylommatophora; family Helicidae; genus Cepaea; species Cepaea hortensis. The sequence goes on along the minus strand of OY992887.1, from coordinate 39,914,051 downwards.
GGAAAACTATTGATAGAGAATATTGTGACTTTATGTGTGATTAGATAGCGACTGTTTTGCAATTGTAAAGAGCCAACGGCAATAAAATGTACCATTTCATTCCTCGCACACGACTGCAAGTCTCTTGTATGGTGTGGAAGAAGTAATCCGATGATGCCTGAAACATGAGTTGTTGACAAAGACAAGCGACGATACATGTGGGAAAATACTCTACCAAACTGTTGAGAATTCCTTGGACTGCGACAGTAACTAACGACGACTGTCAGAAACAGGTTATTGAAACTAGAACACTATATACAACAATAAGAAAGAGACAAACAACTTTCTTTGGTCATGTAATGAGAAGAGAGGCATCGGAGAACATCGTGACAACTGGAAAGATCGAGGGGAAGAGAGGCAGAGGCAGACCAAGAGAAATGATGCTGGATGGATTGAGACGGTGGCACGGAGGCATATCAGCAGTAGAGTTGATCCAGAAAACCAAAGACCGAGATCTGTGGAGAGCCATGAAAGCCTACGCCAGCTGGCAGGGCACTTGATGATGATGATGATGATGATGATGATGATGATGATGATGATGATGATGATGATGATGAAGATGTAACTACTGAGCGTAATTTTTCTTGCCAAGAAATCAACAACAACGGTAAAATGCTAGTGTTGACAGGGATGTCTTGTACATAGGATATGCGGAAGGGGGGTACTCTATTGTGACAAAGTTATCAGCTGACTCCTTCGCTGCCTTCTCCATCCCGAACTCTCGGCATATTCAGGAAAAGGTTATATGAATCGGTGCGACGGAGAGATGTCGTAACCCGGGCATCGAGCCAATAATTCACTGCGCATTAGTGGCAAGGCAAAACAAATCTTCTTGGAGCTAACGATGAACACGATCCCCGTTACAAACAATCCACAAAACACTTAGATTCAATGACTCAGCTAATCAATCTCGTTGGATATTTTCCTGTTCCTGTCATCAAGGCAATGAATATGTTGCATTCATAAATCGGTATATATATATATATATATATATATATATATATATAGGGGTTGTTTCTCAAGTCAGCTTACTCCATGCAGGTCACTCTAGTTTACTAATTACGCATATTTATGTTAATGAACGTGGCAGAAAGAATAAGAACGCGCTAGATCTTAAACTTCCAGTGCTCTGCTGGCGCGACCGCTGGATCAACTTCTACAAGAGTCAGCTAGACTTCAACGATGACCTCTCGTCCAGAAAGCAATGGCAAACTACTGACCGTAAAATTGCCAAGAACAACAACCTGGGTTTGGAATTGATCTCAACGTCCTGCAACGAACATGCAAGAATTCTAATTTTAATGTTACTGTTTTCTTCATTTGTTTTTCTGACAAAGTTTCTAAAATTGTAATTTTCTGCAATGCAATGTACATAATGTCCTGTAGAAGATTCTGTGAATTGGAATATGGTGAGGATGCAAAACACCTCATGAATAAACGAGAATAAATGTGAGAAGTGTATTACTGTCATTGATTTTTGTTCCCGGCTGCAACGTTTGCCGTGTCACTTATGTCAGTGTTTTTGTAAAGCTGAGCATTCCTACGTTTCGTTTTTATTTTCATATGTTTATAATTGATCGTATTGTATCAGGTATTTGTGTGCAAATGCATTGCTCAATTTCACTCTACGTATGTATTATGCTATGCTTATTTATTTAATCATAACAATGTTTTCCCGTAGTGAATTTGAATAACGAAGACACAAACAATAGATTGCACGATTTATTGCTTGGCATATTTCGTTGCATCTCGTCAGGTACATATTCACACATCATACAGTGAAATAACTAGATAAATCTTTCAAGCAGAAATATACACATGTTCGCACAGTAATGTCAATTGTCTACCACGGTAATTTTAAACTGACTAACATGTCTTTCTTTTTGCACAAAGCTGGCTTGTGTAGATTAATCATTATGGCTTCAGCAAACTTTAAGTTCAACTTGAAGGATTTATCTAGTTATTTGACTTTATGTTGTGTGAATTTTGCAGTATGTACCTGACGAGATGCAGCGAAATATGCCAGGCAATAAATTGTGCAATTTATTGTTTGTGTCTTCATTCTTCATATTTATTTATTATTATTAATGTTGAATTTACGTGATCTTCCAGGTTGACCCAGCCTAAAATAAATCCCAGAAAATATCACAGCAGCAAAGGTGGCCGGAGTTATATTGACCACATCCCCTCTGGGGTTTCCGACTGGTCAATATAAATAAAGGGCTAGCACCATACACCGAACGTGGCTCAAGACCTGTAATAGAGTCGATTACGGGACATTGCTATCAACCACAACATTTATAGTTTGTGATGTACTAGGCAATGTTAGTTCAGTAGTTTGCCATTGCTTTCTAAACAACAGCGCAAATCGATCTGCTTCTAAATCGCCCGCAGTTGATTTCGAACGCCTTTAGTTAAAGTGCCGGCTTCATGGCGATGGAGTTACTGACGCAGTTCGTAATCCCGCATACCGCGTTCGAAACACAGCTGCTGGCGATTTGGTGGCAGACCACCTTGAGTTGGTTTTTTTACGAAATGGGATGGGTGCCGGTCGTTCAGAAAGCAAACTACTGAACGTAAACTCGCCAACAGATCATAAACAACAAAGAAAGGCTGGGGTTGACTGCGGCGTCCTCTAAAGGATATGGAACTAAGTTTTTTAAAAAAATAACAACATTTTAGTTAAAGTAAAGTAACGATATAGAACTCATTTAGGCTCATTAACGCGTACTGTGTATATGGTGCTGGACCCACATTATTTAGACCAGTCGATCTTCTGTGGGTGAGATGGTCATTATCCTGCCGAGTCCTTTAGTTCCATATGCTTAAAACACAATAGTTGGAAAACTCAACATCGCACACGTAACTGTTACATCTTAGACAACCATTGGGGGGAGGATCTGAGCACCTATGGACCTGTCTGGAGTGCAATGAAGATACCCCAACTGATAACTGGTAACTGGGATAACGTAGTCCACATTCGAATAATACCAATGACTTTATGGACTTTTTATCTTTATGCAATTTTAGACCTAATCACACAAACGAATTTATACCATTGTCAGCGTAATGACAAAGCCATTACATCAACGCAGCCATAATTTAAACATCCCAATACAATTGATTGCAGACAATGAACAGGACCTGCAACATTTAGTATATGCGGTTGTTGCACACAGTAAATAACTAGGGTTAGAATTGAATTGTAAGAAAACACAGATTATGGTCGTCACTAGGGAGGAAGAAATACTACAATGTAATATACAAGTAAATGGGCATATTCTTAAACAAGTGAATCGGTACAGCTATCTCGGAACAGTCATAACATCTGATGGGAGATGCCTTGAAGAGATTAGAACAAGTATTGCCATTGCGAATGTAGCCTTTTGCAAGATGAACAACATACTGACCAATAAAAAGATATCAGTTGAAAGAGAAAAAGAGTGTTGAAGTGCTACCTAGAACCTGTATTTGTGTATAGATGTGAAGCGTGGACAATGAGCAGACAAGCTGAAAAACATCTGATGGCTGTGGAAATTTGGTTTCTGGGGAAAATGCAAAGTATACCATGGACAGACAGAAAGACCAATGAATAAGTCCTACAAGAAACAAATGAAGATCGTAAACTGATTAGAGACATTAGATGTAGACAGTCACAATTGTTTGGGCATATTATGAGAAGAAATGAATTGGAGAACTTGGTGACAACTGGCAAGATCGAAGGGAAGAGACCAAGGGGAAGAACAAGAAATAAATACCTGGATGGCTTGGTCACGTGGCATGGTCGAGACAGAAACACGGAGCTGATCCTCGACTCTGGTGATCGAGTGAGATGGCAAAACATGACCGCCCACGCATATCGGCATGGCACATGATGGGTGGATGGAATACAATAGTCATTAGAGGACCTGCTTACACGTCTATGGCGCACAGGACGTATGGTGCCGGATCCATGTTTATAGACCAATCGACAATCGAGGGGTTCTGTAATCAATGTCGGGCCAGTCGCCTTTACTTCCCAACAATTTCCTGTTGTGCATATTAGACTTGGTCGACCTGGGAGCCCAGGTGAATTTGTATAGGGTGTATTTTTAATGACTGTGCAGTGTTTGAAAATATTGTCGGTCCAAATTTTGTATTCACCCTCTGTAAAGTTCATGCAACATAATACGGAAATACAAATCTTGGACCAGCAATTTTTTTTTTTTAAATTCCGAGTTATTAAAACTACACCCTGTAGGTTCCACCCCAATAAGGATTCGAATCCTTGAACTTAATAACGCAGTAAAAATAAATACACATGCTATTTGATAACAGTTTTAGGAGAGAACATATATAATATAAACAACTCAAATTATTAGTAAAAATAGGAAGACAAGTGAGAAAGTGTAAACAAACACAAAACCAAACAGTTAGATACATATTCGTGATCGTGAATTCTGTGGTAAAAAAAATAACTCAAATCTATAGCAAGAAGAAGAGAAGAGTGGAAACGTTTCAACACAACTAAAGCAACATAATGTGTGAGCTATATGTGTGAGGAGGAGGAGGAGGAGGAGGAGGGAGGAGGAGGAGGAGGAGGAGGAGGAGGAGGAGGAGGAGGAGGAGGAGGAGGAGAGGAGGAGGAGGAGGAGGAGGAGGGAGGAGGAGGAGGAGGAGGAGGAGGAGGAGGAGGAGGAGGAGGAGAGGAGGAGGAGGAGGAGGAGGAGGAGGAGGAGGAGAGAGGAGGAGGAGGAGGAGGAGGAGGAGGAGGAGGAGGAGGAGGAGGAGGAGGAGGAGGAGGAGGAGGAGGAGGAGGAGGAGGAGGAGGAGGAGGAGGGAGGAGGAGGAGGAGGAGGAGGAGGAGGAGGAGGAGGAGGAGGAGGAGGAGGAGGAGGAGGAGGAGGAGGAGGAGGAGGAGGAGGAGGAGGAGGAGGAGGAGGAGGAGGAGGAGGAGGAGGAGGAGGAGGAGGAGGAGGAGGAGGAGGAGGAGGAGGAGGAGGAGGAGGAGGAGGAGGAGGAGGAGGAGGAGGAGGAGGAGGAGGAGGAGGAGGAGGAGGAGGAGGAGGAGGAGGAGGAGGAGGAGGAGGAGGAGGAGGAGGAGGAGGAGGAGGAGGAGGAGGAGGAGGAGGAGGAGGAGGAGGAGGAGGAGGAGGAGGAGGAGGAGGAGGAGGAGGAGGAGGAGGAGGAGGAGGAGGAGGAGGAGGAGGAGGAGGAGGAGGAGGAGGAGGAGGAGGAGGAGGAGGAGGAGGAGGAGGGAGGAGGAGGAGGAGGAGGAGGAGGAGGAGGAGGAGGAGAGGAGGAGGAGGAGGAGAAAGAAGAGGAAGAGAAGAAGAGAAGAAGAAGAAGAAGAAGAAGAAGAAGAAGAAGAAGAAGAAGAAGAAGAAGAAGAAGAAGAAGAAGAAGAAGAAGAAGAAGAGAAGAAGAAGAAGAAGAAGAAGAAGAAGAAGAAGAAGAAGAAGAAGAAGAAGAAGAAGAAGAAGAAGAAGAAGAAGAAGAAGAAGAAGAAGAAGAAAGAAGAAGAAGAAGAAGAAGAAGAAGAAGAAGAAGAAGAAGAAGAAGAAGAAGAAGAAGAAGAAGAAGAAGAAGAAGAAGAAGAAGAAGAAGAAGAAGAAAGAAGAAGAAGAAGAAGAAGAAGAAGAAGAAGAAGAAGAAGAAGAAGAAGAGGGGACAATTTAAAATAATAAACCGAAATAATTAGATGCACACTCGTGAGTTATATATTCTCCGTGAACCGGTTGATGGTGTAAAATAACTCAAATCAATAGCAAGAAGAAGAAGTAAGGTTGAAACGTTTAAACAAAACTACAACCAAATAATTAGATACTGGGGAGTCACAAATGGTAAGTAGAAAAATAACTAAATATGATAACAACTTGAAACCAGTTTATTTTTATACATACATTGTCGCTTTATTTCTCAACATAATTTCCACCGCCGTTGATGCACTTATCCCATCGTTTTATCAGTCCTCCCAAACCGGCTGCATAGAACTGCGTGCTCTGTTTTCTCAACCACGTTTGCACTTCACATTCAACGTTGGCGTCATTCGCAAACTGTATCCCGCCAAGGTGGGTTTTCAGTGGACAAAAAAGGTGGAAATCGCTAGGTGCTAAGTGGGGGGGTGTAAGGTGTTTGTTCCAGAACATCCCACCACAGTTGGTTAATTTTCTCATGAGTTAATCGAGCCGTATGTGGTCTGGCATTGTCATGAGGAAGCAACACTCCTCTAGTCAGCAGTCCTGTGCGTTTTCTTCGAATTGCATCGTGAAGCATCGATATAACTTCGCAGTACGATTCAGAATTCACATTGTCACCTTTCTTTTTGAAATTGGTTAAAAGCACTCCTTGAAAATCCCAGCAACACTGTCAGCATAACCTTTCCTGCTGATGGCATACCCTTGAATTTTTGGACACAAGGCGAAGAAAGATGTTTTCAACCCAGCAATGCACCGCTTTACGGGACAAACATTTGTCAGCATAAACAGGAAGCATTTCCTTATGAATGTCCTTTGCAGGCAGTCTTTTTGCCCACAAAAAAAAAAAAAAATAAATAAATAAATAAATAAATAAAAATCTCACAACAGCACGTTGCTCTTTGGTTGTACACTTTATAAGTACAGTCTCCATTTTGTTTATGCGCTACGCATGCGCATGAGACACCTAGCGCCACCTGACGAACGGGAATATAAAGTTCACCAATTACATTTCCTTGCCATCCCACAGAACTGTGTGACTTACTTAGTGACTGGCCCTCGTATTTGTGTACCAGATGTTGGTGAGAAATAACTAATCAATAGCAAAAAAAAGAAGGGTGGAAACGTTTAAACAAATGCAAAAACACAGCTGCGGTAGATTTAGAAGCAGACAGCCTTGCGTTGGCTTTAATATAATTATATTCAGAAAGAAATGGCAAACTGTTGAACGTAAACTTGCCAATAAATCACAAACAGCCAAAAGTGCTGAAATTGACTGCTATGCCCTGTAAATAATCTGTAATTATCTTTAACAGTATTTCAGCTTCAGATAAATCATAGCCATCAATATTACACACATGAACAAGTTAACATATATATTTGTAGAACATATGTCTAATAAAGACCTATAAATAAAGAAATCATGACTGCTATTTGTAGGAAATGGGTCTAATAAAGAACTATAAACAAAGATATAGCTAAGCATAAGGTGATCTAATCAAGATACGTGGTTACAAATACCAAATAACTGAAAGAAGTGATACGGCGCCTACACTTTGAATACGATACATTTAGATTCGTTTCTTTGATCATACACTAAAACGTAACCTATGCATCGGGTTTATAATTTGCAGCTTGCAGAATGCTTATTGCAATTGCAAATGTGAATGTTTATTTTCTGATGGTGTCATCGCCATCTGGTTCTCGTTCTCTGTCTGTGCTACTTCTCTGACATTATGCTAGCACATCTTTTCTTATTTAACACGCTAAAGTTTAGAATTGTAATTTAATTAATTTGTTTGATTATACATGTGTGTGTTTATGCTTAGTATTCTGTTGTTGAGTATTTATACCAGGGAAAGTAATTCATTATCATTATGTGCCATTCCGAGGTCATGTTTCGCCATCTTACACAATGGTTCTGTGTTCTGTCTCGATCGTGCCGCTTGGCCAAGCCATCCATATATACGCTTCTCTGACTTTCCCTTATTCTTTTTCCCCCAGTCTTGCCAGTTGTTACCAGGTTCTCTAGTTTCTTTCTTTTTATAACATGTCCAACAAATTTTAACTGTCTACGTCTAATTTATCTAATGGGTTTACGGTTGCCGTTTGCTTCTAGTAGGACATGCTGATTGGTTTTTCTGTCTCCCCGTGGTATTCTTGGAAAGTAGTAATTAAGTAACAATGATTTTATTATAAAGTGCGTGGAAGAGTATAAACACCAAAATTTCGTATTTCAGACTACAATTTGGCTCTTAAGCAATAGCCTATGTCGGGGTCGTGAGGAGCCAGAATATTGCGCATGTGCTATAGCGATTATACAATTGCTGTCCCACTATCGGCTTGCAATGTAGAAGACCAAAGAGGCGTTATTAGTGTGTGTGTGTGTGTGTGTGTGGGGGGGGTGTGGGTGTGTGTGTGTGTGTGAATGTGTGGGGGGGGGGGGGTGGGTCAGAGAGTCTGAAATTTGTGAAATCTACAGAAGAGTGATTTTCAGTATCGAGACAGTTGCTTGGGTCTTGGCAGAGTATATGCATGTGTAGAAAGATTTCAAAGGAAACACTCGTTTTCTCCGATTAAGAGAAAACTAAAGACCCATCCATCCACCGTGAAGGTCATGGTGACAATATTTTGGGATGTCAACGGCCCTTTATTGACGCATTTCCAATTAGGCGTGAAATTGACCAGCGCTCGGATACAATGTCATGATGCTGGTGAACAAATTGAGGCCCGCAATTCGATCCAAACGCCGAAGACATCTCTCAAAATAAGAATTGTTGCTGCACGACAACGCCCGTCATCAAACGTTTGGAACACATTGGATACACTATGTGTTCAGAAATGTAAGGTTTTGGAATATTTGGCATACATTCCATACTTAGCGCGATCGGATTCTCACTTGTTTGGACTCTTGAAAGAGCATGTTGTGGTGTCAGTGGTTTGCAGGTTTGTTTGTTTTTTGGGGTTTGTTTGTTTGTTTGTTTGTACTCACGCTCGCTTTGAACTCGAGCATATTCCATACCTGCTACTTCTAGTAGAAACGGACTGAAGTTTTCGTGAGGATTAGGTTTCCCTATTAACAGTTTCCCTCGCCATCGGGAGAACCCAATCCAACTTCAGAGATTCTTGTAATTTACGTCCCCAAGTCAAAGACGAGAAGTCTACATTTTAGTCCAATTGCCGGTGTAGGGGTAGAACCCCCTACCTCAGCATCAGCGCACCGGATGTTTAAGAACAAGTGCTCTTATCAATTCAGCTACGCTGACCTACTAAAGGTTTGCAGATAACAACGAGGTAATTGAGGCAGTGCAAAAATGATGTAAGACGACACGTACACACATGTTCCCAGATGCATCAACAAGCTCCTGGACATGTGAAACAAGTGTATAGAAAGCTAAGGGCAATTTGTTGAGAAATAATACACACGCAAGTTCTGATTTTCACTATTGTAATAAAGTTCATCGTAAAATTCCAGTTTTGTAATGACTTCCCCTGGTGTTTGAATCTCAGTTAAATTATAAAGATAGCCCCAAGTCAGATACGTCCAGTTGTGAATGAAGTGTTAGGCCTTCACAAAATATAGGCCACCACATAATGGACTTGGTTAACCCGTTTTCTTCCTCACCTGCTTCCATCCGAAACAACATTCCCATAATTTCTGAACGTTTTCCGAGATAAACAATCCTGTTTGTCGACTTTTCGTGCGTTTTCTATTTGTGTTATTGCTGAAATGTTATGCTTTTGATACACATGAACGGAAATCATTCAAGGAACGAATGTATTCAGAGGTTGTCAGATGATTGAGTGGCGCTCACTGGCGACATTCTTCTTTCCTTCTTCTTCTGTCTATTAACGCCTATTGGAGCATAACCCCCTCCCCCCTCCCCACCCAACTAACTCATGGCAAGCCGTCCTATCGTTTACAATCTCCTGCAAATGCTTGTATTTCCTCATCCTATTATTGATCTCTATGTCTCTAATTATCATTTATATGTGTATTAGATTGTTTTTCTTATTTGGGTTCCAGAGAAAGGAGTTTCAAGTTATGCTACTATCAGGTTTTCTCAATACGGATCTCTTCGAGCGCCAGTGTTCCTTTCATCTCTTGATTCGCTAGAATATGTCTGGTTCTCTCCCTAAGTCTCGTGTTAATAATTCTATAATATTATTTTAGGTCTGTTATTTTCTGTAGGCACCAGTTAATGAATGCTTGTAATTTATATGTTGTAATTTGATCTGTATTGATTTATATAGAAGTAATAATTTAACGTTTGAGTTAGATATTCTAAATTTGCTTAACAGTTAAAAAGGTAGTTGCATATCCTTTACAGGACGTCGCAGTCACCCCAGCATTTTTTTTTTGCTGTTTGTGATCTCTGTGCAAGTTTAGGTTCAGTAGTTTGCATTGCTTTCTGAACGACCGGCACCCATACCAATTTATAAAAAAAAGTACCTTTTCAAAATCTTTGAAAGAATATACAATAAATCTAAAACTTATGAGACGAAAAACAACTTAAATTAATTCGTAATTAGTAAAAATTCAACCCCATAACTCAGATGTGCTGAAGAAACTGTCTTCGCCACAATTAGTGCTAGACTATTAGACAATAAGCTGATCCAGCCTGTGAAAAGACACGATAAAAAGCATAACAAAAAAGATTTTCTGAACGTGAAACAAAAATAATATCCACGGACAAAATTTTATACCAACCACAGACCGTTGATATCAACAATGAAGTAATTTAAATTATTACAACGTTTGAATATCTTGGTTACATAGTTAGTTAGTTAGTTAATTAGTTAGTTAGTTAGTTAGCTAGTTAGTTAGTTAGTTAGTTAGTTAGTTAGTTAGTTAGTTAGTTAGTTAGTTAGTTGGGTGGTTGGTTGGTTGGTTAGTTGGTTGGTTGGTTGGTTGGTTGGTTGGTTGGTTAGTTATGTCAGGTCTTAGTCAGATATGACTGAGCTACCGTATAACAGTAGACGGTACTACCTGCTTTCTGTTAGCGCGGAACGTTGGGCGGCGCTTACCAAACCCGACACCCCACATTGTGCCAACGGCTTCGGGCGGTAGAGCGCAATTGGGAGGGTACAAGCCTTACCCTGGTGCGAGGAAATGCAACCTAAAGACAAAGTGTCATGACAGGGCAGACCAGGCCCTAAGCCTTGGTTGGCGGATGGTCTAGGATCGAAGCTCCGACAGGCGGACAATTAGAGCATTGCTTTGCTGATCCGGCAGCTTCTGCAGCTTGTCTTGTTCCAGATGTAGGGGTGTTACCTTTCCTCTGGAGTGAACTAGGCAGGCCGAGAGAGGGATCATGCTGCATGGGCAACACATGATCTCTATATTTTAGCCCAAAGCTTTGTGCTATGGAGAGGCAATATCTACACCCCTTACAAACTATCGTCTGTCAAGACAGCAAGGTGCCAATGATAGTTAGTTAGTTAGTTAGTTAGTTGGTTGGTTGGTTGGTTGGTTGGTTGGTTGGTTGGTTGGTTTGTTGGTTGGTTGGTTGGTTTGTTGGTTGGTTGGTTGGTCTACAGATCATCCTCATTTGCACATCGAAACATTCAGTCCATAAGTGCTCGGATCCTCTCCTCAGTAAATCGCGCAGCGTGTAGCGGCTCACGACACCAGTTCTGTGTTGGTTTATTAATTTTCTTTGGCTTCCTGCGTAGTGTTCTTGTTTGGCCACACCCCTGTTAATTTGCTGTTCTAGAATCCTGACCACGGTTGTAGATTTACAGTCATCACTTGGTTCTCGCAAAAGACTTACTTCTCGTAGAGCATTCAGAATATCAGCCTGGTCCATGGCTCGTCCGCCTTCCATAGTAGCCTTACTTGCAAACCTTTCAGTCTGCTAATATTGTTATTTGTACACCCGCATGCCCTGGGCACGAAAATGAAACTAATATTTGCCAGCCTAGACCGCTCTCGAGACAGGAACCACTCTCTTCGGATGCACACCATCTCTATCTTCCAGAGCATACTCATTGAGTCACACAAAAAAACACGCGCGAGTGAATGTCTGTCTCGAGCCATGTTATTGCTTTACTTACTGCCATGTCTTTCATAGTCAGGCTACTTGTGGTCAGCGCAAAATCACCAGAATCTTCTTTCACATTCTCCCTCCGGCCTGAGGCTGCCCTTAACCTTCTTAATTTCACTATGCAGTGGGTGTTGTGTATTTGCGTTGGCTCTGAGGTAGGAGGCACGTGCTCGGCGAATTTGTATCATGTCCGCCATGTTTGGAAAATCAAGATGCATGCTGCATCTCTTATACATCCAATAAAAATACGCATAGCTTTGTTCTGTATCCTTTCCATCCCTTCCACCTTAATGCTGAGAGTCAGGATCTCCATAGCATACTCAACAACAGAAAGGACCAAACCCTCGTAAAGAAGACATAGATGGTGCTGCTCACAGTTTGCCGCGCCCATCACCCGCATCGAAGATAAACCCAGCTTGGCCATTGTTTATCACTTGGTCAATGTGCTCATTATAAGCAAGGCTTCGATCAGAACGTATCCCCAGGTAATTCATTGCCTGCGTTCTTTCCACCGTCTCTGAACACAGATTTACAGTTGGTGTTGGTGTGTTGACAATATGATTATTCAACGAGAACCAAGTCACTGTTGCCTTTGTTGGGTTGACCATTGCCCCAGCCTCAACACACCAAGTACTAATGCGATTGAGTTTGGTTTGTAGTTCCACAGCAACCTGATCTCTATCCTTACCCTGACGATACACTAAAACATCATCGGCATACGACAATGTCCTCCCCGGTCCTATGATCTGCTCGCCGGTGATTCTTATAATGTAGGCGATGAACAGCACCGGATATAATGATATTCTATGTGGCAGGCCCGGATATATCGTTATTGGTTCAGAAGTCCAACTGCAAAATCTAAAAACTACTTACCGTTGGAAGATGGCTTCGACTATCCAACTAAGGAGGAATGGATTTGCCTTGGGTTCAAGAAGCTGAAACATTAAAAACTCCAATGGTACCCTGTTGTACGCATCCTAAAGATCAATCGCGGCAGCATATGTTTCAATGCCTGAGTGGAAACCTTCATAGACATCATGGGCAAAAACTGCTGCGGTGGTCCAGGTTTCTCTGAACGATATCCTCCAAGGGTAGGTGGGAAAAAACCTTGCCACTCTAGCTGACTTTATATTTTTCTGCCAATTAACTTCTCCAGCAGCTTGCCTTTTGTATTGTGCATGGTTATTACTCGATATCCCCGAATTTGTGTGTGGTCTTTGCCAGGCTTTGGCAAGGAAATCAGACAGCTGTGTAATCACTCCTCCTTGATGCTATCACTCCCTATGCTGTTGTACAATTCTACTAGTTCCTCTAACTTATTGTCGGTACACATACTAATGTCATTATACCTTATACCACCAGACCTTGGTATGCTGTTTTGTGTTCGTCGAAGCTCAGCGCTGATCTTTTTCACTGTCACTGTGTCTTCATCTGCAATGTTTTTGGCCTTACGCCTATCTGAGGTAACAGCCTTGGCAAAATTTCGGCCTCTCATGTCTGTCTGGTTGCTCTGCTCTAGATAGCGTTCGAACAGGACTTTGCCATTATTCTCGTCAGGCCTCTACCAGATAAGGTGAGCACTTTGGAAGTCAGGAAAACTCTTATTCTTGACTACCCTATTCATCCAGAACAATTTCAGTGACTTGTCTGTGCTTATTCTTTGACATAACGCTGCCCATTTTTAACTTTTAACAACTGTAACAAGATTTTTTGATTTTTTTGTTTTTTGTTTTTTTTTAGCTGACTTTTGTATCCATCCCTCTTTCCACGTGCACAATAAGACTTGGATGAGCAACTCTGTTCCTCTTGGCATTTTGCCATATCATTACAGCACCACACTTATCCACCCAGACCTTTTACACCTCAAAATTCCACCAAGATGGCTGGTCCCAGCGTTTTTTCCTGCCATGATGATTTATGCGCTTGTCGCGCCTTATTTTACTCACCACATCTTGTCCTGTACTGTCATACTTGAAAGTCTTGACCCATGACTTCTGCCTGGTTCTGCCTTTCTCCACCAATATGCTGCAAGAGTAGTGGTTGCTACCATGGTACCCTAGGACATCCCATCTACACATGTAGTAAGTGTAGGAGAAACCAGCGACAGGTCAATAACACTGTCCTCATCACCTGGACGACTTGCTGTCCTGGTGACACATAAACTGTTGATACAAACACCATGGAGACTGTTTATAAGAAGTCAGGCTCAGTCAGACAATAGCAATGCAGAAGTTACACAGTAGTAGAAAACCCATGGGATATCATGAGCAAACAAATACAAATGACATTTAGATAAGTTTTTAGAACATACCTTTTGACTGTAACCACATATGGACATGAGTCCTTCTCCATATGACAACCAATAAAAATTGAAGATTGGGTCTTGTGAGATTAAACTTTACAGAACAGTTCTTGTGACACTGTCGACGAATAAGAAATAAAATGCCGACATTCTACAAGATTAAAACATCAACTAAAACTGACTACCAAATAGTATCGTGTCTCATAAACAACAATACTTGTAGCCATGTTAAAAGTCGGGGAGAAGCGGTAGTGCAGTGGCTAGACGATGTCTACCGGCGTGCGGTTATTGGTTGGATCTGCATCGGAGGGCGATTCGAATTGTAAAACAATTGATGTGTGCGATCATGTCGACTGGTACCATGAAATGGCATGGGAAGTAAAGCGGACGGCGTGATGATGACCACATCAATCACCTAGTACCGATTGGTCAAACAAAATATGGCTCTAGTCCCATATGCCCAGTGGGCATTGAGGAGAGTAATAAAGTCTTTTACTTACTATTTGTTTTACATATTAAACGTCACAGTGGCTTGGAAAGAATAGTGGTGGACGGCAAGGTTGCTGGTGCAAGAGGCAGGGGTAGGACGGGCGAAAGTCCGTGTGTTGCCGGGCCAGTGTGTTGCCGGGGCCCATACGGAGGAGCAAAGAATAGTAACACTGTTGTCTACCATGCACGTCGTAAGCGGCGACTAAGGAGGCTATGGTTCCGTCGCCCTGCTACTGAGTGAGTGCGTGGCGCGACACTGTGAGCTGTGAATTTCGCATGGAATGCTTTTACATCTGTTCGCAGTTTGTAGCGTGAACTGCATGTTCAGAACGATGGCGGCTGGCTCTTGCTGGATTGACTGATTTGTCTTTTTGGTTCACGAGTGCATTTTTCAGGAGAGTCCTGGAAGTCGTCGCTGGAGCTACGGAGTTCGTGCTTTGGGCAGCACTTTCGGCGGGTCGTCCTGCGGAAAGAGTCCGAGCCATATGGGATAAAACCCTGGTCAATGAAGTCTTTCTGGTGACTGCCGTTTCCATCGACAATGAACTGTATTTCTCGTGGAGGACTTTTGTGTTGGCATTCTGGCGGTGGCATTATGCAAAGTGTACCTGTGCGGGCTGTTGGTTTGCCGATACTCCTGTCTATTCCATTGTTCACATAGGGCAGTGAGGAGCATTTTGTGTGATATTCACTGGCACAGGAACGGAGCATAATGGGGACGACCCGTTGCCGTGAAGTTGGAACCGCGACTAACTAACTAACTAGAGGAAGGGGTAGACGAGCACGAAGATGGATACAGGACATTGAAAACTCTCCGGGCATGAGGTTGTGCGAGGAGGGAGAAGTGGCAAGAGATCGAGATATTTTTTCAGCGGACTGTGATAAGACCAACGATCTCTAAATGATCTACTCCATGATGATGGGTGGCCTATTCAACCTAATCTTTTGGATTTCCAACTGTCCAGGTATTGTCAAATGCTCATCACAACGGATCCCGTTATTATATTTACCCTTATATAGAAGGCAAGGCGTCGGTTCTGCTACTCTAGGAGCAGGGAGAGAGTTATACCAAGCTTGTGATTCCTATTTTATACAAATCCACAGTGTGATTCCTACCCACTTTTCTCGCTATAGAAGTTGAAGTCCCATCGCTGAGACACTCCGCTCCTAATATTGTATCAGAAAGAACACACTATTATTGTTGTGCGATAGTAAGACAACTCTACCAAGACTTGATTTTGTTTCAGTATTTCTTATCTTCTTCTCGTTTCTACCGCTGTGCACCTCCCTCTTAGAATTGAGTTGCAGTCTATTCACATCGACATACCCAGACCCCGGTGAAGAAACATGACCCGCCTATGACTAATCAGAGTCACTACGTACGTGCTGTGTTGGGATAATAACCTGGTTATATACTAATATGCCTCTCCTCGAGTGTGAAATTTCAATACTAGTCTTGCACACCTCGACGATTTCTCAGCATGAGAGGCGAATTATAGCTCTACAACTCAGTCCTAGTGGTGTTGGTATTTTAGTCCTGAGTCGGTAAAAAAAAAAAGATCAATGCAAACTCCACTTCAATGCATGCAAATCCTTTTAGAGCTCAAGTAACCTGAATGCCAATTCATAGGACTTAATAGTTAAAACTTAGTCTTCAAGAGGATATGACAGCAGCATCAACAACACCACCACCACCACCACCACCAACAACAACAACAACAACAACAACAATAACAACAACAACAACAACAACAACAGCGTTGTCTGTGTTTTATATTTCAGATTTCATCGCAAATTAGGAAATCTGTACGGACAAGATGTATTTGTGGGTTGAGTATAAGATGGCTTTTGTTATCTCTGCTATTACGCTAATTCATAGCTTGAGGTTTCTGTGACTTGTAAGTTACAGCTCTCTCTCTCTCTCTCTCTCTCTCTCTCTATATATATATATATATATATATATATATATATATATATATATATATAAGTAAAACCTCGGTTTTCGTTGCCTTCGGTTATCGCCGGTTTCGGTTTTCAAAGATTTATTCCGAGAAAACTTTGTCTCGGCTTTTGTCGGCGTGCCCACAAGACCTCGTTGCTAATTTTGCGAAAACACTAGGGGACCATGCATTCTTCTGCTCAGTTTGGCGTTGTTTTCCATTGTGTGAGCATCACTTGCTAAGATAAAATACGAGAGTGCTCCAATATTGCTGAAATCTGCTGCATGTACGGGAAGTAGCCATCCACGATAAGTTCCATTGTGGCGAAAAGGGAAACAATAAGGAAGGGTAATGTAACGAAAGGCATGAATCTGCTAATGAAACAAAGATCGCAAAACAATTGAAGATGTCAACAGTTATTATTAATTTGGATGGCGATTCTGTTTCAGGGGCAATCATATGTGAAAAGGCCAGAGTGTTATTTGCCGATCTCATTAAGAAAATGCCTGTGAGGAGTGCTAGAGTACTTAGTGATTTTTGAGGTAGGTAGAGGATTGTTTGAAAAATTCAAGATACGCATTGGCGTACATATTGTTGCAATGCACGGCAAAGGTCCGAGTTCGGTCAAGTCTGGGGCTGACAAACAGTATTAAACACTATATTTATTCTCTATAAAATGTTTTAGTATGTATTTTAGAGTATCTAGAACGAATTAACTGGATTTACACTGATTCATATGAAAATAATTGCCTCGGTTTTCGTCGGTTTCAGATTTCACCGATTGTTTTCGGACGGATTATCGACGAAAACCGAGGTTTGACTGTATATATGTGTATTTTAAATGGGGAAGGATCTTAAGCTAGAACCTTTTTTCATGACCGAATCATCTAACTATCGCTCGTTAAATCCATTGCTGAAATTGAATCCCCTTGCTTTCTGACGCCATCATGTCTGACCCCTGTGTCTTCTGATCAATACCCGAAAATTGGGGCGGCGTGAATATAGTTTAATGTCGAAAGACCCACCCCGGGAAATATGTTAGACAAGCATTGACCTAAACTGTCTGTGTCTCGTCTGAGCATAATTACAGAAAACTGCCTTATGTATCCATCTTAATTACATTGCCAACTGTCTGGTGTGTTACTCTTTTGCTATGGAAGAAAAGTGTCTGGGTGTAACCTCCAATAAGAGCTTCCCTCAATCTGGCGCGCTTGTTTTGCTTCTAGGAACTTGATGCACAAATAATCTAACCAGGCAATTACTCTTCCCATCCACTTGATATTATTTCTTACGGCTACTGTTATAAAATTGAGCTTCGTCTGCTTACAGTAAGATTTGATCATAACAACAGAATATATAATCATGTTCTCCCAATCAAGTCCTTACAAGCTGAAATACACAAGCCCATAGTTTTAATTGTCGTGATTACATCAGACACGTCTACAGACTGTCTTTGGGTATTCTAAATATCTAATTTTAGACTTACGGGACACCATTAGGCTGGTGGAGTACCCATTTAGCCCCCCTCCTTTTCCCCCCAAATCAGGGTTACGTGAAGCCATGGAAACAGGTGGTGGATGGAGTGTAAGAGCAACAGACAGATTATTGTTGGTAATGGTCTGCACTCTGCGGAGATAGGCAGAAGATCTCATCAGTAGAAACAATGGCTATGGCCACCGACTTGTACGGTCACTGCCCAGAAGGAAAGCAATAGCAAACTACCTTCTGCAACGTTTGCAAAGAAACCCTAACAAATATGAAAGAAAACACAGGGTTATGGGAGCGAGGCGCAAAGGACAAGCTACTGAATGAATGAATGAATGAATGAATGAATGAATGAATGAATGAATGAATCAGTGAATCAATGAATCAATGAATCAATGAAACAATTCTTACAATGCAACGTCTATAAGTGATGTAAGTTGTAGATGATCAAAGGATGAAGATTTGCATAGTATAAAATACTCATAGGATGTTGCTGAAACAGTACGGCTACTGAATCAATTTGAGACCTACATTCGCTGTCATTGATCGTCACAAGTGGACGTTAAAGAAAGAAGTAGAAACCACGAACAAAGCCGTCATAATGTAGCAGATCCTTTGCAGAACGTCGCTCCTATCACGACCAGCCGAAAAGATTCTAGATCCATTGCTAGTTACCCTGCCTCATGCTGAAGATGTCTCGATGTCCTCTGCCCATCTTTGCTCTGGTCCACTGATTGCCCTCCTCCAGGGAAACATGCCTTCTATCGTTCTCCTTTCCAAGCCGCGATGAGCTTTAATATAACCAGAGAATTTTCGTTTTCGAGACACGACACTGTTTAAGAGCCGGGTTTCTTCCGCGTTCAGATCCTTTCATCATCATCACCATCATCATCATCATCATCATCATCATCATCATCATCATCATCATCATCATCATCATCATCATCATCATCATCATCAAAATCATCATCATCATCATCATCATCATCATCAGCAGCAGCAGCAGCAGCATCATCATCATCCAGTGCCTTGCCGCCTGGCGTGGGCGCTGATGCCTCTCCACAAATTGCGATCTCCGACAGCATGGATTAACTCGTTTTTTGACTCCCTTCCGTGCCATGATATAAGTCTGTAAAGAATCTTCTTCCGCTGTCTTCCTCTGTTACTCTTTCCGCACATCTTTCCGGTTGTAACGACATGTTCCAGTTTTTGTCTTCTCATAACGTGGCCAAAAACGACGACAGCCTATTTCTGATGCTTGTTTGTAGAGTGTCAGTACTCAGTTTTTCTTGGTCCACGATGTTCTGAAAATTGTTCTAAAAAAATGTGTTCCATATCCTTTACAGGAAGTAGCAGTCAACCCCAGCATTTTTTTTTGATGTTCCTACTTCATGAGAAACCCTATGTTCAGTAGTTTTCCATCGCTTTTTGAACGACCGGCACCCATACCACTTTATAAAAAACCATCACAAGGCAGTCTGCTGCCAAATCGCCCACATCTGTGTTTCGAATGCGGTTATGCGGGATTACGAACTGCGTTTGTAACTCTTTCGTCCTTCTGAGAATAAATCAGATAACAAACAGACAACTTGACTCCGCCTCTGAAGATCACACAAACTATAATATGAATATATTTTGGTCAAAGCGTTCGCTTGTGTCTATGTGTGATTTTCCTATCATCGTTTTCCCAGTCTTATTTTGTGTGGCCGAATAGATACATTCGTATACAATGGTTGTCTCTTAAACTTTCGGTGGTAGCGGGTTCATCCCCTACACCAGACTTTTGGACTAAAATGTTAACTTCTCATCCTTGACTTGGGCACGTAAATTAAAAGTACATCAGAAGTTGGAGTGGGTTTGCCTGATGGCGAGGGACACTGATAATAAGGAAAGCTGGTCCACACGCACACATCAAATCAGTGCATTGGAAGTAGTAACACGTGTATAGACGACGTATGAGTTCCAAGCGAGCAAACGCAAAGAAAAACATCACACACACACACACGCACGCACGCACGCACACACGCACGCACGCACACACACACACACACACACACACACACACACACACACACACATTGTATTGATTCGGATTCTTAATCCACTCCCGATTGACAGAAACTCGCTGCCTTAAAAAAATTAGTTGCAAATCCTGTACAGGTCGTAGCAGTCAATCCCAACATTTATGGCTTTTTGTGACTCCTGGGCAAGTTTACGTTCAGAAGTTTACCATTGCTTTCTGAACGACTGGCGCCGATACCATTTCATAAAAATCCAACGTAAGGCGGTCTGCTGCCAAATCGCGCACAGCTGCCATACCATGGGGTAGAAAACAGATCACATAATGAATACATTAGTAAAGTAATAAACAATACTCTTTTACATGCCAAGAGAAGCATTTGGGTAAATGGTACTAGCCTCATATTTACAATGTTAGACGGGCCTGCGTGCCCAATTCTTAACCCTTTGAAATTAAAGTTTGTTCGTTCGTTCGTTCGTTCGTTATATAATAATCGGCACTTAGTGGGCGTTAGCAATATTAAGCCGACCGCTTCGACTTCCCAAGATAAATCTTGGTACCCATTTTAAGCTAGATCGACCTGGATGTATGAGACAATGTTAAAAATCCACTTCGTTGCGAATTCGAAAGCATGGCAGCCGGAGCAGCAAGTGAGCATGTTAGCCGCTGCTCTGACGTGGTTTTCACCTGATAGTTATCTAGTTATGTTTAAAAAAATGTTTACAAAGACAGAGGATGGATTTTATTGCACCGGATTTGATCCCGTATGGCTCGGTCTTCTTCCGCAGGGTGGTCTGCCGAAAACATTGCACACAGCACGAATTCTGTAGCTCCAGCGATGACCCCCAGGAGTATCCGAGAAAACTGCACTCGTGAACCGTACGGCGTAGTCCGGAATCGAACCCACAACCTTCATAGCGCAACACCTTCTCGGAGACTGCCTTATCATAATTGTGTTTAGATAGCTAGCCACTGTGTCTACTACTACTTCTGCACATTCTAGTTGTTAAATTAATCCACTATATTCCCAGCATTAATCTAACACCTGAGGACAACGTGGCCGAAATGATTAAAGCGCTGGCTGCTACATTTCCGATGCTCTGAAGGCTGGATAATGGGTTCAAGCCAAAACACTGTTTTTTTACTTAAATGTTGACTTTGGTGATCGAGTGAGATGGCAGAACATGACCGCCCACGCTTACCGGCATGGCACATGATGGATGGATGGATGGTTGACTTTGACTTGGGGAAGTAAATTACCTGTACCTCAGAAGTCGGAGTGGGTTGACCTGACGGCGGGGGATATTGGTAATATGGAAAGCTAACCAACACGTAAATACCGTCACTGGTACTCACTAGTTACAAAAACTGCTAGTAGTGGACCATGCTTGAGTTAAAAGCGAGCGAACGAAATGCAACACTATAAAGCTTACTCTTTTATTATTTTATTTTCGCATTTACACGAAAACTTTAGTTCTTTTAAGTAACAGCTTAATCAAGAACGAGTGAAAGCAACGACTACACCGAGCAGGTATCGTTAAAATATGTATTGTACTGACTGGGTTAAATTTGTGGTATCTTCTAGATATAACAATTCTGCAGAAAATGAGATAAAAGATGTATGTGTAGTGGTAGTTGATCTAAATGCTTTTAGATGGAGATGTCTACCCCTGGGAGGCCAGCTTTACGTGCAGACAGGACGTAGGCCGCGGCTTCACACATGTAAAGAACGAAAAAGCATTCGTCTTGTCTGTTATGTCTGCAGAGGATAAATGTTGGAAGTTCTTGGTTAAACCCACATGTTTGACAGGGAATCTGCAGCTAGGAGACGAAGTGGCTTAGAAGCAGGACTTCCGCTTTTAAATAAAATATATGGAAACTGGGAGCATCGGTAGTGCTTGGCTATGGTATCACAGGTCCGATTCATATCATGTCAATTATTTTCTTAAAATTGGTATGGGTTCCCAGGTTGAAACAAGCCTAGCACGGGCAACAGAAAATGTTCTGGAAAGTATTGGTGGCCAGAGTGATGTTGACAAACAACACCCATCGAGCGTCGATTGTTGTATACAAATATAAAGATTAGTACCATATGTCCATATATGCCCATATTTCGAGCGAAATATCGACCCAAAGTTTTTCAGGATCCTTGCCGGTGCCATGGAGTTCGTGCACTGAGCTGGGATTTCTCAGGACTCAGGCTTGAGTTAGGAGTAGAACGGAGCAGTTATGGGTTACACCCATGTTCCGTGATGTTGATCCGTCGATTAATCTAAACTAAGCTAAACTAAACTAAACTAAACTAAACTAAACTAAACTAAACCATATGTCTAAAATGCCTCATGGGTCCTGTTCATCTTTAGCATGTGAAGCTAGTCCGGTTGTTGGCGACGTTACGAAAAGACGCTCTCGTGGAAGTTATGGTCCCTAACCGTGCGAGTGTGTTTTATGGGCTGACTAAGGAAGCAACACATTTAGTTGCATATCCTATACAGGACGTTGCAATCAACACCAGAATTTTTTGCTGTTGTTATGAGGAAGCAAAGAAGAGTATAAATGTAATGTGAGAGCGTGTTGTACGAGGTGACTATAGAGTTTTAGTCTTGGTAGGCGATCGATCGTAGGCTGGAAATGCTAAGTATAGCCTTCTCAGGCAATGGAAAGTTGAGTGACAAAGCGTTTCTAGAATGTCCAACTACAGGACACATTTGAATATGGCCACACTATTATAGTTTCATAGATATATTATCGTTTATAAGCCTGTTTTCTTCGATGTTCAGATGTTTTAGAATGTAATTTTTTTTTTCTTTCTAAGTCCTGGTATTATAAGATTGTCTCTGAAATGTCTGACTACAGAACTAACGACATTGGAATTAAGTGATTTATTATCATCTTCTCGACGTGCACGATCTTCTGTGTGATGAAGTCATGCGAGATCCACACACGATTCTAGGCTGAAAGAAAGTCACAGAACATCCCCACGACTATGACAGACATCCTGCACCATAGCCTCATAAGCACTTCTGGAGATCTCACTGATCGAAATGAGTATGCTTTTTGACCATCATTACTGACCATCATTAAACTATCATCACTTTTCAAATTCGTCATGTCGCATTAGTGAGAATAACTGGTCAAGGCGCCCTCTCCTAATGAAGAATCAGACTGGCTGGGCTGGTCACTTGACTCGCATGCCAGATCACAGGCTTCTTAAACGAATTTGTTACTGTGAGCTGTGCTGTGGTAAACGCTCACAAGGCGACCAGAGGAAACCTTTAAAGACACACGGACGATCTCACTAAAAGCTTGTCGAATTCATCACGACACTTCAGAGACTGCTGCCAAAGACTGAAATTCATGGCGTGCATCATCACGGATGAGTGTTGTCACTTGTGAAGCAAACAAGACTGCAAGAGCTGTGAAAAAAGTCTGGACTAAAAAATAAGAAAAACCACTGCAGGAGGTCTTTCTCCTGGAATGTCAAGGATTCTTTGCCCACATTGTCAAACAAAATTTCGAGCCAAAATAGGCTTACCAGCAATCTTAGAACTCACGGCTCCAAACTTTCAACCCCACTGGATGAAATGAATGATCATCATCATTCTTGATGGACTAATACCACAATAACTTTCCACAGCTTCTGGTAGGTTAGAATCGGAATTCCACCATCTTGGAAAAAGGGAAAAATAATAGAGGATCCCATGTTCACTACCCACATTGTGCATTAAAAATGTTAAAGCGTTCAAACAAGAGTTATTTTTAAAAGACTTTAAAAATGCAGCACTTGATCACGTTTGCCAAGTTCCCGATCCGGACGGTGCATTAACTTTCTGGACAAAGACAGTCTACAGTGTGTTTGATAAACACGCACCAGTCAAAGAAGTTCGTGTCAAGAATCAACAGAAATGCCCATGGATCACTAATGAAGTTCTGGAAATCATGAGAGAGCCAGATGCAGCACACACAAATAAAGACTTCATAAACTACCGGAGACTAAGAAATAAAGTTAAATATAAAATTCGTAGGATAAAGAAAGACCATTTTAAAAATTTGATTGTAGATAAATCAAATAGCACACATATATGAAAGGCTATTAATTAGCTAATCAACAAGAAACAATCGTCAGAGTCTGCAACACTAAACTCTATAACATGCGAGGATTTCACTTGTTTCTTTCAGTCGAAAATAGAGAATCTAAAGTCTTTATTACAAAACGCATCATGTAATTTAAGTTCATTGTCATCATTCTGTGAGAAGTGCACTAGAAATATTCCCGCTGAGATTCCCTTTATGTCGGCTGCAGAAGTATATAAATAGCTCTCAAACCTCAAAGCAACAAACTCACACGGCCTAGATGGGATCAGTAATAGGATTATTCGCTGTGCCACCCCAGTCATTAGTGAGTCTTTAACGTTTATTTATAATCAATGCCTGGCCTAACACTACTTTCACTCTGCATTAAAAATTTGTAAAGTTTATCCTCTATTTAAAATGGTTCACATGATAACAGCGTCTTTGGTAATTGTAGACCTATTTCCTTACTATCGTCGCTATCAAAGCCATTAGAAAAACACATTCATAAAATAACATTACATCATTTAATTAATAACGATCTAATAATTGAAAGCCAATCTGGGTTTTGACCTAAATATTCTTGCCATAGAGCTCTAACAAAAATGACCGATAACTGGCATTCTAACACCAACAACAGCAACATTTCTGGAGCGGTGTTTGTAGACTTTAAAAAAGCTTTTGATATGGTAGATCACAATATTTTAATTAGCAAATTGAAAGAAATGAAAGCTAGTGCCAATAATGTGAACCTATTTTTTTTTTATCCGACAGACAACAAGTTGTGTCCTTTAACAACTGTCTATCAAGACCCACACAGCTTAATATTGGTGTGCCGCAGGGCTCAATACTAGGTCTGCTGCTTTTCACAGTTTACATTAACGACCTTCCTCTGTATCTCAATACTACATGTGATCTATTTGCAGACGAGTGTACTATATATGCTGGTCAGGAGAACCGTCGAGAATTAGAAAGCTATTTACAAAAATAACTTGATAATCTTACTAGATGGAGCAATGAAAACCCCATGCAAATTAACATCGTCAAAACCAAATCCATGCTAATAAGGACCAGACAAAAACTTCAGACACTAGCCATAACTGGGGCAGCGCTCCAACTCCACATAGGCACGTTACCTATAGTTAATGTAAATGAACATAAGTCATTCGGTCGTTTAATTGATAGCCATTTAAATTAGAGCTCCCATGTCCACGTGCTTACGAAGAAAATAGCACAGAAAGTTTACCAACTTGCTAAATTCAGCATTTCCTGGACGAAAGCATGCGATTGTGTTATTCTATACATCATATATTCAATCTCATCTTGATTATTGTTCCACAGTCTGGGATTTTTTTTTTTTTTTATTATTTTTTTTATTTTTTTTAATTTTTTTAAAGCATACCCTTTTACAGGACTTAGCTGTAAACACCAGCATCTTTCAGCTGTATGTTGATCTCTTGGCAAGATTACGCTCAGTAGTTTGCCATTGCTTTCTGAGCGGCCGGCTCACATACCCCGTAAGTTACCGATGCGATTCGAACCACTGCTGATTTGAACCGTCATCACGTTACCTGACGAGAGTATACGAGATTACGGAGAAAAGTCATAACCTCTAAGCCACGAAGCCGGCATAGTCTGGGATGGTTGCCCTAAATCCAATATGAAACGACTCTGTTCTCTTCAAAAGCGGGCTATACGTCTAGTTTCTGTCAAACAACACGCAAAAAGTGATAATCTATATTGTCATATAAGGCTTCTACCACTTCGAAAGCGTTTCCTTTTTAATAAAGCTAAATTAGTTAATAAAGTAATATCTAAAATTACCCCAGAGTATCTTCAACCATTGATCCAATCTGTTGCAATGAACAGCAAGCGCTTAAATTTATTATATGTCCCAAAACCTAGACTGGACTTATACAAAACTTGCTTTGCGTATTCTGGTGCCCACTTATGGAATGATCTTCCAACAGATCTTAAAACGCCAATGAGTCCCTACACATTCAACAGAAAACTCTTTCAATACTTACTCCATACCGACTATATGCCTCAATAAGTCACCCAGTGGTATCATTTTTCACAATGTGTGTGTGTGAGATTGTGAAAGTGAGTGAGTGAGTAAGAAAGGGTGTAAGAGAGTGAGTGAGAAAGAGAGAGAGTGTAAGTATGAGACAACGAGAACATGAGAGAGAGAGAGAGAGAGTGTGTGTGTATGTGTGGGTGAGAGAGTAAGAGAAAGTGGCAGCGAGTGAGTGTGTGAGAGAGAGAGTAAGAGAGAGAGAGAGAAACAACGAGAGAGAGAGAGAGAGAGAGAGAAAGAGAGAGAGAGAGAGAGAGAGAGAGAGAGAGAGAGAGAGAGAAAGAGAGAGAGAGAGAGAGAGAGAGAGAGACAATGAGAGAGATAGTGTAGTGTACGTGAAAGAAAAATAAAGAGATACATGCTATTGCATATTTCTTCTATTTCCTGTGTGGTTGCGGCCTTGTGGGAGTACGTGCACACCTCGGAGGAGCAAATGGATTACCATGGTCTGGCAAGAATGAGACAACGAGGAGTGACGAAGGAATCTGGCCGACGCTCAACGCTCAAAGGAAAGGCAAGACGGACTTATAATCAGATTGCTGCTGGTACTATTAGTGTTGGAACTCTTCGCTGGCTGCTGAGGATGAGGACGGAGCACTTATGGGAATGCCTCAAATGCTGTGATGTCGATTCCTAAATCAATCAATCAATCAATCTTCTATTTCCTCATCTTTCATATTATCATTTTTACTGGTACTTGATTTTAACATGTACTATATGCACTGTGTATTTCATCATGTTTATCTCAATCCCAGGAATTATATTCTTTATTGAAGTGCATAACCTTTTCTTTGTTACACAATGCATAACATATTGTTTTCATTTTAAAAAGTTTTCCATTCAGGGATGTGCGTGTGTGGGTGAGTGCTGTTTGTGTGAGTGGGGAGATGTGTGGGGGTTGTGTGTGGGGGATGTGCGGGTGGGTGAGGATGTGTGTGTGGTTGAGGGACGTGTGTTTGGGTAATGTGTGTTTTTAGTGGAGACTTGTGGGTGAGGGTATGTTTTTGGGTGGGTTGGTGTGTGGTGTGTTGGTGGGTAATGGGATTTGTGGGTGTGGGTGGGTGGGAATATGTTTGTGGATGTGTATTTAGGTGTGCGGGTGGCTGCAGGTGGCATGGGAGATGGGTGTGGGGGTTTTGTGAGTGGGTGGGGGTGTGTGGTATGTGGGGGATAGGAGTGTGGGAGGATATGTGTGTGATGGGGGATGTATGTGTTTGTGGTGGGGTGTGTGTCGATGTAAGATGTGTGTGTGGCTGAAGGATGTGTAGGTGGTGGGGATATGTGGGTGGGGATGTGTGTGGGGTGAGGGATGTGTGTGGGGTGAAGATGTATGTGAGGGGATTTGGGGAAGTGTGAGTGGGTAATGGATGTGTGTGTGTGTGTGGGTGGGCTGGGAATATGTGTGTGGTTGGGGGTGTTGTAGTTGAGGGATGCGTGTTTGTGGGATGGGTAATTGGGGGTGTGTGCGTGGGTGAGGGATGTGTAGATGGGTGAGTGTGTGTATGTTGGGGGATGGGTGGTGAATATGTTGGTGGGTAGAGATGCTTGGGTGGGAATTTGTGTGTTTTTGTGGGTGCGAGATGTGTGGGTGGGTTGCGGGAGACCGCCAAGAAGACGAACGTGGAGAGCCTGACTTCCAGCTGTACTAAAGAACCTGAAACTATAAGTATTACTGAAGCTACCACGAGGGAGAAGATCGACAACCCACCACAGACAAGAGTCAAGACAACAGAGAAGAAGGAGGAGAAAGACACCAGAGCCGGGAACACCAGGTGTAATAGTACAGGGCCAAAACAGCAAGATAAAACCAGCAGCCAAACCACGACGCCCGAAACACCCAAGGGGAAACCAACATCCCGCCAGACAGCCGAAGAAAGACAAGATGAGGAACCTTTCGACGCCATGGAGTGGTACACAAAGGAACCCACTCCGGAGGAAATGGAGGAGTACATAGAAGAAGAAAAGAAACCGGCAAGGCAAAAGGAACTCAGGCACGAGGAATACATGAGGAGACAGGAAGCTAAAGGAAATAAGGTGAAGAAACTCAAGGGTATACCCATAGAATACCCGGAGATAATCTCTGGCTATGATGCCGGCATTGAGTACTATATCGAGGACGGAGAGATCGTCCTATGGCTGACATCAAAGGACGCAATCGAAAAACAGCAAGAACTTAAACACGAAAGTGAAAAAAAAGCGCAAGGAGGTAAAAAACATCGAAAAGCTTCTACGGGCAAAACACAGAACAGGAGGCAAAAATACTAAATAAAAAGTCCTTATAAGGACTACAACCAGTCAAGCCAGACGAGCCAGGAGCCTGCACCAACAAAGAAAACCACAAGAGGAAACATGCGCAAAGGACAGCCGCCGACCGACCACCCTGATGACGTCACAGACACAAACGATACATAACCAGTCAGAGATAGGACTTACTCGTAAGAGCGCACAAGACAAGAATTAGGGTGAATGAACCCACAAAAATCACGGACCTCAACAATAACCACAGCTGAAAAACGCAGGTTGAACGAGGCCGAATTTGGAATTTTTGTTTTGAAAATTGGAATTGGAATTGGAATTCAATTCAATTCAATTCAATTCCCTTGGCCGTTGGCATTGCTAAAGAGTATGCCGCATAGGAAGGTGGACAAGTACGATTTACATACTTCGAAAATCTATCAAGTATAATCAAGAAGGCGAAAAATACGTACACGTTACAAGATCCTTAGCATCGAAGAAAACTAGCTCATAAACACCATCATATATCGGCCACTTTGATCGCATTAAACGTCATAGCGGGTTTTCGAAAACAAAAAGAGACACTAATAGGAGGCATGGTACCAGGGAGGGGCGGCAGAGGTCGACCAAGCAGGCTGTAGACACATGACTTTAAAGACATTTTGAGCATAAACATGTCTGACAGCCGACGAACGATTGAGAATTGTTGCGGCGGATTATGTTACCAGTACCGTTCTTTCAAAGGAATGCTGCATGATTATATTGCCAGTAATAATATATTTACTGCTGAACATGTTCTAAAGGATTGCCCTTTGTTAGTCAGATGGATAGTTAGTTAGCAAACTGGATGATTGTTTCGTCAGTACTACAGAGCTCAATGTGTGAAGTAAAGTGACAGTTATGTTTCCAACAGTGACACAATTACATTGCAAACTGGTTGATGGTGTGTCAGTACTACACAGCTTAATGTGTGAAGTACAGTGACAGTTCGTTCTCCAATAGTGACACAATTACATTGCAAACTGGATGGTATTGTGTAATGGATGGTGTTGTGTCTGCCACCACTCCACCACTCTATAATACAACAGGATCTGCTATGTAATTTACCCAAGCATTGTCATTTTGTTGTCTCAGCACTACAGAGCTCAACCAGATTACTGATGTCGTTACTGCTTTGTTTGGAGCTCAACTATCTACCTGCAGAGCTATTGTTCCATTGTGTAGTGACTTTAACTATGTAGTAGGTACTATTTCATAGATATTGTATGACATTGGTTTTGTTCCCCGTATACATGTAGCTACTGTGTTAGCCAGGATTGAGGCGCTGGAACCTCTTGCCCCCAGGTAGACTGGGCACGTTAGCTATTACAGCGCCCAATCTAGGAGATGGAAAACTCCAACTATAAACCCCCAATTTTAAGGTGGACCGACGTACCAAGGACTGAATGGCCACGGGTGAGCTGGTCGTAAACGTGGAAAGTCTGGTATGCGGGCGGGGCGGCGCAGGCGTATGGACTCCGGAGGGACATCCCCTGCCCCTTCCCTAGCAGGCAGGCACTACTGGGGTGACCGATTATATCCTGCCGTCGTATCTAACAAACTATGAATAATACAAAGAATTACCGCCGAAGCAACGGAGTACGTGCTTTGTGCTCGAAATCTTTGACAACAGCCAGCGGGGAGAGAATGAAGCGGAGGAGAAGAGGTAGGGGAGACGGCGGAAGGAAAAGGAAGACAATGGCTGGAGCCAGAAGGGGTAGACTGAAAACGGATCGTTTGGGACTCAAAAATGTACGGGTTGGGTTTTGGAATTGCCGTAGTGCAAAGCAACGAGGTCCAATACTGGAGAAACTGGTCTACGATTTTGATGTCCGGATGTTACAAGAGCTGAATACAACCTCTTGTAAGTGCCCTGGCTATACATATTACATTAACCCAACTGGGCAGGGAAGACATGGGCAGGCTCTAGTGGTCAAGGATGGTTTACAGCATTCAGTAATGGATATGAGTGGGTGGGATCAGGAGAGTAAAGAAGTGCAGGGAATGCGGATGCAAATCGGCCGATACAACCTGATAAATGTATATGTAAGTGGGGAATCTTGCATAAGCAGAGAGAGAGTTGGGACTGGTTGAAAGGTTCAATGGACACTCCAGGTACCAGGTATCTGATATGTGGTGATTTCAACGCCCGTGTCAAGGAATGGGACAGGTCGGGAGAGAATAGACAGGGTACTGCTCTTGCTGAGGCCTTGCTTGAGACGGAAATTGTCTGTCTAAATGACGGGACACCCACAAGGCTAGCAATAAGACCGGGTTACCCTGACACGGCCATCGACCTGGCGCTTGTATCCCAAGAGGCGGCATCAGATATAAAATGGAGAGTCCTTGGAGACCATGGAAGTGACCACCTCTCCTGTTCTGTGCTGATACATAAGTCCAGCACAGTTAGGGCTATAAGAGCTCGCAGGGCATTCAGTTATGAGCGCGATCACTCTTCGCTCTTGGGGCGCCTTAGACCACATAGAAGATCTAAACCAACAACAAGAATCTTCACCCAACCACCATGGTGGACACCAGAGGTGGAGAATTCATGGAGGGAAAAGAGGACGGCCATAAGGAATTGGCAGAGGCTGAGGAGAGCAACCAATTCAGTTGACACAGAATTGGAAGAGGCTGAAAGGTATACAAAATTAAAGGTGAAGTATTTTAAACTCCAGGCAGCAGAGGCAAAGAGGATTAAGTGGGAACAGTTTATCAATGAAGTCGGTGGGGATGTGAAATTGGGAAAATTCTGGAGGCTGCTCAGGAAATGAAGAGACGGGCGATGACTGGTACACATGGTACCGTTTATGATGATAACAACCGACCTATGACAACTGACAAGGACAAAGGGGAGGCTTTTCTTGCGCGATTTTTAAAACAGACGGATCAGCAAGATCGGGATATTAGAGATAACGTCAGAGAAGCCTTGTCACGGGTCACTAGGAAAGAGGACTGAGAGATTAAAGTGGAGGGTATTAGATGGGTACTGAAGTGGGCTAAAGGCACAGTGCCAGGTCCGGATGGGGTGAGGTACTCCCATATTTTAGTAACATAAATGATGGGAACTTGGAGGAGATGGCTCTTTGTTTCAACCTAAGCATCAATACGGCGGAAATACCACACGATGGGCTGCATAGCTACCTGGTCCCACTCCCAAAGCCAGGTAAGGATCACTCCAGACTTAATGGATACCGAATCATAACCGTGCAAAACACGTATGGTAAAGTCCTCGAAAAGATAGTAGCACGCATGCTCCAGCGACATTTGGAAAGTCGTAATCTGCTTCCCCAAGGACTCGGGAGTTACCGGCCTGGGAAGGACACCTGGGCCAATGCTGCGACTTTTGCATTTGATGTCTACGAGGGCTTCCGGGATAAACAGGAGACGATGGCGGTAGCTCTTGACCTGGAGGATGCGTATAACAGGGTCGGGTATGATCGGTTAATACACACACTGTTGGACATTGAGGTCTGCCCTTGCCTTGTTAGATGGGTTGCGGCAGTCCTTGATGTGCGTAAGGTTGCTCTGCGCATGGTGTCCTGGACTTCTAAGCCCTGTACTATTACACCTGGGTTGCGGCAGGGATCTTCCTTGTCCCCAGTGCTCTTTAATGTCTACACCAGCAAAATCGCAGCTATTGAGACACCAGGTGTGGGTAGAATCTTGACATTTGCAGATGATGTGCTGGTGTACAAACAAGGCAGAGACATGGCCAGTTTGGCGAAAGACTTACAGTTGGAAGTAAACAAGGTAGCGGAGTGGTGTAGGGACGCAGGGGCCATTATACACCCAGAAAAGGCATCGGTTGTGTGGTACTCCCTGGATAACCGGATCGTGAAGGCAAATGTCCCAGGTATTATGTTGAATGGATGTCCTTTTAGTCGAGAGAGTAAATTGAAGTACTTGGGTATCACCTTTGACAGGTGTTTGTCTTTTAAGGATCATGTGGAGGCCTTGGTGGTGAAGGCTGGTAGGGGACTTAATGCATTGAGGGCTATGGCAGCAACCGGGGTAGATCAGAGGATGCTGTACAGGCTCTTTCAGCAGTTAATAATTTCTGTCATTGAGTATGGTTTGGGCCTGTTGACAGTATCAAAGAGCCAGCTTGAAAGGTTGGAGCGCATACAGAATGCTGCCATGCAGTTAATCCTGGGGTGCACAAAGGACACACCAATTATATGCATGAGGCTACCAAAAATGACGGATAGGCATAGGGTCCTTCAGGCCAAATGGTACCTGAGAGTTGCCGCAGATAGGGATCACCGACTGCATGCAGCAATGGATATGGTCAAGGGTCATAGACTAAGACGAGGCAGGTCCTGGATGGCACAGGCGGAACTTTCTATACGTCAGGTGTGTGATCTAGAGACTATCAATCGTGAAAGAGAGTGGTATGAAGGTCTGGAAGACATCACGGACTGGCACAATGTAATAATAACACTGGGTCGTGAGTGCAGAGAATGGGCAGCGGCCCGCACTGAGTTTGAAGTGCAACAGCTGATCCAGAGCAACACACAAGGTGACATAGTCATCTACACCGATGGGTCAGTGGTGAGAAACAGACGTAGTGGTTGGGGCTTTATTGCAAAGGCTAATGAACTAGTTTTGAAAAAGGAGAGTCTGGCATATGAGACTACGACCACCAGCATGAGAATGGAGGTAGAGGCAGTAACAGCGGCATTCCGGTGGTTGGAGGAGACTACTGCAACACACGTTGTATTCATTACGGATTCAAAGAATATGCTTAGTAAGGTGGAGAAAGGAGTGTTTTGTGTGAAATGGCTCTCGTCGCTTCAGAGGTCACAGATTGTGAGAATTGTATGGATATTTTGCCCTGGCCATGCGGGGGTACGGGGGAATGAACAGGCTGATAGGCTAGCTGGGAATGCACGTCTTGGTGGTAGTTTGCCTATGGACAAGGGGGAGGTGGCTTGTGGGACCAGGTGGAGAAGGCGGGGGAACAGATTGAGAACCCATATGTGGAAAGAATGAGATTGCGGGGGATCGGCAGGGGTTCTGGAAGAATCTCAAAACTGAGAGGGAAGACCAGGAGAACTTTTAATCAGATAGCGGTGGGAACGATTAGAAGTATGACTCTTCGCTAGCTGTTGAACGAGGGGACGGAGCACGTATGGGAATGTCCTGAGTGCAATGATGTCGGTTCGTAACTCAACTCAACTCAGCTCAACTGAACTAGTTAGTTAGGCAGTTAGTTAATTAGTTAGTTGGTTGGTTGGTTGGTTGGTGGGTAGGTTGGTTGGTTGGTTGGTTGGTTGTTGGTTGGTTAGTTAGTTAGTTAGTTAGTTAGTTAGTTAGTTAGTTAGTTAGTTAGTTAGTTAGTTAGTTAGTTAGTTAGTCGTCTCATCCACAACATCCAGCTTAAGAATGGAAGTGGAGGCAGTCACTGCGGCTCTCCGCTGGATGGAGAATACGACACACACACAAATCGTGATTGTAACTGACTCAGAAAGCATGCTGACGAGGGTGAGGACGGGCAGACTTCGTGCGGAGTGGCTTTCTTCGCTTCGGAGGTCACGGGTGACAAGCATCGCCTGGATCTTTTTTCCGGGGCATGCCGGTGTGCTGGGAAATGAACAGGCGGACAGATTGGCTGGCTCTGCAGAACTTGGTGGAGTATTGATACATGACAAGGCAGACGTGGTTGCGGCCTTGTGGGAGCACGTGCACACCTCGGAGGAGCAAATGGATTTCCATAGTCTGGCAAGAATGAGACAACGAGGAGTGACGAAGGGATCTGGCCGACGCTCAACGCTCAAAGGAAAGGCGAGGCGGACTTATAATCAGATTGCTACTGGTACTATTAGTGTTGGAACTCTTCGCTGGCTGCTGAGGATGGGGACGGAGCACTTATGGGAATGCCCCGAATGCTGTGATGTCGATTCCTAAATCAATCAATCAATCAATCATGGAGAAAGTATTTATGGTTCCTGCCATGTAGCAGAAATGAATAAGTTAGCTTGCACATATACACAATAATAGTAGATGCCAAAAAGATAGGTTTGGTTGGGTTGTCAAATGGCGCATTCCGGTGGCGTGTTTCCACTGCGCTATATTGGTGCGTTTGCTACTAATACTTTTAATGTCTAAAATCTATCTTTCGGTATGTACTATTATTTTATATGTGTGCAAGCTAACTTATTCATTTATGCTACATTGCAATTCCGATACATTATGCTGTCTATGAGAAGGTTTATACTATGTTCAGATCTTGTAGAATAGTAACTTTCGTCTTCTTGGCCCACGATAGTCTAAGATATTTTCGGTAGCATGTTAGTTTAATATCATCGATTAACCGACCAGTATGTATGCGAGCCGGTCGCTCAGAAAGCAATGGCAAACCACTGAGCGTAATCTTGCCTAGTACATTAACAGCAGCTGAAAAATGCTGATGTTGACTGCAACGTCCTGTAAGGGATATGCACTCAAAAAAAAAATGTGTTGATAATAATATCCTCCATTGTTGGATTCTCATGAGGAATTCATTTCGCCGGAAGTCGCCGTAGCCAGGGGTAGTAAGCTTGCCTGCCTCGCCTGTGGTCACGTGTTGGAATTCCCAACGAGGCGGATGTTAAAAAAAATACACCTAGTAGTCCCAGCCTAAAATAAGTACTAGAAAATGTAGAAAGTACAGTAGACTCGCTCAGGAATGCTCGCTAGGGTAATGTGATTATCTACAGAGATGGATCGGTGTTGAGAGGTAGGAGAAGTGCCTGGGGGTTCTTAGCAAAAGCTAATGGTAGATGTTTTGTGAAGGAGAGCCTGGCATATGATACCACAACATCTAGCTTATGAATGGAGGTGGAGGCGGTCAGTGCAGCTTTACGCTGGATGGAGAATACGATACACATACACATCGTGATTGTAACTGACTCAGAAAGCATGCTGAGGAAGGTGAAGACAGGCGTGCTTCGTGCAGAGTGGCTTGCTTTGCTTCGGAGGTCACGGGTGGCAAGCATCACCTGGATCTTTTCTCCGGGGCATGCCGGTGTGCTGGGGAATGAACAGGCGGACAGATTAGCTGGCTCTGCAAAACGTGGTGGAGTATTGATGCATGACAAGGTAGACGTGGTTAAGGCCTTGTGGGAGCATGTGTACACCTCGGAGGAGCAAATGGATCACCATAGTCTGGCAAGAATGAGACAGCGAGGAGTGACGAGGTGATCTGGCCGACGCTCGACGCTCAGAGGAAAGGCGAGACGGACATATAATCAGATTGCTACTGATACTATTGGTGTTGAAACTCTTCGATGGCTGCTGAGGATGGGGACGGAGCGCTTATGGGAATGCCCCGAATGCTGTGATGTCTGGCTCCTAGATCAATCAATCAACCACAGGAGACTGGCATTAATTTTATCACATCACCCATCAAGTGCGGATTGGTCTATAAAAACATGGTGCTCTCGCCATACAAGAGAGCCCCCGTAGCGCAGTGACTAGAACTCTCGCCTACTGATCCAATGGTCATATCTTCAACCTTTCCTCCAGTAGCAGATTTTTTCCCATTGTCCCTGGTCCTCCGTTCGACCCAGCATAAAATATGTACCAGGAAATGTCCAGGCAAATAGAGGCGGCGGATAAGATATTGGCGTTTTAGAATCTAACCAGGCATGATTCATTACAGCTAATACGAACTGGCCCGAATTGTGCCTAATGTAGTATTTCCTCCATTGGTTTTAGGCACCTCATTGTCAGGATGCTTCAACCTAATGCCGAGATGGGTTAGTTAGAGCAGCAGTAACATCTAAAAGAGAAACACTACAATCTGCAGCTTGGGCATAGCAGATAGCTATTTATGTTGGGGACCGATGACAGACAAGAGGGCCCAACGGTATTTGCCTGTATACTGATCCATTTTTGTGAGCTGCTCAGAGCAAAATTAACTCATCGTTATCGTCATTACCACCAATATTACCATTATCATCATTACCATCGTCACCGTAACTGTCACAAAATAAAACCGTGTGTTTAACAGGTTGATTATTATAGAGGATTTTCGGATTAAGCGGACGATCTGCCAGCGACAACTATTTTTACTAACAGAGTAAACACAGCTGCACAGGTTACATCGTGTCAGCCCATAAACACATTTGGTGGTGAGTGAGAAGGAATGGATACATCGAGTTGGCAGTTCATTAACAGTTAGAATCACATATGATTGTCGGCTTAGGATATGGAATGGTTCCGTTTGTCATCTATACTGCCGGACATCAGACGGAAATGGCTGCTGGGATTGTCACCACGGAACAGAAGATTGACAGTTTATCAACAGGTCGGAAGTGCCCGACTAGGGAGAAAACAGTGCATCTGTCAATTCTTGGTTTCCGGCACATCGAGAGGATTGACGGGGTTATTTGCAACTCATTGTTGTAACTCGACAGAAACTCGCTGGCTTGTTTTGAGAATCTAAACCTGTGATGAAAAATCTAACATGGAGGGAGCCAGAGGGAGGATGGATCCCTGACAGGGGATGATCTGCCAATGTGCCATCTGTGTGGGCATAAAGGAAAATGTCACGTGATCAACTTTAGGAGTTGCCATAAAAACCCGAGTTGGGACCAACTAGAAAAACTTGAAAATGTGGATCTAGGCAGACATGCTTGTCACTGCAGCAGTTAGAACATCTAACGTGTGAAGGAGATATTTGATTTAGTTTACACGAGCCTGTATGGCTACCATTAGATGTAATTTAGTGTAAACTGCAGTGCCGTAAGGTATAACCTATTATATTATTTGTTCTAATTAATATAGACTGTGGCCTTGTTAAACTAAAGTGTGATGATTAGCACTGTTAGTGGAAACTAGTTAGAGTAGAATAGTGATATTAACTCTGCTAGTTAAGAATAGATTAGTGAAGTGTTGATAAGCTTTACTAGTTGAGAATTGAGTAATGAGGGATAATTGGGATCTTCCCGTAGGTGTCCCTGGTGGGCGGGGTTCCGCATTCTGTTTGCTGATTTTTTCTTTGTCATAGCCTGATTCGGCTCTAGGTGGGTAGCTAATCTGCTCTATGACTAAGTCTAGTTAGCTAAAGATCATTAGGCAAGGTGATAGGCTTACACTCAGCCGAAAGGATCAGTGACTAGTACTATCACCAGATGTGTTGTTTCTATCCTAGGTTCCCTACCAGATCCAAGGAAACTCAACAAGTTTTTTTTGGAAAATAAAATCAAATCCAAAAGGGAAGAACACAGTTCAAGAGTCACTAGAGTTGCATACAGAACGTAACTTACGCTAGAAGGAAATTGATTCATCAAAGAGAGTGATGCCTACTGATGCACCACACAGCATTAGACAGTAGTAACGAACCGAGAACCGGCTAAGAGTACCTAGTGTTAGTACAGCAACAATTAACATTAGAAATTAGCACTTATGGACTGAATGGTTCGATGTGCAACGAGGATGATCTGTCGACTAACTAACTAACTAACTAACTGCGTACACACTACAAAAGACTTGTGCAGTTTGTTAAGGAACGTTAGGAACGGACATTGTGTAGAGTGCAACCGGTCCATGATTAACTGTTAATACCACCGGTGTCTATTTCGGATGTTCATGAAATTGGATTACCAGAGGTCTACAGAGGCAAAGCAGTATCCGGCAAGATGGTTTCGGCAACGGGTGAGAAGTACATGTTCTGACGTAACGTGCTGTGGTCTATCTTTGCTGGGATCAGCTGACTGGGTTGTTGTCTGAGAGTCCGATTCTACACACTTTATAGAACACGTCACACATTTTCTTCACATACACGTCTCATATACGTTACACTTTTCTTTTAATAAATTAATCTTTATTAATTTTTAGAAGCAAGAGTTGTTGAGTATGTTGCGTTGGGGAAGTATGAGAAGGGGGCATAGTACGACAGTGAGAGAGTGATAGGAAAAGGTGTCCATAGGCTGGTGGAGTGTGTTGGACGGAAGCTGGTGGATTCTCCAGAATATTGAGAGGAAAAAATATTATAATGTGGGTGCCGACTCTCTTCACTCCAGGGACGACACTTTAAAGGAGGACACGACATTATTGGGGGCTCGATAACGGGATCTTAGGACAGCGGGATCTCTCGTAAACGGAATCTTTGGACAGAGGGATCTCCCGTAAACGGAATCTTTGGACAGCGGGATCTCCCGTAAACGGAATCTTTGGACAGCGAGATCTCCTGCAAGCAGGAACCTTTGACAGTGGGATCTTCTGACAACGGGGTCCTTTGACACGGGATCCTTAGTTACAAAACGGAGATATCATTTTGGAGAATCCAGCTAGAGTGAATGTGGATAGGGGTTAGGACTAATATCTTACCTGTTCACACTTCACACGTCTGCATAGGTCTGTGGTCCTGATTCTACTCTTGTCACTGAGTGAATGGGCTGTGTGTAGTAATATCTAGATTTATAGTACTTGTTCATATATCTGTATAGTAATTTGCAGTTAGATTGTACTAGACCTGCTAGCTTACCTCTCTGTATAATGGCCACCCCTAAACTTAGCACAGCATAATTAAAGGCAAGGGGGGAAGAAATGGGATTGGCGGGGTCTGCTCTAACGGATTACATACAGGAAGTGGAGAGAGAGTATCGTCAAGCAGAAAGGGATGATCGAAAGGCCGAGCTGGAATTGAGAAGGATGGAGTTGGAGCAAGCAGCTAAGAAATTGGAAGCTGAGCAAGCAGCTAGGAAATTGGAAGCTGAGCAAGCAGCTAGGAAATTGGAAGCTGAGCAAGCTGCTAGGAAATTTGAAGCTGAGCAAGCAGCTAGGAAATTAGAAGCTGAACAGGAAGCACAGAAAAGGGAGCACGAGTACCGGATGAGGGAACTCGAGTTGAAGAGTCAATCTAATGGAGAAACTGAGGGAGCAGTTGGAGGTTCCTCCATCCCAGGATCAACACCAGTAGGTGGACATGGGTACCATGCTATGAAGTTTCCTTTGGCGGTCTACGAGGAGGACAAAGAGAAGATTGACCAGTACCTTCAACGCTTCGAGGCTTTGTCAGTTGCTATGGGTCTGGAGCGTAACAAATGGAATCTTAAGCTATCCCAGGGATTACGCGGGACCGGTTACGAGGTTTATACTCGCCTGCCACCAGGACATGAGAACAATTATGACGAGTTAAAGACGGCTCTGCTGAAACGATTCGAGGTTACGTCACATACCTACCGGAAAAAATTTCGAGCAGCGAAACGAGAACCCGGAGAGTTGTTTGCCGCCTACAGTTTGCGTCTAAAATCTTATCTCCATAAGTGGATGGATTTGGCTGGGTTCGCACATGACTATGAGAGTCTGGAAGAGCTCATGGTGGTCGACCAGCTGAAGAAGCAAATGTCTAAACCTCTCAGGACGTTCCTGGGAGAACAAGGAGCGGAACGTATTGACCTCGTGACTAAATTAGCAGAACGGTTCGTCGAGGTACATGGGGAGGCAGGGGAGAACCTTTCCACCAACTCCAAAAGTCAAGAGAAACATGACAAGAAGAAAACCAAAAACTCAGGAACAAAAAAGTGGGAACCTTATGTGCAAAAATCAGAGGATAGTTCAGAGAAGAAGAAGGAGGGAAGCAAGAGCACTTCAAGCTCTACACCAAAACGACCGTGGTCGGAGAAGTGGTGTTCAATTTGTAAGTCACCCTCTCACAATACGAGGGACTGCAAATCGAAGGCTAAGAACCCTCACTTCGCAGCATGTCAAGTGACTTCCAAGGAGGTTGTCACGGAAAATGCCAAGGTCAACAAGGAAGCTCGCCACCAGGAGAGCTCACTCAAGTCTGGCACTAGAAAATCTAGGACAGGGAAATGGTGCAACCAATGCAAGTCAAACACACACAATGATATTGACTGCAGGGGAAAGTCAGGAGACACTCAATTCGTCGTGTGCTCAGATAAACCTAAGGTGGAGCCCACCGAACAGGTCGAGGCCGAGGAAGAGACTCCAGACCAGGAAAAACCACCTGTAGTGGAATTGGTAGAAGTTAACGGTCGTCAAGTGGAGTGTTTATACGACACAGGACTGGACGGGGAGGCCGTGATTTCTGCGGATCTGGTACATCCAGAACAATTCACAGGTGAAACCTTGGATATACAGCCTGCACAGAAGAGTGCTGTAGTCATGAAGTTGCCCATTGCTAATGTGGAGATTCGGTCAAGGTACGTCACCGGCACCATCAAGGCCGCTGTATTGACCGATCCCATTTTTCCCGTCATCCTAGGTTGCCGGTATGTCTTTCTGGGAATGCCCAGGGAGCCAATTCATATGGGAGCAATGCAAACTCGCTCTCAGACAAAAACGGAAGAGGCAGATGCAATTGTGACTAACCCAATGCCGGGGGAGCTACGAACTGCCCAGAGTGAGGATGATACTTTACGTCCTTGCTACAAAAAGCTGCAGAAAAGTGCTGATCCACCAGGACGGGGGCAGTACTACATGAAGAATATGATACTCTACAGGAGAGCAGGAAGGGGAGACAACCTATACGGTCAGTTGGTCGTCCCGAAAGCTCACCGGTCCCAGATTCTTCATATGGGGCATACCATCTCCTTCAGTGGACACATGGGTATTGCCGCCACCATGCAGCGGATTTCCTGCCACTACTATTGGCCGGGAATGACAGATGATGTGCGTCGGTATGTGAAGTCATGCCCTGAGTGCCAGAGGGTGGCACCTAAACACTGGACAGCACCGGTGGTGTTGGGTGAGATGCCCATCATGAACTCTCCTTTCGAGAGGGTAGCCATCGATATCGTGGGTCCACTTCCCAGGACTAGGAAGAGGAACATGTATATACTCACAATGGTGGATTGCTGTACAATGTGGGGTGAGGCTATACCGTTGACCACGATTGACTCGAAAAGAGTGGCGGACGCACTGATGGAGGCCTTTACCAGATTAGGCTTTCCGGATCAAATTCTGACGGACAATGGATCTCAGTTTTGTGGAAAACTCACGGAGGAGGTATTTAGGGTGTTTCACTCTAACCACATACATACCAGCCCTTACCACCCTCAAGCCAATGGACAAGTAGAGCGTTTCAACGGCACGTTGATGACAATGCTCAGGAAACTAGCGCAGGAAAAACCTGATAGGTGGGATGAATATATCCCAGCAGCACTCTTTGCCTATCGGGAAGTTCCTCATGGCTCAACAGGACTACCACCCGCTACGTTGCTGTTTGGTCGTCCAATCAAAGGACCGTTGGAAGCCATGTTGAGGAGTTGGACTGAAGAGGGGACGTCAGAAGAAGTGATCTCATCCTACAAATACGTGGAGGAACTGAAAGAAAAACTCCACAAGGGATGGACTCTGGCAAATCAAAACTTGAAAAAGGCCAGGAAAAGACATGCGGCTTACTACAACCGTAGGTCTAAAGAAAGATCTCTAGAGGTGGGAGATAAAGTCTTGTTGCTACTCCCAACGGGAAACAACAAACTGGAGATAGGTTGGCAAGGACCATTTCCCGTGGAAAGGGTGATATCCAGAACCAACTATCAGATCCGGATCCGGGGAAAGTCGAAGATTTTCCATATCAATCTCTTGCGGAAATACGAAGAGAGACCCGGAGACAAGGCAGCGCACCTCATTGCAATGGCAGTTGCAGTGGAGACGGAAGTGGGAACCAGCGAGGGCAGGGAATATCCCTTGGTACACCAGGAAACCTATAGGGATGTGAAAGTGAACCCTGATCTGACCTCCCAGGAGAGGGAAAGGATAACCCAGGTTCTCAAGTCTCATAAGG
This sequence comes from Cepaea hortensis, assembly GCA_963921405.1. Classification (NCBI taxonomy): domain Eukaryota; kingdom Metazoa; phylum Mollusca; class Gastropoda; order Stylommatophora; family Helicidae; genus Cepaea; species Cepaea hortensis. Next base: position 39,871,891 of record OY992887.1, on the reverse strand, counting down.
AGATACTGACTGATAAACCAGGACGAACGAGGTTGGTTGAGTTCGAGATGACTTTGACCACACAGGAGCCTGTTCGCCAAAAGGTTTACCCAGTGCCATTCTCTAAAGAAAAGGCCCTGGAGGAGGAAATACAAAAATTGCTGGAGGATGACGTGATTGCACCATCCACATCCCCATACAATGCAGGGGTAGTTTTGTTACGCAAACCAAGTGGAGAACACCGGTTGTGTATAGACTACCGACTTCTGAACAGTCATACACAGTTTCAGGTGGAACCTTTGCCGAATCCAACTCAGTTATTCGCTAGGCTCCATAAGGCTCGGTACTTTTCAAAGGTGGATCTGAGTCGGGGGTATTATCAGATACCAGTCAAACCGGAGATTCGACCACTGTTAGCTTTCAGTACACCCAGTGGACACTACGAATTCAAGGTCATGCCCTTTGGACTCAGCAATGCACCTAGTGTGTTTACACGCATGATGAGGACTTTACTAGATCCGTTACAGGATCCATCCATCATCTCATTCATGGATGATATTCTGATTTCCAGTGACAGCTTGGATGACCACTTACAATCCTTGGAGAGAGTGTTTAATAGGCTCAAGGAAGCAGGGCTTACTGCTCGTCCAACCAAGTGCATGATTGGTTACCAGACTCTGGAATTTCTAGGTCACACCATCACTCCAGGACACATTGTTCCAGAAGAGAAGAACCTGGAGAAAATCAGAAATGCACCAAGCCCAAAAACGAAGAAGGATGTGCGATCTTTTCTCTCGTTGTGTGGGTTCTACCACAAATTTATCCCACATTTCACGGAACTGGGAGCTCCGTTGACGGAAACCTTGAAAAAGGAATTACCGGATCAAATCATTTGGACACCAGATTGTGAGAATGCCTATAGTCAGTTAAAGGAGGCCTTGGTCAGCAAACCTGTATTACAGCTCCCTGACCTTTCCAAACCATTTGTGTTGAGAACGGATGCGAGTGCGATTGGAATTGGAGCCGTTTTGTTACAGGAAGGAAAAGACGATGCTTCGGTTTTGAAACCTGTGGCATACGCAAGTAAGAAACTTCTACAGGCGGAGAGGAATTATTCAACCGTCGAGAGAGAGTGCTTGTCCCTCGTATGGGCAGTGCAAAAATTTCAGCCATATTTGTATGGAGTTAAGTTTCGGGTTCAGTCGGATCATCAGCCCCTGATGTTCCTGGCTACTTCTCAGAAGCTCAACGCACGTTTGATGCGGTGGTCGTTGTTACTTCAACCGTATAATTTCACAGTAGAGTACATTCCTGGGAAGGAAAATGTTGGAGCGGACTTCTTGTCAAGACACCCAGCTCCTGAAGAAGAAGAATGAATCATCTGGATTAAACTCACGGTGGAGAAGAGTGAGATGGACTACTCTCTTAAGAGGGGGCCTATGTCACAAAATAAAACCGTGTGTTTAACAGGTTGATTATTATAGAGGATTTTCGGATTAAGCGGACGATCTGCCAGCGACAACTATTTTTACTAACAGAGTAAACACAGCTGCACAGGTTACATCGTGTCAGCCCATAAACACATTTGGTGGTGAGTGAGAAGGAATGGATACATCGAGTTGGCAGTTCATTAACAGTTAGAATCACATATGATTGTCGGCTTAGGATATGGAATGGTTCCGTTTGTCATCTATACTGCCGGACATCAGACGGAAATGGCTGCTGGGATTGTCACCACGGAACAGAAGATTGACAGTTTATCAACAGGTCGGAAGTGCCCGACTAGGGAGAAAACAGTGCATCTGTCAATTCTTGGTTTCCGGCACATCGAGAGGATTGACGGGGTTATTTGCAACTCTTTGTTGTAACTCGACAGAAACTCGCTGGCTTGTTTTGAGAATCTAAACCTGTGATGAAAAATCTAACATGGAGGGAGCCAGAGGGAGGATGGATCCCTGACAGGGGATGATCTGCCAATGTGCCATCTGTGTGGGAATAAAGGAAAATGTCACGTGATCAACTTTAGGAGTTGCCATAAAAACCCGAGTTGGGACCAACTAGAAAAACTTGAAAATGTGGATCTAGGCAGACATGCTTGTCACTGCAGCAGTTAGAACATCTAACGTGTGAAGGAGATATTTGATTTAGTTTACACGAGCCTGTATGGCTACCATTAGATGTAATTTAGTGTAAACTGCAGTGCCGTAAGGTATAACCTATTATATTATTTGTTCTAATTAATATAGACTGTGGCCTTGTTAAACTAAAGTGTGATGATTAGCACTGTTAGTGGAAACTAGTTAGAGTAGAATAGTGATATTAACTCTGCTAGTTAAGAATAGATTAGTGAAGTGTTGATAAGCTTTACTAGTTGAGAATTGAGTAATGAGGGATAATTGGGATCTTCCCGTAGGTGTCCCTGGTGGGCGGGGTTCCGCATTCTGTTTGCTGATTTTTTCTTTGTCATAGCCTGATTCGGCTCTAGGTGGGTAGCTAATCTGCTCTATGACTAAGTCTAGTTAGCTAAAGATCATTAGGCAAGGTGATAGGCTTACACTCAGCCGAAAGGATCAGTGACTAGTACTATCACCAGATGTGTTGTTTCTATCCTAGGTTCCCTACCAGATCCAAGGAAACTCAACAAGTTTTTTTGGAAAAAAAAATCAAATCCAAAAGGGAAGAACACCAGTTCAAGAGTCACTAGAGTTGCATACAGAACGTAACTTACGCTAGAAGGAAATTGATTCATCAAAGAGAGTGATGCCTACTGATGCACCACACAGCATTAGACAGTAGTAACGAACCGAGAACCGGCTAAGAGTACCTAGTGTTAGTACAGCAACAATTAACATTAGAAATTAGCACTTATGGACTGAATGGTTCGATGTGCAACGAGGATGATCTGTCGACTAACTAACTAACTAACTAACTGCGTACACACTACAAAAGACTTGTGCAGTTTGTTAAGGAACGTTAGGAACGGACATTGTGTAGAGTGCAACCGGTCCATGATTAACTGTTAATACCACCGGTGTCTATTTCGGATGTTCATGAAATTGGATTACCAGAGGTCTACAGAGGCAAAGCAGTATCCGGCAAGATGGTTTCGGCAACGGGTGAGAAGTACATGTTCTGACGTAACGTGCTGTGGTCTATCTTTGCTGGGATCAGCTGACTGGGTTGTTGTCTGAGAGTCCGATTCTACACACTTTATAGAACACGTCACACATTTTCTTCACATACACGTCTCATATACGTTACACTTTTCTTTTAATAAATTAATCTTTATTAATTTTTAGAAGCAAGAGTTGTTGAGTATGTTGCGTTGGGGAAGTATGAGAAGGGGGCATAGTACGACAGTGAGAGAGTGATAGGAAAAGGTGTCCATAGGCTGGTGGAGTGTGTTGGACGGAAGCTGGTGGATTCTCCAGAATATTGAGAGGAAAAAATATTATAATGTGGGTGCCGACTCTCTTCACTCCAGGGACGACACTTTAAAGGAGGACACGACAGTAACATTGATCGAGATCGTCTTCATCATCATTGCTTTCCTCATCATCGCCATAATCATCATCATTGTGGTCATCGTCATCATCAGCATAATAGCCATTATCATCATCGTCATCATCATTGTCTTCATTATCATCATCATAATCAACATCATTTTCGTCATCATCATTGTTATAATCATCATCGTCGTCATCAATTATCGCGATCGTCGTCATCATCATCAACATTAACATCGTCATTTTCACTGTCATCATAGCTGTCGCTATCATCGTCTTTGTCATCTTCGCCATCATTATCATCATCATCGTCATAATCACCATAGTAATCATCGCCATAATTATCCCCAATATCAGCTTTATCATCGTTATTGTCATCAGTATGCTCATCATCGTTATCCAGTGACGATTACATGCAACTTATTTAAAGCAATTAGTGTACCGATATTTCGTTGTACCGGAACATTTTCCTAGGTTGTATGTTGAACATACCTTCATGTTGTCAGTCTATTTTTATCTGCGATCGCTTTCAAATTCTTTAATTCTCAATGTTCTTATAAATTATGATCTTCAAGTAGTGCAGTGTTGTTTGATGTGACCCAACTACTTCATCTTTCTCATTTATATTGCAATCGAACTCATCTATTGTTTCATTTCAGAATGCCCGGCTCCCTTCTCAATCGGCCTCAAATAGCTTCCAGTATTTGATGTGAGAAATCAGGCCATACTCAAATAGCTCATGGTGTATTAATAACTATTATGTGCCATATTTTTAACTTCATTTACAGCTTTAAAGTGCCAGCCATTTCAAATCCTATTTATACCCTTTCATTTATTAATCGGCAAGCTGAACACTTCAGAGGCAAACCAACACACACCCAATCACTGCCTTGGTCAACCACTCGCTCGCTCAGCGATCACCAACCCGCTACCTCTCCCTCCAACTGTTTTCCCTCACTCAAGAGGGAATTTTTAAGCAGAGAGCAATGGAGGTGAAGAGGAAACAAGCGCGAGAACACAACAGGAAAATCATGTAGACTAGGCGGTGGGGCGCAACTTGGCGATCTCCAACGAATAGAATTCCTATACTTCGGCTAGCATCGTTTTGTCTGGCACCTAGGCCGTACTAGTCTCACCGCGGTGTCTGGAAAATTAATTGCTGTGCGTTTGTCAAAAATATGAATTTGTGATTCTGACAGAGCTTCAGTCCTGTTGGAATCTGTGCGCTGAGTTCATTCACCAGGTTTCAGACGCCGGATTTCTGGAAATCAATGTGAGAATGTGTAACTTCATTGAGTCTGTGATGCGCTTGCCGAGGATTACTCGTATACAAACAACTCGCGTTCGCCTCGGGTCGCTGGATATTGCTTTCTCGTTGTTAAATGTATATTATTGCATTAGTGAGAACGTGACTTAGGCGCATATACACACATACTAAGTTGTCTGTCTATCTGTTTGTTTGTCTAGCAATCTATCTACCTCTATCTATCTTCTATGTATGTGTTGTTTTGATGATCTCTACCTGTCTTCTTTCTGTATGTGGGTATGTCTATCGATCCGTCTGCCTGTCTATGCATATGCCTGCTATGAGAGAGTATCAGAGAGAAAGGGCCTGAAAGTGAAGAGGCCACTATATCAGTCTCACACAAGTCAGGACAAAAACTGTAAATTTAGATAAAGCAACGAATGTGTATATATAACAGCAAATAAAACTTCCATGAGCCTGAAACTCGTATTGACTGCTTCGAAACAAGCCTGTATTTCTTCAGCTCTCACAATACCAGCAATTGTATTAGCTACTGTAGCAATACTTTAGTCTGTTGATATGAAGTGACTATTTATAAATGTGTGCCCTCAGCAATGCCTACATACCTAAAATTGCAAATAGTTATACTTTACCAACTGATGCCCTCTGGATTATGTTTATTAACAACATTCAATTCTGTCTGAGCACTTACTTACTTGTCTGGCGCGTAACCATAATAATCAATTGCGATAATTTGATAATTTGATCCGACTGAATTGTCTTAATTCTTATTACTGCTACACCCAATCGAATATTTCGCATTCCTTTTATTACTGCAGCGAATTCCAACATTCTATTTACTACTACAGCCAATTCCTACCTTTTCTTTCTAATTATTACTATATCATATGCCATCACCCTCATTATTATTACTAATAATATAATTAATACCACCCTATTTATTCTGGTAACTGTTACATCAGTTTAAATCCTTCACATTCATATTCTACTACATTCAATTTTATCCTCTTCTTCTTTCTTATTACCACTACATCAATGTTATCATCGGCATAAATAAACACACGTGTATTGTTTGGGGTTCATAGAAGTAGATGACAGAAGCAGGGATTAGAGGACGCATTAGACAATATAAAACTTGAAAGCTATAGTTACCTACCGGTATTCTGACCTGTCACTTCCACATGATGACTGCGCCTTTACTTCGACGCATGACCAAATAGACACGCCTAAACAATGGGTCTATCAACAACATGAGCCTACAACTATGGAATTGGGGGGGGGGGGGGGTATTCGTATCTAACCATTGAAACAGCACCATAGATCTCAGCATTTAAAAAAAATTAAACCAGCATAGGTCAAATAACAAAGACACACATCAGCCCGTCATGCTGTATCCGGCATAGTAAGGAACTTTTAAAGAAGAGAAATGATAATTAGTTTGTAAAATAGAGTTATGCTTCTCCATATCACAAAGCATGGGCTGATTTAAGAGACCATGCGGCAAGACCGCTCTCTCGGTCTGCCTAGTTTACTCCAGAAGAAAGGTCGGACATTTTGTTAGTTTCGTCTTGGACATCTCCATGTAGACAGTTACATCTTCTATCCTCTTGTCTGGCCTGTCTTAGATAGATTAACTCAACAGATTCAATGATTTGCCCAGCTCACAGGAATGGCCTGGCACCATCTGACACAAAGAGTCACATTGAAGAAATATAATGGACACAGAGCAAGGAGAAGACAACGTAAAAGATGGAGCTATGGTATCAAAAACAACCGTAGAGAAATGAATACCAACTTACAAAGATCCTTACATCTCTCCCCCAACACGTCCCTGAAGCCTTTAGTGAGATCTTCAGAGTGCCTTAAAACGTTTCCTCCGACCGTCTTGGGAACGTTTACCACAGCGCAACTCGCCGTAAAACATTCGTTTAGGGAGCCTGTGATATGACATGCGAGTTTAGTGACCAGCCCAGCGAAGCTGATTCTTCATTAGTAGAGTATGGATACTGGGCATAGACACTCTTTCTATGACTTCAGTGTCTGGGATCTTGTCTTGCCATTTAATCTTCTATATCTTCCTAAGGCAGACTGTGTGGGAGTAGTTTAATTTTCTGGCGTGTCGCTGGTAAACAGTCCAGGATTCACAAGCATATAGCAGTGTGAAATACAACTGTTTTGTAGACTTTCAGCTTTGTTTGCTGGCTTATTCCATTTCTGTCCCATACATTCTTGTACAGTCTGTCAAAGGCCGCGCTGGCCTTGGAGATTCTTGCATTCATTTCGTCACCAATTGTGGCAGTTTATGACACGGTGCTGCCAAGATAGGTGAATGTGTCCACAATACCTAGACTATGACCATTCACTTTGATATTCGACTCGGTGCGTTTAGTCCCCGGAGCTGGCTGGTACATAACTACAGTCTTCTCCAGGTTGATATTGAGTCCAAAGTTGGCATAGGCATATGAGAAAACTGAAACATTGTGTTGCATGTCTGGCTCTGAGTTGGCATATAGAGCTTAATCATCAGCAAACAGCAGTTCTCTGATAGTGACGCTGGTGGTTTTGGTTTTAGCTGTCGTCACTCTTTTGAGACTGAATAACTTTCCATCCATGCGGTATTTAATATCTAGTCCAATGTCGTTGTTTTCGAAGGCATTCGTCAGAAAAGCTGAAAACGTGGCGCTGAATAGTGTTTGTGCCAGTACACAGCCTTGCTTCACTCCATTGGTGATAGGAAAGAGCTCAGACAATACGCCATTTTCCTGGACTTTTACCTGCATACCATTATGAAATAGCGCACTTTTTGATCAAACTTTTGTGGGCAGCCATATTTTGCCAAAATCTTCCAGTCCTTTTCAGCTGACTGTATCTATAGCCTTTGTAAAATCAATGAAAAGTGGAGAACATTTGGGAGTTCTGTTCCTGACATTTCTCTTGCAGCTGCCTTGCAGCGAAAGTCAGGTCAACAGTTCCTCGTTCTTTTCTGAAGCCACATTGACTCTAAGGAAGAAGACCTTGATCGAGATGGGCTGTGAGGCGATTGAGAAAAATCTGGCTAGTATGTTCCCTGCAATTGAGAGCAAGGAGATGTCTCGATGGTTGTCACAGGATTGGCGGTTCCCTTTAGATAAAGGGAACCCCAATTATACCATGTGCCAAAAGATCCAAGTATTTATCTCTTGGTCTTCCCCCTTAATCGTTTCCGTTCAAATTTAAAAGTTGCCATTCAGTTTTCTAGTGTATCTCTTCTCCTATCACTCCCCCCCCCTCACACACACACACACACACACACACACACACACACACACACACACAAGATGTGATGAAGAGGTTACGAACGTAATTCGCGATCCGGCATACCCCCTTCGCAACACAGTTGTGGGCGATTTGGCAGCATTCGACCTTGTGCTAGTTTTCACACCATGTATGAGTGCCGGTGGTTCAGAAAACAATGGCAAACTACTGAACGTAAACTTGTCAAAGCATCACAAACAGTAAAGGATTACTGGGGTTTTAAATTGATTCCTCAAGAAAGTGTAACCTTAATAAATTAAGTCTTGATATGTTTCTTGAAGGATTGCCTTATTCGTTTTTCTATACATCCACGATATTCTTTACATTTTCTCCAGAAACTTCACATTTACAGAAAATATAATTTTATCTCAGCTATTCTACTTGTTGTCCGTATTTCACATGCATACAACAGTATAGTCTGTATACAACATTTCCAGGCTTCTTTTTTCATTGTAATTGGCAACGTTTGATTAGTCTGTATGTTTACCGTAATATCCATGGCTACGCGTATCACATGGATGCTTGTTCCCATATCCACTATGCATCTCCAGTCATATGTTATGGCTGTCGTACCGATTCACCTGTTTAAGAACTTTCCCGGAAGAGGGAGAGGGAAAGGAAAGGGGAGGGGTGGAGGGTCTCCGTGGTGGTGTGGTTAAAATCATCATTTCGTTCCCCAAACTGATCAAACCATGAGTACAATATTTCCGATGACACCTTGGCGTCACCACTAAAGCTACGGAGTCCGTGCTTCGTGTGACGTCACCGCTGGAGCTTCGGCGACCGTTCTTCGTGTGACATCACTGCTGGAGCTATGATGTCCGTGCTTCGTGTGACTTTACCGCTGGAGCTATGATGTCCGTGCTTCGTGTGACTTTACCGCTGGAGCTACGAAGTCCATGCTTCGTGTGACGTCATCGTTAGAGCAACAGCGTCCGTTCTTCGTGTGACGTCACTGCTGGAGCTATGACGTCCGTGCTTCGTGTGACTTTACCGCTGGAGCTATGATGTCCGTGCTTCGTGTGACTTTACCGCTGGAGCTATGATGTCCGTGCTTCGTGTGACTTTACCGCTGGAGCTACGGAGTCCATGCTTCGTGTGACGTCATCGTTAGAGCAACAGCGTCCGTTCTTCGTGTGACGTCACCGCTGGAGCTTCGGCGACCGTGCTTCGTGTGACTTTACCGCTGGAGCTATGACGTCCGTGCTTCGTGTGACTTTACCGCTGGAGCTATGACGTCCGTGCTTCGTGTGACGTCACCGCTGGAGCTACGAAGTCCATGCTTCGTGTGACGTCATCGTTAGAGCAACAGCGTCCGTGCTTCGTGTGACTTTACCGCTGGAGCTATGACGTCCGTGCTTCATGTGACGTCACCGCTGGAGCTACGGAGTCCATGTTTCGTGTGACGTCATCGCTAGAGCAACAGCATCCGTTCTTCGTGTTACGTCACCGCTGGAGCTTCGGCAACAGTGCTTCGCGTGACTTTACCGCTGGAGCTACGGTGTCCGTGCATCGTGTAATGCTACTGGCCAGCTGCTTGCTGTTGTAAGGAGAGAAGAACCCGAGCCTGATGGGGTAAACCCGTCGCAATTAAGTCAGCCCTCTCGAATTTAGTACTTTAATACATTCTCATGTATTTGGATGTTATATTATGTCATTGCTTTCTTCTTGAAGATAACTATATTTTGTGTTTTCTTACAATTTAATTTTCATCCTGGCTGCTCATTGTCTAAATTAACAGCATCCACTAAGTGCTGCAGATCCTGTTCTTTGTCTTCGATCAAGATTGCGTTATCTACTAATCATTTATTGTTGATGTCTTTCCCTGCGATGGCGATTCATGTCACTGCTTTTATATTTCTCCTACTGGTATCACCGTGCGGATGGGAAGGAGAGAGAGAGAGAGAGAGAGAGAGAGAGAGAGACATGGAGAGAGAGAGAGAGAGAGAGAGAGAGAGAGAGAGAGAGAGAGAGAGAGAGAGAGAGAGAGAGAGAGAGAGAGAGATCTGAAGATATCACACATTCCTGTCATCATCTTCTTTCCTATTTATGTTCTTCACGATGGTAAAGTCTTTCCTGTCAATTTATTGATCTGCTAACATATGTATCATGTCGACGTATCTTAGTCTGTCAAACGCTTTTGTATAATCCTTTATGTAAAGATGTATCTCTTTATTTATTTTTATCTAACGTTGCAGTATTGTACTCCTTTCTTCTGCAAAACCAAATTTGGCTTCTCTTATTTCTGGTAGAAATTTCTTCTTAACGCTTTGAAAGATGGTTCTTAGCAACTTTATGTAATGTAACTCTAGAACAAAGACCTTTAGGACATACAAATCGTGCAAACATCCAGGCATTTAAGACCTGAATAATAAGACAATGTGATCTAAACATGATACAATTAGACCTTACAATTTCAAATAGAACCTTAACATCTCAATGTGCTCTAAATTACCTTTAGTCGTTAGTGAAATATAACGGTAAACAACAAAAGGTCATCACATACTACATTGAAACAAACTAATATCAAACGCCTACACATAAGACACATCTCTAAGCCGATAGCAAACGCCTACGCATGCTATATACATATCTCCAATCCGATAGCAAACGCCTACGCATGCTATATACATATCTCCAATCCGATAGCAAACGCCTACGCATGCTATATACATATCTCCAATCCGATAGCAAACGCCTACACATACTATATAAATATCTCCAATCCGATAGCAAACGCCTACACATACTATATACATATCTCCAATCCGATAGCAAACGCCTACACATACTATATACATATCTCCAATCCGATAGCAAACGTCTACACTTACTATATACATATCTCCAATCCGATAGCAAACGCCTACACATACTATATACATATCTCCAATCCGATAGCAAACGCCTACACATACTATATACATATCTCCAATCCGATAGCAAACGCCTACACATACTATATACATATCTCCAAGCCGATAGCAAACGCCTACACAACTTACGTATCTCCAAGCTGAGGGTGGCCCTACATAAAACAAGATAAGCTTCCGCACGTCGGCTATGGAACAGTCTTCAACAACGAATCAAAAACACCTTCAGCCCTCAACAAATAACCGCGGGCTATTTAACTATCTCAATACCGACATGTCGCCTTAAAACATATTATTAGTATACTAAGCACTCCTCTACGTTATTCTAGTGTATATTTCCCCTACACCTTTGCTTTATTGACTACACAAAGGCTTTCGATAAAGTGAGAAATGTCGACATGATATGGATGCTTGAAGATCTACAAATTGATGGAAAAGACCTTAGACTTGTAAAAAACATATATTGGAAACAACAAGCTGCCATAAGAATTGATAATGAAGTAGGCAAATATCAGCTTATTAAGAGAGGTGTGAGACAGGGATGTGTAATGTCTCCAGATCTGTTTTCCTTGTACAGTGAAAGTATTTTCAGACATATTGAAGATATGGAAGGAATCAACATTGGGGGACGATGCATCAATAACGTTAGATATGCAGACGATACAGTCTTGATTGCAGACAATGAACAGGACCTGCAACATTTAGTAGATGCAGTTGTTACACACAGTAAGCAACGAGGGTCAGAATTAAATTGTAAAAAGACACAAGTTATGGTCGTCACTAGGAAGAGCTAAAAACCACAATGTAATATACAAGTAAATGGGAATATTCTTCAACAAGTGAATAGGTACAATTATCTCGGAACAGTAATAACATCTGATGGGAGATGCCTTGAAGAGATCAGAACAAGAATCGCCATGTCTAAGGTAGCCTTTAGCAAGATGAAAAACATACTGACCAAATAAAAGATGTCAATTGAAACTAGAAAAAGAGCGTTGAGGTGCTACATAGAAGCTGTACTTTTATATGGATGTGAAGCTTGGACAGTGAGCAGTCAAGCTGAAATACATCTGATGGCTGTTGAAATGTGGTTTCTGAGGAAAATGCAAAGAATACCATGGACAGCCAGAATGACCAACGAACAGGTCCTTCAAGAAACAAAAGAAGATCGTAAACTGATGATTAGAGACATTAGACGCATTTTTTGGGCATGTTATGAGAAGAAATGGATTGGAGAACTTGGTGACAACTGGTAAGATCGAAAGGAACAGACCAAGAGGAAAACCTAGAGGCAAATACCTGGATGGCTTGGCCACATGGCATGGTAGAGAGAGGAACACGGAGCTGATCCACGACTCTGGTGATCGAGTGAGATGGCAAAACATGACCGCCCACGCTTACCGGCATGGCACATTATGGATGGATGGTAGGCAGTATGTAGTGTGATTATAGGCAGTTTTTAGTGTGATTGTAGGCTGTATGTAATTTGTTTATAGGCAATATCTGTTGTGATTGCAGGCAATATACAGTGTAATTGTACTCAGTATGTAGTGTGATTGTAAGCAGTATGTAGTGTGATTATAAGCAGTATGTAGTGATTGTAGGCAGGATGTAGTGTGATTGTAGTCAGTATGTGTTATCATTGTAGACAATATGAGTTATGATTGTTGGCAGTATGTATTGTCCTTGTAGGTTGAATGTGTTGTGATTGTAGGCAGTATGCATAGTGATTGTAGGCAGTATGTGTTGTGAATGTAAACATTATGTATTGTGATTGTAGGCAGAATGTAGTGTGATTGCAGGTTGTATGTAGTGTGATTGCAGTCATTACATATTGTGATTACAGTCATTACATTTTGTGATAGTAGGCAGTACATATTGTGGTTTAAAGATAGTGCATATTATGATTGTAGGCAGTATGTATTGTCATTGTAGGTAGTTCACTTTAGGATTGTAGGCAGTATATAATGTGATTGTAGGTAGTAAACATGTGATTGTAGGCAGTATATAATGTGATTGTAGGTAGTAAACATGTGATTGTAGGCAGTATATAATGTGATTATAGGTAGTAAACATGTGATTGTAGGCAGTACATTTTGTATTTGTAGACTATAGAGATTATAGTAAGTCCTGCGATTGCTATTTGTAATTTGTGTTACTGTTGTCGGTAATTATTGTGATGATTGTACACATTAATCATTGTCATTGTGTGCAGTAATAGTTGGGATTCTCATCTCATCATCATCATCATTATCTTATTTTATCTCTTCATGTTCCTCTTGTACCTTGCGGTGTCGAGGTGAAGTATAAACAGCGGGGGAGTGCCCGCTTATGGGCTTCATATATCGATATTCCCATAGACTCTGTTATTCCTTCCGTCCATCGTTTACGTGGTCGGCCTCTTCCTCTGCTTCCTTCTGGTCCGTACATCATTGCTTGTTGTGGTATACTGTTAGTGGCTAACCTACTTGCATGGCCAAACCATTTGACCTGCTTGCTTCTATTAAAATCTAGCGCAGCTATAACCCCACTTTAGTCCTGGTTTATGCATTTCTGATCATATCTCTTCTTGATACATTGAGTTTTCTTCTCAGGAATCTCATTTCTGTTGTTGTTTTTCTTTTCTCTTTTTCTGTCATTGTCCAGGTTTGACATTGGTAACATAGAGGTGGTGGAAAGATTGTGTTGTAAAGTGCTTTCTTAGTAGTTATCGATACAAGTTTGTTCTTTAATATTGGTGTCATTTGCCGATGAGTTGGTTTGCCTTATTGCATCTGTTTTCGATTTCGTTTTCTGATTTGCCATTTGATGATATTATATTTCCTCTGTACTTGAAGCTCTTTACTTGTTTCAAGGGATGTTCATTTAGACGAATTGTTGTTGTTGTTTTTGTTTTCTTTAGTTATAGTCATTACCTCTGTTTTACATGTGCTAATTTTCATGTTATGTTCCCTACACATATCATTTAGACTATTCATGTGGTCTTGTAATTCAGCTTCTGATTTTGCTATTAGTGCTTGGTCGTACGCAAAAAGGAGTTCTCTAACGGTGTAATTTGCAGATGGTTCTTCTTCTGTGTTCTCGTCATGCGGTGTTCTTGCTGTCTCGTTTGGCTTATTTCTTTACATATGTTGTCTATATATGTCATGAACAAGAGAAGGGACAGGACACAACCTTGTTGTACTCCGGATCTTATGGTGAAGGGTTCCGAGTGTCCTCCATATGCTTTGACTATGCATTCACTGTTGTCGTATAAGCTTCTACTTAGGTTTGTTAGATGTGTGCTCACTCCATATTGTTTAAGGATTTCCCACAGCGTGTTTCTATCTATTCTATCAAATGCCTTTTCTTGGTCTACAAAGGCTAAGTAGAGTGTTTCATTGAATTCGATTGATTTTTCTATAAGTTGTCTAAGAGCAAAAATGGCAACTGTATAGTTGGGATTGTAGAAATTAATCATTCTGATTGTGGATAGTAATCATTGTTATAGTGGGCAATAATAATTGGGATTGTGGACAGTAGGACGGCCAACTAATGTGTGTGTGTGTGTGTGTGTGTGTGTGCGCGCGCGCGCGCGCGTGTGTGTGTGTGTGTGTGTGTGTGTGTGTGTCTTACTTCACATAACTGCATGACTTAAGTGGTGTCATTCTTTTCGACTAGAATTCTTATTTATGTGGCCAATTTGTGTGACATTGTGATAACTACTCACGTTGCTCATCTTGCCTCTATATATGTACTGCAAGAGTACAGCCTAGAAGAACAATCATCAACATCATCTTCATCATCTTCATCATCATCATCATCATCATTATCATCATCATCATCATCATCATCATCATTACTATCATAATCATTATCATCATATTTATCTTGCCATTTTCGGAACTTTCCTTTCTTCACATTCCGTCGGACATGCACCCGATTTCTCTCAAACGCCTCTACCCTAGCATTTTCATACATATAATATCCTTAATATTCTGTTTTCCTCTTCATATTTGTCCCAGCCTCCTCTTCTTGTAAGAGCCATGCCTCCTATTACTAATCTCCCTAAGCCACTGTGACTTTTAATAAGGCCAAAGTATTCTAGTTAATGAAACATGTTGCTGTAAATGTGTCTATTTTCTGTTCGATGTTTAGATCTTGTAAGGTGTCAGCATTTTCTTCTACTTCTTCTTCACGGACAGTAATCTAGCAACTGTTCTGTAACGTCTAAGTTGAACAGTTCGGATTGTCTCCTTTAATGTTTGCAAAATAATTAATACTCTCTTGGTATTTTGCCACAGGAAAGAAGCATGTTATCAACATTTTTACCTTCATTTTTTATCTTCTACATACACTGTGTTGTAGATTCCTGACATATTCAGAGACAAACAAGAAGTAGGTTTGGACTAAACAAACATAGATAGCGGAAATGGGAAGTAGGGATGTATCATAGCCCTGGCTTAATTGTTATTAATATGGTAGCAGACATGTTGTACTATATTATAACACAATGACAACATTTCGGCTATATATATATAACCCCATGGCAGATACGGGAAACCGCTAAAGACGATTAATCATCCCATAGAACTTAATCAGTTAACACTGTTTAACCCCTGCGAACCAGTGTTTCTGTCTTCTCTTAAGCAACCCTTCATTCTTGCTAACATTGGAGCGCGGATATTAACAGTCTGTGAAAATTTTCAGTTTCTTAAAAATATATTGTAATTTTTTGTTGACATGTACTTTTCTCTGTGGGCGTTATTGTTTCTAAATGCTCACAAGACGACGCTGCTATCCCCTGCATCTTTTGACACAAAGGATTAACTGTTCTCATTACTTAACTTTTAGAGGGAGACAATATCATCTGCAAACCTGAGACCCAGAAGTCAATTTCCACATATTATAAATTTATAGTGGACCTCGGTAGTTAGTGTCTAGACTCTTGATTGCCAACACGGAGGGAAAAAAAAAAAAACTGTCATTTACTGCCAATATAGTACCTTGCGGTGTATGGCAGAGGGGTCTTTGAGCCTGAGGAATAAAGGCCGCCTGGCTAGTGCAGTCGCCGCGAACTGTGCAGGTTAGGATTTTCTTTTTGCCCCAACAAAACTGAGAATGAAAGGGAAAGCGCTCGAATCCATATCGAGGCGAATTTTTAAAATTGACCTCAGTTTAGTCGACCTGGGTGCCAAGTTCAATATTTAATAAATTACCGGCCTCTTTATAGATTCGAACATATGACCACAGAATGGTATGCCTGTATGTTGGAGGTATCTGATAACTTGCTTCGAGACAAACATGAATGCGCCGTTTTGTAAATGAATCTGGCAACATTACGATTAGCTGAACACACATAATCAGCAATGGGTAACTTTAACATTACGATTAGTTTAACACACATAATCAGCAATGGGTAACTTTAACATTACGATTAGTTTAACACACATAATCAGCAATGGGTCACTTTAACATTACGATTAGTTTAACACACATATCCAACAATGGGTAACTTTAACATTACGATTAGTTTAACACACATAATCAACAATGGGTAACTTTAACATTACGATTAGTTTAACACACATATCCAACAATGGGTAACATTAACATTATGATTAGTTCAACACACATAATCAGCAATGTGTAACTTTAACATTACGATTAGTTAAACACACACATCAAACAGCGTGTATTCTAGCTTTGACAAGTTATCTGACAGACAGAGGAAAGGATGGACAGACAGGCAGATTGGTAGGTAAGTTGACAGACAGACGGAAGGTTGGGCACAAAGAATATAGACATGTGGACAGATAAATAGATACACAGACAGAACCAACGTATATCCCTCTTACATTCGGCCCATTTATCTTTCGCCCGTCAATTATCTTTGTGCATATTGCATTCACATAGAAAAAAAAATATTGTAAAATGAATGCTGTGAGCATAAAATAAAATGCACACTACCTTGTTTCACGACAAAAACTGACAAATAATGTTATGACACATATACATGTATACATCGTAAAGAATGTTTATGTCAATGAAATAAAACACTAGCTATAGCAGCAGGGAATCAGTAGTGAATAAAGGCTGTTATACTGTTCATGCATTCATGTGGCAGTAAACATAATACTATGGAAGATGAGATTACCCAATAAAAATATTGAATAGCAGACAGGCAGACAGATAGCAGGCAGCAGGCAAGCAAGCAGCCTGATAGCCGGGCAGATGGACGGACGGACGGATGGATGGATGGATGTATGGATGGATGGATGGATGGATGGATGGATGTATGGATGGATGGATAGATGGATGGATGGATAGATAGATAGATAGATAGATAGATAGATAGATAGATAGATAGATAGATAGATAGATAGATAGATAGATAGATAGATAGATAGATAGATAGATAGATAGATAGATAGATAGATAGATATGCTGACAAAATCTCCGCCGAAACACCGATGCCACATTGTTTACGCCACACGGGAATAATAATAACATAATCGGTAAAACAAATAAAAGGCACACAAAGAAGCGATGCAGACAAATGGAACTGACGTTTGGCGTTGCGACATGCCTAGGCACTCAGTTCAAGCATGAATTCCTTGCGTGACCTGGAAGTGGGGGGACAAACTAAATCACACAGCACGTGTCATGCAGCTGTTCGCCTACAATACAGCAAATGGCGAACGAGCTTGCAGCATTCTCAGTTTAAATCATGTGTGCATGACTAGAAGATTCTACGTCTGCTTCCAGAGGGTCCTATGTTGTTTAGTAATAGAAACGATATTATGTAGATTATTTCAGTATTAAAATGTACAGTACTTACATCGCAGGTTAACTCTTAGAGCATGGAGGGGCTTATATGGTGGTTATATTTTCAGGCGTTCTTGGCGGGTAGCCACGAATGTGGGCAATAACTTATAAATAATTGTTTTTCGTCGTGTCACGCGCATAATTTTTAATACTGTTTTCGTTCTTGCTAGGCTATACTTGTTTCTGATGGATCGTTTTGCCCTTATTATAATTATGAATAGTTCTTTTATATCGTGTATCTTTTTTTTTTTTAATACCCCCTCGATGGTTGCATTTTAAAATAATGATATTGATTAATTATGTTGTGATTATAATTTTCGACAATCTTATTATAACAATGTATTCAATAACTGGCAGAACAAAAAGACACGACTTTCGATGAGTTAGCAACACAAGACAGAAACAGTATAAAGGAATCATTCAGTTAAACAATAGAGAGAAGAGATTAACAGAAGAAAGAAGAGAATTAGAGAGGCAGACGGAACCATTTAGGTTAACAGAAGAAAGAAGAGATTTAGTGACACAGAGGGAACCAATCATATTAACAGAAGAAAAAAGTGATTTATGGACAGAGGGAACCATTCAGATTAACAGAACCTCAGGACGGTTAACCTGGTCTAAAAAACGCACGCTAAAGTCGGATGTGTTGGCCTAAGGGTGTATGCCCAAGGGTGCATAACAAACACACCTCAATTACGTCTGGGGGAAAAACACACTCCGGTTGAACGCATAAGAAGAAGAAGAAGAAGAAGAAGAAGAAGAAGAAGAAGAAGAAGAAGAAGAAGAAGAAGAAGAAGAAGAAGAAGAAGAAGAAGAAGAAGAAGAAGAAGAAGAAGAAGAAGAAGAAGAAGAAGAAGAAGAAGAAGAAGAAGAAGAAGAAGAAGAAGAAGAAGAAGAAGAAGAAGAAGAAGAAGAAGAAGAAGAAGAAAGAAGAAGAAGAAGAGAAAGAAAAAGATGAGGAAGAAGAAGAAGAAGAAGAAGAAGAAGAAGAAGAAGAAGAAGAAGAAGAAGAAGAAGAAGAAGAAGAAGTGATTTAAAAACAGAGGGAACCATTCAGATTAACAGAAGACAGAAGTGATTTAGAGACAGAGGGAACCATTCAGATTAACAGAAGAAAGAAGAGATTTAGAAACAAAGGGAACCATTCAGATTAACTGAAGAAAGAAGAGATTTAGAGAGACAGAAGGAACCTTTCACTTTAACCGAAGAAAGAGGAGATTTAGAGAGACAGGGGGAAACCATTCATATTAACAGAAGGAAGAAGAGATTTAGAGACAGAGGGAACCATCAGATTAACGAAGAAAGAAGAGATTTAGTGACATAGGGACCATTCCGGGAGAGGGACAGACATAACAATTCTTACATACAAAAACTACTCCAGGAAAATCATCCATGCGATCAAAGGAGTCAAGAAACAGTTTGTAATGAATACTTCGAACGTAATACAACATAACCAGTTGCAATGAAAAGCTGGGGACGTGTTCAAGGAAGTAAGAACAATAGCAAGCAAATTCATGGAATTAAATGCATGATTTCCCAAAGAAGAAGCAATGGCTATAGGCATGAAGGTGGACATTAAACACACCTTGGATATAAATATTCATGAGACAAGGAAGCTAACAAAAGTTAAAAAGTCTTTCCTGCGAACCTTAATAGAGCTACGTGCTACATGGACAAGTTGCATGATTATTCATCAATTTTATATATGAGTCGAGTAGTGTTAAGTCAAGAACCGACATCACTGCATTTGGGGAATTTCCAGAAGCGCTCAGTCTTCATCTTCAACAGCCAGCGGAGAGTTCCAATATTAATGATGCCCTTAGCAATCTGATTATATGTCCGTCTTGCTTTACCTCTGAAAGACGACTGTCGACCAGATCCTCTGAGCACCCCTTGCTGCCGCATTCTCTCTGGAACATGATGGTATATCTGTTCTTCTGCATTAATCTCATTCTCCCAGAGAGCCTTCACCACATCTGCCTTATCATCTTTAAAATCACCCCTTAATGATACGACACCAGCCAATATGTCGGCCTGTTCATTTCCAACCACACTAGAGTGTTCTCGAGAAAAGATCCAGTGAATGCTCAAAACCATGAACGCTATAGTAATCTCCCACACCTCCATTCTCAGACTTGAGGTTGTGATATCATATATATATATATATATATATATATATATATATATATATATATATATATATATATATATATATATATATATATATATATATATATATATATATATATATATATTAAGCTCTCCTTTACCAAACATTGGCCAAATTCTTTTGCTATGAATCCCCCGGCCCATTTTATGCCTCTTAACACAGAGCTATCATTATAGGACGAGAGTAGTCATGAATTAATTGCTGAATGTCAGCAATATTTATGAGAACAAAGTTAACATAGATACAATAACTCCGGCGAGACCCCCAGGTGTCTGTGCGAAAATTGCACTCGTTAACAGAAGGAACGACGTTGCCCGGAATCGAACCCACAACCTTCGGAGCGCGAGGCAGGTAGCTTAACCTAGGCATAATAGGAATTCATAACTACTTGAAGCACCTGTCAATTTGAAAGTGTTAATGAACAGTGTATTAGCATCATCCACCCATCATCCATCCATCCATCCATCCATCCATCCATCCATCCATCCATCCATCCATCATGTGCCATGCCCATAACCTTGGCGGTCATGTTTTGCCATCTCACTCAATCACCAGAGTCGTGGATCAGCTCCGTGTTTCTGTCTCGACCATGCCACGTGGCCAAGCCATCCAGGTATTTACTTCTCGGTCTTTCCCTTGGTCTCTTCCCTTCGATCTTGCCAGTTGTCACCAAGTTCTCCAATTCATTTCTTTTCATAAAATGCCCAAAACATTTTGACTGTCTACGTCTAATGTCTCTAATCAGTTTACTATTTTCATTTGTTTCTTGAAGGACTTGATCATTGGTTTTTCTATCTATCCATGATAATGCATTTTCTTCAGAAACCACATTTCCACAGCCGTCAGATGTTTTTCATCTTGTCTGCTCATTGTCCACGCTTCACATCCATACAAAAGTTTAGGCTCTATGTAGCACCTCAACACTTGTCATCATCAGCATTATCTTAATCAGTAGCAGATTCTATCAGCGCAGTAGCAGCAGCCGAAACAGCAACATCGTTGTTCTTATCAAGTGCCTTTCCAATTGACTGCCGTCGATAATGCATCTTCATTTTTTTCGTTCTTTAACAATTTTGCATCAGATAATGTTGCTGATATTTCCATCTCATGATTTCCCATGATGACTTCCTCTGTCTCTGCTTCCATTCAGTTACCAGTTGTTTCAATATATTCCAGCTTCTCTCCTTTGATAATGTGGACGAAACATTGTGAATTATCCCTTTTATACTTTTATCAGTTTGCTTTGTGTCGGGGCTTCTTTCAAAATACTCAGTGTTCTTTAATGTGGCTGCCCTTGGAACTTTCAACAATCTTCTGGGAAATTATATTTGCTTTTCGTTAATTAATTATATTGCCTCTTTACCAATATATAATAACTGGAGGGGGGATGGTAATGAGACAAATAACTTTGGCCACATTAACAGAGCGTTAGTCTGTCTGCCCGGTTGTCACGAGTTCGATCCGCATTCGGGTAGATTCATTCATTCATTCATTCATTCATTCATTCATTCATTCATTCATTCATTCATTCTTTCATTAGCATGTCCTTTGGAGAACCTCGCTCCCATAACAACCTTCCAGAAAACCTCTCGATCATAAGCAAGATGTCCCACGTCCGATACACCCATCTGGAGATCAGCCGCCACATCCTGCACCCATCTTCTCTCTGGCCTTCCTCTTCCTCTCTTCCCAGGCATATACCCCTCCATTATTGTTCTCTGCAATTTTACATGACGTTTCAAGTGACCAAAATATATCAATTTTCTTTGTTTTATCGTCTTTAATAGCCAACCCCTTTCAATATTCATCTCTTGAAGTATGGGTAGATTGGAATGTTTACAACTGACCTGGGCTGCCAGGTGGGTAAACCCTAACACGGGTACGAGGAAATGTCCTGGGAAGTAAAGGCATCCGGTGTGATACTGACCATATCACCCCCAAGCGCCCAAATGTCTGTAAAATATGAATCTGGCACCATATGCCCAATGACATGTAAAGCCTGTAAAATGGTTATTTACTATCTTCACTTACATGAAAAGAAATGAAACCTGTTTTTAACAAAACTAAACTGAGGTTGGGGGAGCAGAAGGCTAGAGAGGAAGAGGTGGGCAGTGATACAAATGAAAAGAACATCAAGAGATCGATGAATAACAATCTTTGAGTCTACAACTAAAAGAACAGAATATTTTGGAGGTCCATTGCCGTCGACCTTAATTCTGATAATGGCTCGGCTGTGTCAATGGTTAATTGGTGAAAAAGCAGCATATAATGTAATAACTGGGGAATGGCGTATATGAAATCACTAAGATAAGATTTTATGTCTAATTCAGTACGATAAGATGTCATGTGCAATCAATCATATTACTGTCTCTGAAATGATCGACGAATCAGTAAATGTAGGAAAGACAGTTTTAGCGGGTTATCTAGATTCAGTTCTCTTGCAGAGAAGTAAGTTATGGATCATCATCATGTGACATAGCAATACGCGTGGGGCACGTATGGATCTGGATATCACAAGATAACCAGAATCTTCGGTCAGCTCTGTGTTCTTGTCCGTTGTGCCATGTGGCCAAGTTACTTATCTCTCTGCCTTCCCCTTGCTTTTCTCCCATCAGTGTTTGCCAGTTGCCACTAAGTTTGTTTGTTTGTTTGTTTGTTTGTTTGTTTTAGTTCTTTCCTCCTCAAAACGTGCTAAATAATCTGGACCTGTTTACGACTGACTTCTCGAATCAATTTACGGGTTCCATACCCATTGGTTTTTCTGTCTGTCTTGTTATTCTTCATGATTTCCTGAGAAACCACATTTCCATTGCCATTAGATGCTTCTCAGCTTTTCCATGTTTCACATCGACACAGATATAGGTCTAGCCAATCTAATCAATGATATTGGTGTCTGAGAAATGGTTGACGTGTCTGTGGATGTTGGAAAGAGAGTTGTAAAAGGTCATCAAAATCCATTTCTCGTAAGCTATGGGTCATCATCTCCGTGTACAGATAGACGTGAGTGGTCATGGTTTGCCATCTCACGCGATCACCAGAGGCGTCGATCAGCTCCATGTTCTTGCCTCGATTATCCATGTGACCAAGTCAGCCTGGTCTGTATCTCTCTGCTTACCCCTTGCTATTTTTCCATTCAATTTTGTTAGTTAACGCAGTTTTCTCGTGTATTCCTCTCCATCTTAGCTACATTCGTGTAATTTAACTATTAAACATACCTTTTTCATTTTTTATTGTAGAAATGCCTCATTTGTTTTTCTGTCCATCAATGGTATTCTGTGTACTTTCCCCAGAAACCATATTTTCACTCCCATTTGATTTGTCTCGGTTTGCCTGCTTATTGTCCATGATTCACATTCATATAACAGTGTATCAAATATATAGCACTTCAACACTCTTTTTTCTCACTGCAGTTGAGATCTTTGTTTTGGTGAGTCTGTTTTCCATCTCGCACATGCCGTAAAGATTCTTGTTATTGACACTTCTGAAATAGATGTAGAGACTAATGTACCGATGGTTTGACTAATGAACAGGTTAGAGAGAGAGAGAGAGAGAGAGAGAGAGAGAGAGAGAGAGAGAGAGAGAGAGAGAGAGAGAGAGAGAGAGAGAGAGAACACTTACAGCGTACTATTGTTGTTTATGCTGTAGCCTGAGTTACTGCAGGTGTCAGGTCTTTGTCAGATATGACTGAGCTACCGTATGACAGTAGACGGTACTACCTGCTTTCTGATAGCGCTGAATGTTGGGCGGCGCTCACCAAACTCAACAACCAACATTGTGCCAACGGCTTTATGCGGAGGAGTGCAATTAGGAGGGTACAAGCTTTAACCTAGTCCGAGGAAATGCAGCCTAAAGACTAACTCTCATGGCAGAGCAGACCAGGCCCTGAGCCTTGGTCGGCAACTGGTCTAGGATTGTAGCTCCGATAGGCTAACAGTTAGAGCATTGCTTTGCTGATCCGACAGCTCCTGCATCTTATCTTGTTCCAGACGTTTTCGTGTTATCTTTCCTCTGGAGTAAACTAGACACGCCGAGAGAGGGATCATGCTGCTTTGGCGGCAACACATGGTCTCTAAATTCAGCCCAGGCTTTGTGTTATGGAGAAGCATAACTCCATTTTACAAACTATCGTCTGTTAAGACGGTAAAGTGCCAGACAGTCAGTCAGTGTAGTTGTTATCGTTGTTGTTGTTTTTGTTGTTCCTGTCTTTGCTTTTGTTGAGCTCCGTCAGCTAACATTGTTCACTCGTATATGGCATATACTGGGAATTGTTGATGAATCGGTTGTATGCTTTTAGACAATGAAGTCGTAGAGGCACCGTGGATAGTATGCCGGGGCTTGCGATCATTCTAGTATATTCTAATCCCCATGGAGGCGATGATTTATTTATGAATCGACATGTGCTCGCTCATTGACCCATCCTAAAATGTTTACCGGGAAATGTCCTGAGAAGTCAAGACCATTAATATGATATTTACCACATAAACAATGAGTGCCCATACGTCTATAAACATATAAGACTAACACCATATACCCAAAACACCTTAAAGCTAGTCAACGGATCCTCTATTACTGACTTTACTTTAACCAGCAGGCCAACAACATATTCATTCCGAACCTGCTCATCAGCTCTCCAAGCTGTGTATGTAAGACGTCGGTGCTGATTGCCGCAGGGAATAGTTCTGACTGGGTAGCAATTTCGTAGCCTACAATGTTTGAGCCCTTGACAGACTTCGTTACGCCGAAGACCTTAATCATTAGCCAGCCTATTTTACTGTACAAGAAAGAAAAACACGAAGGGACGAGGTTAATACAAACTCCAAAACCTTACTTAATTCTTTCATTAGACACTCCTATGTACCAGACGAGGGGATGACACAAACCGAAACCAATAGTAATTATTTCATTAAAACCTTCGATGTGTTAGGGGCGGGGTTCACGGTACCAATAGCTATCTTCATTCTTTTGGTGCCAACAGCTTTTTCAGAAAATGCTTAAGCATAACCGCTATGGAAAATTAATAGTACCCGACTTTCAGAGTGGCTAAATACAACACAGTGAGAGTGACTAGCGTGACAGTCAAATAAATTAGTATCATCATCATGTAGATAGTTATTCGCGGTCCGGTGCTGTCATCACTGCCCGCCAAAAATGTGTTTTGATCCTTTTCCAGTTCCACTGACTGATTCATGTGTATGCCCAAGACGTCTTCAATGGCCTGTATCCTGTTTCGTGCTGGTTGACCCCCTCGTCCTCCTCATGACACTTTGCCCGCCATTACTGTTGTGTTCACATCACTGTCACAACGATGTCTTATATAAAGAAGCTAGTTGTGTATCCTATACAGGACGTAGCAGTCAACCCCGGGAGTTTAGGCTGTTTCTGATGTCTTCACAAGTTTACGTTCAGTAGATTGCCATTGTGTTCTAAACCACCGTCACTTACACCATGCAATGAAAATCAACGCAAGGCGGACTGCCTCTAAATCGTCGACAGCAGTGTTTCTAACGCGGTATGCGGGATTTAGAATTTCATTCATAGCCCCTTCGCCAAAACACCGGAAGTGGTCTTGTATGACCACATGATTTCAATTTACGACATATGTAACATTACATATGTAATATGTAATATTTGTGAGCCAATTGTCCTCGACTTTAAGATCTTGTGGTGTTTTCTTAGTATTCTTGGTAAATAGTTTTGTAAGAATCGTATTTTGTTTATTTCACCGTAACATTTAAACTCAAACTCCTCCTCCCCCATTTTCTCCTTCAATGATTGCGAAATGGTCCATGGCAGACATCCATATATTGCCACAGCCAAGATACTTGTTCTCTGAAACTGTACTTTGTATTCGCTGATGTTATGCCCAAGGTTCTTTTTGCCTGTTCAACTTCAGCGTTTCTCTTGCCAATTTAAGTGTGACTTGTTTTGAACAAGCTCCATTGTCTTTAATCAAGTTTTCAAAGTTGTTGACATTTACCGTTTCTTCGGGATTTTCATTTGCATGCTCTGTTGGCAACTAAAGAATTAAGAGAAGACAAACAGTGATCGTTGGGATTCAAAGGGAAGAGCCACCCACACACCCCTCGTTGTGTTGAAATGGGCACCATGAATTCTGGTCTGACTAAGGAATGGGTCATCCTGGGAAGACAATACTAGGGATATCGAATAGAGGCTGACTATAGGGCATTAGCTTGATAGACGAATAGAAGGAGCATCAATGGGTATCCCAAGCAGACAATAGTAGGGATAACGGATAGAAGGTTGATTATAGGGCATTAGTTTGGCAGATGAATGGAAGGAGCACCAATGGGCATCCTCGGCAGCCACTAGACTATCCAAAGAATTTAGGGACAACCATGGGGCATCCTTTCTGACTAACGAATAAAAGACTGACCGTAGTGTGTTCTATGGGCGCCGCGATAGTGTAGTAACTAAGCACCTGTTAGTCGTCCCGGTGGTAAGAGATTGGGGTGGATTAGTATTTTTTTTTAAATAGCCCTGGGTTCCGAAGACGACTCAGCCTAAACTGGGTACCCGGGAATGTCTTGGGAAGTAAAGGCGGTCAGCGTTAATAACCACATAACCCACGAATGCTGATTGATCTATACAAAATATGGATCTAGCACCATATGCCAAATGCGTTGTAAAGTGTGTAAAAGGGAATTTTGCTTACTAATTTCTTACATGGCGCATCCTGGGCAAGCACTTGTATGTCTTGCGAAAATAGGACTGATCACGTTCTTCACTGTGCTGAGGTACACAACGCTGGGAAACTTAAAATGAGTCATAATAACAATTTTAACAATCAGAACCAAAGACACTCGCTGATTGTAGAACTCGCATGCGTTCTCGGAACTAATGTTTAGTTTAATTTGTTTGGGTAGAACCAATTCGTTGCCAGCTTTCAATTCTCCAAGTCGTATTAGAATAATGACACCGATTGGATAGTCTTTTACATCAACAATATTCTAGCCGCGCTGATCCAGGGTGCAAATCCCCGTCGACGCGGGATGTTTCAGGGAATCTAATGGCTCCAGAGTCGACCCAGCCTCATAGACTGTCTACCGGAAGATTCTGTGAGACGGACAGCATGCTGGTGATAGTGTGTCCTGACCACGCCAAACACTAAGTAGTGTGTGGTCACGAAAATTATGTCCCAAATATACCACAATGACATGGTGGAAAAAGGTGGTTCTTTGTATGTTTGGCTTTTCATTGTGCTACCCCACCCTCTCCCCAACCCCCAACCTTCAGCCTTAAAACAAGTATGGCGTGCCTCTTGATGGAATGAAGTGGCTCAATGTGAGAACGATGCGTCTCTATAATTTAAAAAAAAAAAAAAAAAGCAGAAATAAGTCACTTCGTTATAATTTTTTCTCATAAAGAAAACAAAACAGGTAGAATTTACAGGACATACTGGATAATACACAGATATAAGTGCAATATATATTTTTTAAACCTCCTGATTTCAAAATGTAGTAATAATAAATACATTGCCTATTTCTATAATACTGAGATGTGTGAAAGCCAGAAAGAAAGAAGGAGGCAAGAGAAGAGGGTGAAGAAGAAAACGATGAAGAAGAAGTTAAGCAGAAATAGGGGGAGAAAGAAGAAGAATAAGAAGAAAAAGAGCAGGAGGGGAGGAGCAAGAAGAAGAAGAAGAAGAAGAAGAAGAAGAAGAAGAAGAAGAAGAAGAAGAAGAAGAAGAAGAAGAAGAAGAAGAAGAAGAAGAAGAAGAAGAAGAAGAAGACGACGACGAAACAGCAGAAGAAAAAGAAGCATGACTATACACTTATTCGAAGATCTATACCTAATTATTTATTTATCCCTACTCTTGAAGGCTGTCGGCATTGTGGAAGTGTTCATTCCCTACGTGCAACAATTCAAACAGCAGGGGGCGAGATGTGAACTCTGCTGAACATAAATCACTGTTTGAGATAGTCTCATTTCAACTGTCGTATCAGGCAGGTGTCAAGCTCTTCCTAGTGCGTCCCGGTATATATCTCCTGGCTTGTGATGTCTTCTTTAGGTTTTTGCTATCATTTTTCTAAGGAACATAGATAGGCATAAATATATGTAGGCTGTCAGACAGGCGGGTAGACAGACAGACCTGCTTCAGACTGACGGTCATGCAGGCATTGGACAGACATACCCAAGGTAGACCGATAGACGGACAGACAACAAGAGAGACCAACAGACATACGACCAGAAAAGCAGCCAGACAGACCGACAAACAGTCAATCAGACATCAAAGGCACGACGGCCATGGCTTCGTGCCGGGTAGTCAATGACAGTTTCTTTTCCTTCGAACGGTATCACCTGGAGGTTCATAACATGGATGTGGAGGTCAGCATGGCCGAATGGATAAGACTACTCGTTCTTAAACACTCTCGACTACCTTACATAGACTCGGCCAGCTTATCTCGAGTCTCGGCGAACTTGCGCAATATATCTGCTCACACTGACTCTCGACCAGATTACACCGACTCTCTGTAACGTTACACTGACTCTCGACAACGTTACACTGACTCTCGACAACGTTACACTGACTCTCGACAACGTTACACTGACTCTCGACAACGTTACACTGACTCTCGACATCGTTACATTTACTCTCGGTAATGTTACACTGGCCGGTCTCTCTGGCCGAAGGGTTACAACACTTTCTCCGTAATCCCGTTTATCACGCAGAGTCTCGTAGCGGGGCGAGAGCTGGGAGCGGTTCGATCCCCGCTGGTGACTTGCGGGATAACTGAGCCGGCCGCTCAGAAAGCAATGGGAAACTACTGAGCGTAATCTTGCCAAGAAATCAACATACAGCTGAAAGATGCTGATGTTGACAGCGATGTCCTGTAAAGGATATGCAAAACATTTTTAATGTTACACTGACTATAGACAACGTTACACTGACTATAGACAACGATACACTGACTATAGGCAACGTTACACTGGTTCTCGGTATTGTTACACTGACTCTCGGTAACGTTACACTGACTATAGACAATCATACACTGACTATAGACAACGTTACACTGACTATAGACAACGTCACACTGACTATAGACAACGTTACATTTACTCTCGGTAACGTTACACTGACTATAGACAACGTTACACTGACTATAGACAACGTTACACTGACTATAGACAACGTTACACTCACTATAGACAACGTTACACTGACTATAGACAACGTTACACTGACTATAGACAACGTTACACTGACTATAGACAACGTCACACTGGTTCTCGGTATTGTTACACTGACTATAGACAATGATACACTGACTATAGACAACGTTACACTGACTATAGACAACGTTACACTGACTATAGACAACGTTACACTGACTATAGACAACGTTACACTGACTATAGACAACGATACACTGACTATAGACAACGTTACACTGACTATAAACAACGATACACTGACTATAGACAACGTTACACTGACTATAGACAACGTTACACTGACTATAGACAACGTTACACTGAATATAGACAACGTCACACTGGTTCTCGGTATTGTTACACTGACTCTCGGTAACGTTACACTGACTATAGACAATGATACACTGACTATAGACAACGTTACACTGACTATAGACAACGTTACACTGACTATAGACAACGTTACACTGACTATAGGCAACGTTACACTGACTATAGACAACGATATACTGACTATAGACAACGTTACACTGACTATAGACAATGATACACTGACTATAGACAACGTTAAACTGACTATAGACAACGATACACTGACTATAGACAACGTTACACTGACTATAGACAATGATACACTGACTATAGACAACGTTACATTTACTCTCGGTAACGTTACACTGACTATAGACAACGTTACACTGACTATAGACAATGATACACTGACTATAGACAACGTTACACTGACTATAGACAATGATACACTGTCTATAGACAACGATACACTGACTATAGACAACGTTACATTTACTCTCGGTAACGTTACACTGACTATAGACAACGTCACACTGACTATAGACAACGTCACACTGACTCTCAGTAACGTTACACTGACTATAGACAACGTTACACTGACTATAGACAACGTTACACTGACTATAGACAACGTCACACTGGTTCTCGGTATTGTTACACTGACTCTCGGTATTGTTACACTGACTCTCGGTAACGTTACACTGACTATAGACAACGATACACTGACTATAGACAACGTTACACTGACTATAGACAACGTTACATTTACTCTCGGTAACGTTACACTGACTATAGACAACGATACACTGACTATAGACAACGTTACACTGACTATAGACAACGTTACACTGACTATAGACAACGTTACACTGACTATAGACAACGTTACTCTGACTATAGACAACGTTACACTGACTATAGGCAACGTTACACTGACTATAGACAACGTTACACTGACTATAGACAATGATACACTGACTATAGACAACGTTACACTGACTATAGACAATGATACACTGACTATAGACAACGTTACACTGACTATAGACAACGTTACACTGACTATAGGCAACGTTACACTGACTATAGACAACGATACACTGACTATAGACAACGTTACACTGACTATAGACAATGATACACTGACTATAGACAACGTTACACTGACTATAGACAACGTTACACTGACTACAGACAACGTTACACTGACTATTGACAACGTTACACTGACTATAGACAACGTTACACTGACTATAGACAATGATACACTGACTACAGACAACGTTACACTGACTATTGCAACGTTACACTGACTATAGACAACGTTACACTGACTCTCGGTAACGTTACACTGACTATAGACAATGATACACTGACTATTGACAATGTTACACTGACTATAGACAACGTTACACTGACTATAGACAACGTTACATTTACTCTCGGTAACGCTACACTGACTATAGACAACGTTACACTGACTATAGACAATGATACACTGACTATAGACAACGTTACACTGACTATAGACAACGTCACACTGGTTCTCGGTATTGTTACACTGACTCTCGGTAATGTTACACTGACTACAGACAACGTTACACTGACTATAGACAACGTTACACTGACTCTCAGTACATTGACTCTCAACAACGTTACACCGACTGTCAACAAGCTTATGCTGATTGAGTAACGTTACACTGATTCTCGACAACGTTACACTGACTCTCGAACAGCTTAGACTGACTCTCGACTAGCTTACACTGACTCTCGACAACGTAATACTAACTCTCAAATAGTTTACATCGACTCTACCCTAGCTTGCACCCGGCAAAAGTGTAAGCACACACATTGAAATCTGTATCTAGACGACTGGATATAAGTGGGTGAGACATTCGAAGCCAGTCGTTCATGTTAACTTCGTCTGCCAGGTTGTTTGCTTTCACATTAAGCTCCAACCTTTGTCCACTATGCGTGGCAATCAACATTTTGACCATCTACCTCTGAAGTGGGAGTGGGTTCGCCTGATGGCGATGGTCAGTAGCAATTGGGAAAGCAAAAATCAGCGCAGTGCATTAGTACTAGTAGCACATGTATGGACTATGCTTGAGTTGAAAGAAAGCTAATACAAAAGCACACTTGTAAGATAAACCTTGTTACATAAAAGCGTAAACTGGAACTGACGCTCGCAGAGTCCTCTCAAGAAATGTCCTGAATCAACTTTCTAAGCAAGCAGAAAGTGGTCGAGGAAAGAATTAAGTTACCCAGTCATGCGCCTTCCTCCCAACTCAGACATCAGCAACATTCAGGTGAACTGCAGAAGGCATACACTGCATGCAAGACATGATTAGAACGCTAACAGACGTACCCACTGTCTGGCCGCCTTCATTAACATGTTAAGAGGGATGTTTGAAGAACCTCTACGTATACCTGCAAATTCCTGCCTGGCTTGTAAATAGATAAAGGACTTCGAAGGGAAATGATCGGCAGCAGACAGTTATCAGATATTGCTAGAGTTATCAAGACCAGGGTCGGCAGACGAACGTGCAGACGAACTTTATCATATGCGGGTTAAGAACCGGAGTCAACAGTGGGTAATCAGCTGGCATGGGTTGTGTCTAGGCAGTTCTGCTGACTCCGGATTCACTTCTCTGCTAATTGTATCTGCACTAGAAAGAAAATAAAAACAAGTACGTCTAGACATCATGGAAAAATTACCTTTTTATCGAAAATTAACTTGAATGTTAATA
The DNA here is from genome assembly GCA_963921405.1 of Cepaea hortensis. Lineage (NCBI taxonomy): Eukaryota > Metazoa > Mollusca > Gastropoda > Stylommatophora > Helicidae > Cepaea > Cepaea hortensis. Next base: position 39,839,759 of record OY992887.1, on the reverse strand, counting down.
AATTAACTCTAATCAAAGTCTAATGTTATAAATCTTCATCATTAGAAGTCGCAAAATGAATTTTCCAGTCTGTCTGTCTGTCTGTCTGTCTGTCTGTCTGTCTGTCTGTCTGTCTGTCTGTCTGTATTTTTATGTGTGTGTCTCTCTGTCTCACTCTATCTTTATCTCTCTCTCTATGTCTCTGTCTCTGTCTCTCTTTCTGTCTCTTTGCGTTTCTCTCTTTATCTCTTTCTCTTCTTTGTCTCTTTCTCTGTTTCGCTATCTCTCTGTTCTCTCTTTTTCACTAGCTCTTTATCTCTCTATCTCTTTATCTGCCTCTGTCTCATCATCTCTTTATCTATCTCTCTCTGCCTTATTTTGTTTCTCTCTGTGTCTCTTTCTCTGTGTCACTACCTTTCTCTCTCTCTCTCTCTCTCTCGCTCTCTCTCTCTCTCTCTCTCTCTCTCTCTCTCTCTCTCTCTCTCTCTCTCTTTCTCTCTAGCCGACCTTTATATATTGTTATATTTCCAAATATTCCTCTTTCTATATATTATAATTTATACACTCTGATCCGAGGCGGCACACCAGTTAGAACGTCTGCCTGCTATACAGTAACCCCGGGTGCAATTCTGAGCAGAGACAGGAATATTCCTCCACCAATTATAGTTCTGTTGTCCACCCAACTTAATTAAAAATGGGTACCAGACATTTCTGCTTGAATTGTATGGGAAGGATAGGCAACGATGAAGAGAAATGGCCACCACACCACATTATGTCTTGGTCTATAATATGTGATGATTTAACACCCCATACACCAGTATCTGTTATGGGACATGTGTATTCCGTTGCTTGGTATTTCGTTTCGTTTTGTCAATATCAAATTCAATACGTAGATAATTACTATTTGTTGTTATATGGCAGAAAATGTAGGGGCAGATCACATATATGTTGTATGTAGGTGGTGGTCATTGATAAGACCATCGCACTCTGGTTTCTTTGTCCTTCGTTCCTTCCTCATTGCATCCATCAGCCTACACCACTTAGTTACCTTACTTCCTTCCTTCCTCTTTGCATCCATCATCCCACACCACTTAGTGACATTCATTCCTACCTTCCTCTTTGCATCCATCAGCCCACACCACTTATGTCATTCACTCCTACTTTCCTCTTTCCATCCATCAGCTCACACCACTTAATTACCTTTCTACCTTCATCTTCGCATTCACCAGCCCACACCACTTAGTTACCTTCCTTCCTTCTTCATTGCATCCATCAGCCCACACCACTTAGTGACATTCATTCCTACCTTCCTCTTTGCATCCATCAGCCCACACCACTTAGTGACATTCATTCCTACCTTCCTCTTTGCATCCATCAGCCCACACCACTTAGTGACATTCATTCCTACCTTCCTCATTGCATCCATCAGCCCACACCACTTAGTGACATTCATTCCTACCTTCCTCTTTGCATCCATCAGCCCACACCACTTAGTGACATTCATTCCTACCTTCCTCATTGCATCCATCAGCTCACACCACTTAGTGACATTCATTCCTACCTTCCTCTTTGCATCCATCAGCCCACACCACTTAGTGACATTCATTCCTACCTTCCTCTTTGCATCCATCAGCCCACACCACTTAGTGACATTCATTCCTACCTTCCTCATTGCATCCATCAGCCCACACCACTTAGTGACATTCATTCCTACCTTCCTCTTTGCATCCATCAGCCCACACCACTTAGTGACATTCATTCCTACCTTCCTCATTGCATCCATCAGCTCACACCACTTAGTGACATTCATTCCTACCTTCCTCTTTGCATCCATCAGCCCACACCACTTAGTGACATTCATTCCTACCTTCCTCATTGCATCCATCAGCCCACACCACTTAGTGACATTCATTCCTACCTTCCTCATTGCATCCATCAGCCCACACCACTTAGTGACATTCATTCCTACCTTCCTCTTTGCATCCATCAGCCCACACCACTTAGTGACATTCATTCCTACCTTCCTCTTTGCATCCATCAGTCTACAACACTTAGTTACCTTCCTTCCTACCTTCCTTTTTGCATCCATCAGCCCAGACCATTTAGTTTATCTTACTTCCTACCTATTTCTGCTGTCGTGTGTTCCCTATTGACCATAGGCTCTCAGCCAATTACCAGCAAGCCGTCACATCTTCACACAGTTATCTTCTACAGTTCGCTCCATATTCTCCCCATAATAAATCAAAATAAATGTAGTTACATAACCTTTACAGGACATCGCAGTCAACCCAGTATTTTGTTTGCTGTTAGTGATTTCTAGGCAAGTTTGCTTTCAATAGTTTGCCATTGCTTTCTGAACGACTGGCACCCATATCAATTTCATGAACACCAACAAAGGCTTTCTGTTGCCAAATCGCCGGCAGCTGTGTTCCGAATCCGGTACGCGGGATTACGAATTGCGTTCGTAACACCTTCACCACAGAACCGGCTCCTTATAATATCTATCTGATAAAGTTCTTTACCGTGTAGTTAAGTCTCCCCATATTCCGTTTGCCCTGTGGGTTCTAGTAGAAGAAGTTACTAATTACACTATTATCAGGTTGTCTTAATTATATTAGGAGTCGTATTCAACCCTAGTTTTTCCATTACCTTTTGATTCGTAGCAATCTGTCTAGTTCTCTCCCTAAGCTCCACATGTGTGATTCTGTCACAATAGTTTAGTCATATTCTGTCAAGACACAAATTAATGGCTCCTATTTACATATTACTAAGTCCTTATCCCTTCTAACTTTCTGTATGCATGTCTGTCTATCTATGAACTTATCAACCTGGATAGCTAGCTAACTGTCTGACAGTCCGTCTGTCGGTGCCTCCTTCCGCCTTGCCGTGCGTCGTACACATATATGTCGTACATTTAAAAAAAACGTCTCTTAAAAGTCGATAGGGTCAACTACATTGCACCGGGTTTTATCCCATATGGCTCGGTCTCTTTCCGCATCGCGGAAAGTGTCGCACAAAGCACGAACTCCGTAGCTCTACCGACGACCCACAGGAGTCTCAAAAAAATTTCACTCGTGAACCGAAGGACGCGGCCCGGAATCGAACCAACAACCTTCGGTACCACGAGTCAAACGGCTTGACCACTTCGCCACGGAGACTCCCGTACATATATGTGTATGATTCACAGGCATATGTCTAGTTCTTTCCATGAGCTACATAATGGGGATTCTGCATTGCCATATTAGTCCGTCTATTTTGCGCAGGTATCTAGTATTGATGAATCTATGTAGTTTATTTGTAACTGTTTTCGTTCTCCTCCATATATATCTTTATCTTCATTGCTACCTAGATAGATGTTCGATTCCGCTTATTGAAGTATGTATCTGTGTGTGTGTGTGTCTGTGTGTGTCTGTGTGTGTGCGCGCGTGTGTGTGTAGTGGGTGCTGGTAAATATATAACACTGCTTAAACTAAACCCACAGAAAGCAGACAGGACCTGAGCACGCTGAGAAAAGTTGTACACCAACCACAGTGAGTTGTGTTTTTTGCAACAATCAACAAGTACAGCTGGCAGTTACAGCAGCCACGTAGACAGACATCACCCCACGACTACAGCTCACTGGCGTTGATGCTGTGCTGCTAAATATACCCACCCATCTTTAGTGGAACACCTGTCATCGGGACTTACTCATCATCAACACGACAGAGCAATGCTACAGAGCGTGTATCACTGTACAAATTCATATCTCCCTCTGTGATATCGATCGTCCGTGTGTTCATAATCGACTTTCAATCGCAAGAAATATTCCTGGGCGGTTTTGTCGTCGATGGGATGTATCGTACCCTCCTCACTGGATATGTTATATTTGAGCATTTCTGTAAGTATTGTTAGCAAATGTAGCATACGTGTCTGTGCTGTTTTCTGTGTATGGTTTGATTTGATTAATATGTTTATGGCACTATCATGTCCCATTTGACAGCAGTCTTAATAACACCAATAATACAGACAGCAGGGACATTGCCACCTGTTGTATTGTATGTGAGGAATGGTTACAAAAGGACACACAATTACAATAGGACACATGGACACTAGAACAAATGATTACATTAGGACTATGGCGTATAAAACAAATTTTTACTTCTACTAAGGCGACTGATAACATTAGGACGTATTACTTCCAGGACAAATGATTACAATAGGATACATCACTACTAGGGCACTTGATTACATTATGATGTATGACTACTAGGACAAATGATTACTTTAGGATGTATGACTACTAGGGCAGCTGATTACATTAAGACACACAATTACACTTGCACAAATAATTACAAGAGGACACATAACTATTCTAAGCCTCATGACTACACTGGGAAGCATGATTAAGAATATTGAAATGACTACACTAGAACAAATGATTACAATAGGAAACATTATTATAATAGAACAAGCGATGACAAAAGGACACATTATTGCAATAGGGCAAATGACGATAACATAAATAATTATAGCAATAAGGCAAGTGATATCAATAGGACATGCGGTGATGACAACAACAACAAAATGATTACACTATGGAAACATCATGATAACATGATAAATAATTACAATAAAAAATGATTAGAGTATGACATATGATTACAATAGGACAAGTGACGAGAACCAGAGAGATGTTTCAATAGACAAATGATGATAATTTGACAAATAATTGCAATAGGACAAATGATTACAAGAAGACAAGTGATGACTGAAGAAATCATTACAACGGGGAAAATGATTTCAAGAGGTCGCATGTTTACAACAGGAAAAATGATTATAATATAACAAATGATTACACATGAGATATGGTGTAATGCGTTTTGATTAGAATATATGTGAGCTGTAGGATAGAGCTACTGAGTTGGGCATAGTTTTAGATGACTATCTTTGATACGAGTATCCATTATAGTATAATGTTTAGTTAGAGTAATGTTTAGAGTAGTCTTTAGTAGATTATGGTGGCTTTAACAGTAGAACATGTTTAGATTATAGTAGCTTTAACAATATAACATGTTTAGAATTCAGAAGTTTTTGCAATAGAACATGTTAGAATTATGGTAGCTTTTACAAAAGAACCTGTTTAGAATTGACAGCTTTAACAATAGAATATGTTTACATTATGCTAGTTTTTACAACAGAACATGTTTAGATTTTGTTGCGTATCCCTTACGGGACGTTGCAGTCAACACCAGCATTTTTCAGCTGCTGTTGATGTACTAGGCAAGTGTTACGTTCAGTAGTTTGCCATTGCTTTCTGAACGACAAATGTTTAGATAATGGTAGCTTTTATAATAGAACGTGTTTAGCGTATAGCAGCTTATACAACAGAACTTGTTTAGATAATGGAATCTATTACAATAGAATATATTTATATTATGGTAGCTTTTACAATCGAACAAGATTAGAGTACAGTAAACTTTAGTATATAACACATGGGTGGCCTTTAGCGTACAGCATGTTTCTATTACAGTAAAATTCAGTGCGGATGATGTTTATATTAGAGACTCGTTTAGAGAAGGCCATATTTAGAGTATGGTAAGTTTAAGAACTGAACATATTTGGATCAGTCAAGCCATTACAGGAGAAAGTATTTAGATAATTGTTACTGTTAGATGGAAAATGTTTAGATTAGGGTAACTTTCAGGGTAGGATACGATTAGGTTAGTGTAAACATTAGGTACAAAAGTGTACAGAATTTAGTAAATAGTTTGATTATGGCAGCTCTTAGGGTTAATGTTTACGACTGAGTGATCCTTAGAGTAGAATCTGTTTAAAGCAGAGAAACATCTACATTTTGCTAATCTTTACAGGTCGTCTCCGTGGCTAAGGGCTTGCGGACGCGATTCGTAAGCCCGCTTACCTGAGTTCGAAACACAGCTGCGACCGATTTGGCAACAGACCGCGTTGCGCTGGGTCTTAACGTGTTGGTATGGGAACCGATCGTTCAGAAAGCAATGACAAACTACTGAATGTAAACTTGTCAAGATATCAACAAAAGCAGTACAATGCTGGTGATGGCAGCGATGTTCTGTAAATAGGATATGCAAAACAAAACAAAAATCTTTACACGGTGTTACAATTTCTCACTACACTTTATATGTAGAACAAATTTGGAAAATTCTTTCTTCTGTTGATAACACCATTCTGCTTGGAATGCAAAGCATAACTACAGCAGACGACAGCTATTCGCCGCATATTGCTTTTACATTTGTTTATGGCATCATGTACTTCATGTTTCAAATTTGTTCTACATACAAAGTCTAGTGGTGAGACTTTACAAACAATCCTTATTTAGAGTGTTACACACGTTTAAAGTAGAGCATATATTTGTATTATGGTAAGATTTATAGTGGCGAGCTAGCTAGCGAAGTTGATAGTGAACTGCACAGGTAATGTCATAAGCAGGGATTGATAGGGGTTCGACACCTGGGTTCCATGGCAAAGTGAGGGAAAGATATTCCAGCTATTCCTCCTTAATTCAGTCCTGCAAAATGTGAGATCTTATCACATCAGTGACTCAAAGCAGGAAAATGCTTCTGGACAATAATTTGTTTTATAAATTATTAATTAAACCTTCATAATAGCATACCTACAAACACTTGGAATCAACGACTGGTAAGAGAAGGTCAACCAGAGAGACGAATGGAAACGGATTGTATCTGCAGCACAGAACCTCAATGGCTCGGAACGCTGAAGAAGAAGAAGAAGAAGAAGAAGAATGGCATACATGTTTAAGTTTGAATTAGCTTGAGTGTACAATATATTCCTGACCTGGAAATGTTTACTTAAGACAATCTTTAGAGCAGAAACATGCTTAGGTAATGATGTGTTTACCTACCATGATTTGATGAGTATTGGGTATGTGGTGAAAACATCGTATTTATATTGACCATTTGGCATTCAATGGAGTTGAGTTGTATCAACAACCTACATTACAGCGCTTGGAACATCCCCATTTACATTCCATCCTCGTCTTTAACAATCGGAACAGCGAAAAGTCCCAATATTAATGGTAATATACGAGGGCGAGTCAATAAGTAAGACAAACAGTTCTGTGGGTTGGTAGGCAAATGTAGTTGGTGTTTTCTACAGGTGTCATTAGGTGACAGCAACATCGAACTTTATATTCCCGTTCGTCAAGTGGCACTAGGTGTCTTATGCGCATGCGTAGTGCATAAACAAAATGGCAACTGTACTTACGGAGTGTACAACCAAAGAGCTACCAGCCCGAATCAAAGCGTGTTTCAATGCAATGGAAGCATCCTTCTAAGCCTTGTGTCCAAAAATTCAAGGTTACGCCATCAGCAGGGAAGGTTATGCTGACAGTGTTCTGGGATTATCAAGGCGTGTTTTAACCAATTTCAAGAAGAAAGGTGACAATGTGAATTCTGAATCGGATTGTTAAGTTCTATCGATGCTTCATGATGCAGTTCGAAGAAAACGTCCAGGACTGCTGACTAGAGGAGTGTTGCTTCTTCATGACAATGCCAGACCACATACGGCTCGATTAACTCAGGCGAAAATTAACCAACTACGGTAGGAAGTTCTGGAACAAACACCTTACAGCCTCGACTTAGCCCCTAACGATTTCCACCTTTTTGGTCCACTGAAAACCCATCTTAGCGGGAGACATTTTGCGAATGACGCCGAAGTTGAATGCGAAGCGAAAACGTCATTTAGAAAACAGAGCACGCAGTTCAATGCAATTGGTTTGGGAGGACTGATAAAACGATGGGATAAGTGCACCAATGATGGTGGACAGTTGAAAAATAAAGGGACAATATATGTATAAAATTAAACTGGTTTCAAGTTATCATATTTAGTTATTTTGCTACAGCCATTTGTGACTTACTTATTGACTTCCCCTCATACGACTGGTCTTTCCTCGGAGAACTCAGTGTCAACTAGATACAATGGTTACTCCCTGCCGCACCATTCTCTCTGCGCCATGATAATTTATATGTTCTTCCATACTGTATACCTGATCACAAAGGGCTCCGATTACATCCCCCTGATAGAAAACCCCCACCTAGCCGTGCAGACCCAGCCAATCGGTCCGCCTGCTCTGTTTTCCAAGATACCATCATGTCCTGTGGAAAAGATCCAATGGAAATATCCCTGATGTTGTAATGAAAGCATGCCACTCTGAACCCAGGATCCCAGCTTTCACCTTTCTCGGCATGCTCTAAGTTAACGTTACAATCACGACGTGAGCATGCTGTCCTCCAGGCAGAGGAACGCCGCGTTGACTTCCGCCGTCTCCAGTCTCAGACAGACTGAGTCAGAAACAAAAACTACCCGTGTAACAAAACACAGACACTTCAGAGATGTCGAAACCGCCTCCTTCTCTATCCCCATATTGGTTAACGTGAACATTCGACTCTGCCAGCGATACCCTTAAATCAAACTCTGGACGTGAATGCCCCGCACGACCTCTCACGCTGGAAACTTACACCACTATGCATCGAATTGTGGGGAATCGCTGCGGTTATTGAAATAAAGCCAAAGCCTGGTCTCCGCCTGCCGTTCTTCCCCTCGAATCTTCCCGTTCTTCCTCCCGTTACACTCCAGCTTTCCCCTCCTCATGGCATGCTCAAAGAATATGGGCTGTCTTCTTCTGATGCCAGTAACCAGTTCTCTTTCTCAGTTAACTTCATGCAAAATATCTGCAGTGCTCATTCTATCAGCCTGCATCCTCCGCATAACTCATCTCCTGTCTCCTAATTGTCTATGATTTGCTCCCTTACACAAAGATTGGCTCAATATAGCTTTTAAGAACTCTTTTTTTTCCACCTCGATTGACAAAAATACATTATAGAGAATATTCATCATTTAATGAAATGCTGCCTTTGCTGGGACTATTCTACATTTAACTTCTTTTATACATCATAAATATCCTGTTATTTAAGTGCGTAAATATTTTAATTCATTGACCCGTTTCAGATTGGCGCAGTGCACTTTGGTTATATAGTTTTTCTTTGTAATAACCATTACGTTTGTTTTTCTGTTATTCAAAGTCCTTTGTTTTGACTTTCTGTTGCAATTACATCTATCATTTCATTTCTTCTGTATATTACGTAAACACACAAATACTAACCAACCAATCACTGACTGGTTCCATCAACCACCTATGACCAGACATTCTTCGGGTGGCTAACTGGTCGTACATTACAGCGGGGTATTATATCAGTCAGTCGCTGTTATGTGGGGCAGCGGGGTTCAAACTCCGTTGTATTTATATGGTTATGTTATTATATTGTCCGTGAGAGTCGAAATAGCGTAGTGGCTATCATTCTTCCCTTCTGGCCCTGTGGTCATCTGATCGAATCCCCCACGAGACGGTGATTATTTTCGATGGCCTGGGTTCTCATTACTACCCAGTATAAAATGGGTACCTCGACTTTTCTGGGGAGTAAAGACGGCCGGTGTCAAATTCCATCTATGTATCCAATAGTGTTTTTTACATTCTCCTTTCGCCCACACGTTTCTTGCTTTATCCAGGTCACTTTCGCTAATAATATACTTGAATGCATTCCGGCCATAACCTTTTAACACCAGTCCACATGTCGGAGGAAGAGGCGATGAAGTACAAAGTCGGTGCTCAATCTTACGAAGATATTTCTTCACCTCGACTTGGCTCATCCCAGGCAGATATGAGCATTATCTATCTATCTATCTATCTATCTATCTATCTATCTATCTATCTATCTATCTATCTATCTATCTATCTATCTATCTATCTATCTGTCTGTCTGTCTGTCTGTCTGTCTGTCTGTCTGTCTGTCTGTCTGTCTGTCTGTCTGTCTGTCTGTCTGTCTGTCTGTCTGTCTGTCTGTCTGTCTGTCTGTCTGTCTGTCTGTCTGTCTGTCTGTCTGCCTGCCTGCCTGTCTGCCTGCCTGTCTGTCTGTCTGTCTGTCTGTCTGTCTGCCTGCCTTTCTGTCTGTCTGTCTGTCTGTCTGTCTGTCTGTCTGTCTGTCTGTCTGTCTGTCTGTCAATGTAGCTAGCTAGCCTTCCCAGCCACGCGCCGCCCCGCCCAGTTCTGTTCTGTTCTATTCTTGTCTGTCTGTCTATCCGCTCGCCCATCCGAACATCCAGCCAGCTAGCTGCCTGATTGCCTGTCTGTCTGTCTACATGTATGTCGGTCTGTCATTCAGTGTGTAGTTGGTTTACTCGCCAGGCTGCTTGCCGAAGTTAGCATGCTCCCTGTGGCAGCACCATTGTTAAACAAGAAACAGACCTCAATAAAATATCGCGTATCGTAGTGAAAGTGAAGGTCGCAACAACAAATCAATCAAAAAAAAAAAAGAAAATAGTGCAACAATCCCATCTTCACTGTACATATACACCACACAGCAAACAGTATTTCAGAACGACCACGGGGTAAACTGGCAAATACATTATATTCAACACCATCCCAATGCTAGTGAAGCCATTCAATAATACATTGTTGTCCTGCTATTTTGTTAGATCACGTTACTCCAGCGGTGAATTATGTCAATACCAGCTCTACTACAGCTGTCCAGATTACAGCTGTTGTATAAGACGATTAGGCTTATTTTCTCGAAGTGAATGTAATCTTCCATCGGGGAGTTCTATAGAGCTTAACTATCCACCACCGATGAATTTTTCGTTCACTTACAAAGACTGAATTGACGATTTCGGACCTGCCCATGCTTCTTCCTGCTTGTATTGAAGCATTGTTCGCCAGCTAGTCTGTCCGTTCATTGCCCTTTACGACAGCGTGTCCGGGTGTGTACATCTAGGTAAGTTATGTCAGGCGTGACTTTCGAATGATATCTGCCCATTCAGCACCGAGGCTGCCGTTTGCGATTTTGTGTAACATGCTTATGAACATAAACAGGCACTCTCTCGCTGTGTATATACTTCACATCGACACCGCAAGGTACAAGAGAAACAAGATGAGATGATGATGTGATGATGATTCATGGAGTCTGATTTGATGCCCATGCGTGTGCTCTGAGGTAGCGGTTATCACCACAGTCATATACGTTGCAGTTGTCACGTATGTGCCGCTATGCTCTTTGACAGTCTTCCCCATCCTGTGTGCTGTGTAGGCCCACGGTGACCTAGACCGGTGCTTCGCCGATCCGTCTATGCAGATGAACAATGATGTCGATTTTGATTTCATATTTCATCGCGTTCAGCCTTACCTGTGAGTGTTTTTCCATTAGTTTAGCTTCTTAGTCGTATTGTGTGTTTCATATCCCAGTGAGCCTCTCTCAGATGGTAATTTTGCATAGAGCAAAGGTGAAAGTCTCTAAATCAAACTCATTCCGACAGATAAAATCCCCTTTCAGTACTCAAACAACTTGAACGCTAATGCATTGGGTTTAGGAGCTGGAACGCAATCCTCCTGGGAATTCATAATCAACCAACCGATTATCTGAAATAGTTCCATTCAATAAATCAAGTGGCACGGTGTTAGCAGGCAAGCTTACTAAGCAATATGCCATCAGGGTTTCAATGTGTTTACCCTAAACCAAATATATTTCCAATAATCAAGGATAGATCAAATATCAAACACACAAACACAACGACCGTTATGCTGAGTCTAGTGTATTACGAATATTTTATCGAGATACACGATTGGTTAATTCGTTCCATTGTGTTTAAGGAATAAGCAAATATTAACGCAGGTGAACCTTGGAGGCTATTACAATAACATGAGAAACAAATTCACAGGTATGGATTAGTGAGTAATTTCCAGGTGCACTTAGCTGCGCGCTCTGAATCCCAGAACATCAATGTGTGGAATAACACCAGAAGTCTTAGCGGGCCGAGTGGCTTGCAGGTGTAGGCTTCTTCTCTGAGTCAGGGCGTATCAGATAGATTCTCATTGTTGATGATTCTGCAGCTTCTTCTTCATGTGATCTAGAGCAGGCGTCGACGATCACGACACTCAAAATCCTCTCTATCATTTGATATTTTCATGATGTTGGTGTTGCACCAGATCTCTTATCTTGTACCAGTTCTCTTCATCTGTGCCAGTTCTCCTCCTCTTTTTCCCAGTTCTCGTCCTCTTGTACCATTCTCTTCCTCTTGTACAAGTTCTCTTCCTCTTTTACAAGTTCACTTGCTCCTGTACAAGTTATCTTCCTCTTATACACGTTCTCTTCCTCTTGTACCATTCTCTTCCTCTTGTACCATTCTCTTCCTCTTGTACCATTCTCTTCCCCTTGTACCAGTTCCCTTCCTCTTGTAGCATTCTCTTCCTCTTGTATCAGTTCTCTTCCTCTTGAACCATTCTCTTTCTCTTGTACCAGTTATCTTCGTCTTGTACAGGTCCTCTTTCTTCCTCTTATACCAGTTCTCTTCCTCTTGTACCAATTCTCTTCTGGCACCAGTTCTCTTCCTCTTGTACCAGTTGTCATTATCTTGTCCCAGTTCTCTTTCTCTTGTAAGAGTTCTCTTCCTATTATGACAGTTGTCTTCCTCTTATATCAGTTTTCACCCTCTTGTAGCAGTTCTCTTCCTCTTGTAACAGTTCTCTTCCTCTTGTAGCAGTTCTCTTCCTCTTTTAACAGTTCTCTTCCTTTGTAACAGTTCTCTTCCTCTTGTAGCAGTTCTCTTCCTCTTGTAACAGTTCTCTTCCTCTTTTAACAGTTCTCTTCCTTTGTAACAGTTCTCTTCCTCTTGTAGCAGTTCTCTTCCTCTTTTAACAGTTCTCTTCCTTTGTAACAGTTCTCTTCCTCTTGTAGAAGTTTTCCTCCTTTTGTAGCAGTTCTCGTCTCTCTTCCTCAGTTTTACTTGTTTTGTAACAATACTTTCCTCTATTCCTTTTGCACCAGTTCGCATAGTAGTGTACCATTTATCATCCTCTTGAACCAATTTACATTCTCTTGTACCAGTTCTCATCTTCTTGTATCAGTTCTCTTCTCTCTTATTCTTATACCAGATCTCATCGTCCTTTACCAGTACTCTTCTCTCTTCCGTTTGTACCAGTTCTTCTCCTCTTGTATCAATTCTCTTCTCTATTCTTCTTGTACCAGTTATCATCGTCTTGTATGAGTACTTTTCTCTCTTCTTTCTGTACGAGTTCTCATCCTCTTGTACGAGTTCTCATCTTCTTGTACCAGTTATCATCCTCTTGTACCAGTTCTCATCCTCTTGTACCAGTTCTCATCCTCTTGTAACAGTTCTCATCCTCTTGTAACAGTTCTCATCCTCTTGTAACAGTTCTAATCCTCTTGTACCAATTCTTAACCTATTGTTTAAGTTATCATCCTCGTATACCAGTTCTCATCCTCTTGTACCAGTTCGCATCCTCTTGTATTGGTTTTGTTCTCTCATCTTCTTGTAACAGTTCTCAACCTCTTGTACTGGTTCTGTTCTCTCTTCTTCCTGTACCAGTTCTCATCCTCTTTTACTGGTTCTGTTCTCTCTTCTTCTTGTACCAGTTCTCATCCTCTTGTACTGGTTCTAATCTCTCTTCATCTTGTTCCAATTCTCTTCCTCCTGTACTGGTACTGTTCTCTCTTAATCTTGTACCAGTTCTCTTCCTCCTGTACTGATTCTGCTCTCTCTTCATCTTGTACCAGTTCTATTCCTCATGTACTTGTTCTGTTCTCTCTTCATCTTGTACCAGTTCTCTTCCTCCTGTACTGGTTCTGTTCTCTCTTCTTCTTGTACCAGTTCTCTTCCTCCTGTACTGGTTCTGTTCTCTCTTCGCCTTGTACCAGTTCTCTTCCTCCTGTACTCGCTCTGTTCTCTCTTCATCTTGTACCAGTTCTCATCCTCTTGTACTAATTCTGTTATCTCTTCTTCTTGTGCCAGTTCTCATCCTCTAGTACTGGTTCTGTTCTCTCTTCTTCTTGTACCAGTTCCCATTCTCTTGTACTGGTTCTGTTCTCTCTTCTTCTTGTGCTATTTCTCATCCTCTCTTTTACTGGTACTGTTCTCTCTTCGTCTTGTACCAGTTCTCTTCCTCTTGTACTGGTACTGTTCTCTCTTCGTCTTGTACTAGTTCTCTTCCTCTTGTACTGGTTCTGTTCTCTCTTCGTCTTGTACCAGTTCTCATCCTCTTGTACTAATTCTGTTCTCTCTTCTTCTTGTACCAGTTCTCATCCTCTTGTACGTTCTCAACCTATTGTACCAGTTCTCATCCTCTAGCACAAATATTCCCTCTTGACACAAACAATACCAGATACACAGCATTACAAACACATAACACAAACATAGAGAAAATACAAACACGAGCAAAAAAAACAAACATAGACACAAGCACAACACTACACCAACAAGCACAGGAAAACCAAACACCCACACGCAACACACATAACACACACACGTACACACCTTACGTAACATAATTACACACCCTCATCATCATCATGTTATGATATTTCTGCAAGGAAAATTGGTGATAACGCAATCCCAGCAGTTTCTGTTCTCTGATTGCGTTTTACAAGATTTAATTTTGACCATGTCTAATCTGTTCACATAAATCTTTCGGCCCTGTAGCTCTTTTGCCCTCTGCCACACACACAAACGAAACTCGATACAAATCCCTCTTGATTAACATAACCACGCCCAATGTGACGACTCACCGGAGATCAAACCCGCTGTAGCAACCACAGCAACAGGCTGCTGCTCTACCCATTCATCTCCCGACGCCCTTGAAATAATAGCCAGACATTAATTAAATACACTGCAGCGTGGTGGAACACGGGACCCGGGATTGCAGTGGTAACTGAAACTTTGGAGTGGCGTGCGTGCCAAATGAAAGCGACATAGATAAACAAATGAAAGCAGAGTCGGAATGTACATTAGCTGGAGAAATCGATTGTTGGCCTGGCTCTATCGCTACCGGCGCAATGGGTGAGAGTGGAGAGGGTAGAGACGGGGCGACCATCCGAGAGAGAGAGAGAGAGAGAGAGAGAGAGAGAGAGAGAGAGAGAGAGAGAGAGAGAGAGAGAGAGAGAGAGAGAGAGAGATTAGAAGTACACGAATAATATTTAGAATGGCCGTGTTGAAAGTGCATCACGCGAGAGATAAAAATGGCAGTAGGAGGAGATATGTCCGTGCCGGAGTGCCGTTGGCATGGAACTGTCTGTCTGTCTGCTTGTCTGTCTGTCTATCTGACCAATTCTTAAAACAAATTGTGTTCTACCTACCTACCTACTTACCTCCCTAGATCTCTCTCGATCTCTCTCTCTCTCTCTCTCTCTCTCTCTCTTTCTCTCTCTCTCTCTCTCTCTCTCTCTCTCTCTTGATCTGAACTGACCCACAGTTTGGAATCACGTGATGACTTTTCTTCCCGCATATCCTTTACAGGACATCGCTGTCAACATCAACATCTTTCAGCTGTTTTTTGAGTGGTGTAGTGTATTATTCATGTGAGTTAAACCCGTGAGGTGATGGTCATTGAACCAACCGTCGGTCTTGTCTGACCTACTAAGTGACCTTGTTATATATATCTGAAGTCGGAGTGGGTTTGCCTGATGGCGAGGGCACGGTACAGAAAGGCGCCGCTATACGTCGCTCGGTTTACGTCGTTTCGCTATAACGTCGTTGTCACAGTGGAACATAACTTCACTTTGCGTCGCTACGTTCCGCTATAACGTCGTTGTCACAGTGGGACATAACTTCACTTTACGTCGCTACGTTTCGCTATGACGCCGTCACCTGTGTTGATATGCTGCGTTAACGTCGCCATTTTACATTTTGTGCAGTGCGTTTCTCCAGGATTTTATCGTGTAATCACCCATAATTATGAGTTCAAAGCGCACAGTAAGTGCTGATAATGTGCCTGGTTTTAAGAAAACCAGGAAAAGTGTTACTCATGAGGTGAAGTTAGATGTGTTACGTCGTTTTGAGGCTGGCGATCGGGCTGTTGATGTCGGTAATGTCCACGGTTTACCTCCAACCACGGTAAGGACAATTCGTGGAGGTGCTGACACAATCAAAGAGGGTGCTAAAATAGTAACCCCTTTGAGTGCTTCCAAGATCACTCGTACCAGAATTACTCTTATAGAAAACATGGAGGCACTACTGGCTGTCTGGATTGAAGACCAGAACCAACGGAATATGCCTGTGAGCAAGATGGTTATCCAAGAGAAAGCAAAGTCTCTCTAGGAAGATCTAGCTAAGAAAGCGCATGAGAACAGTACTAGTAGTGCTGATGATAGTTTTGGAGCGAGTCGTGGTTTTAATGCCTCTACTTCCCAATAGCTCTACCACTCGCCCTCCAACCCACCTCTATTTAGCCAATAAATATCAACAACCATCAAAATAAACATTACATAATACACTGTATTTCATTTAATTCTATGGGAAATAGTGTTTCGCTATTCGTCGTTTCACTTAAAGTCGCGTTTTCCAAGAACGTAACCCCGACGTTAACCGGGGCCTTCCAGTAATAGGGAAAGCTTCGGAGAGAAGTGAATTGATATATGTCACACAACATGTTTTGTTTTGTGTATCCTCATCTTTCATATAGCCAGACATGGTGAAGGAGTTACGGTCGCAGTTCGTAATCCTGTATACCCGCATTCGAAACATAGAATAGGGCAATTTGACAGCAGACCGCCTTGCGTTGATTTTTACGAAATTGTATGGGCGCCGGTCGTTCAGAAAGCAATGACAAACTACTGAATGTAAACTTGCCAAGAGCTCAAGACAGCAAAAAAAAAAAAAAAAAAAAATGCTGGTGTTGACTGTGACGTCCTGTGAAGGATATATATATATATTTTTTTTTAAGTTGCATTTGCCTTATATGACGTTGCAGTCAACACCAGCATTTTTCAGCTGTTGTTGATTTTCTTGGCAAGATTACGCTCAGTAGTTTGCCATTGCTTTCTGAGCAACCGACTCACATACCACGTAAGTAACCAACGCGTACGATCCGCTGCCAAATCTCACGCAGCTGTGTTGCTCACGTGGATATACAGGATTACGGAGAAATTCGTAAAACCCTTCGCCAGGGAGTCCGGTAAAGGATATGCAATTAACTATAACATCTTTCATATTGTCATATTTACTGTCACTTGATTTTCACATGTACAATATGAAAACGTGTGTGTTGCCTATTTCACCATGTTTATGTCAATTTTAGGTAATATTATCTTACTGAATTGATTAGCATTCTTTCCGTTACATAATGTATGCGTATAATATATATTTTTTTTCATTTTTGTTTGGATGCTCATGACAGTTTTCAACGTATTTATCCGAAAGTGTGGGAGTTTAGGAATATTAAATTGAGTGACTGTGTTTATACGTGTGTGGTTTTATATGTGATTGAATATATATATATATATATATATATATATATATATATATATATATATATATATATATATATATATATTATATATATATATATATCTTATATATAAATTAGGATGTGCGTCTGTATGTATGTCTGTATGTATGTATGTCCATTATACGCTCGCGAACGGCCCATCCGATTGAGATGAAATTTTCTACACGCCTTCCTCTCATTCTAGAGATGCCAACTGTCGTAGTTTTTTTTTCTTCTTCCTCCTCCTCCCTCCTCCCTCCTCCCCCTCCCAAAATACGTACGTCCAGGAATGGTCTTCTACATAGACACTTCTCTCTGAGGTCCGCGATAACATATTAACCTGGTGGGATGGCAATCAATCATCCTACTACCTCCTCCCTCCCTCCTCCTTCTCCCTCTTCTCCCTCCCTCTTCTCCCTCCGCCTCCTCCCTCCTCCCACTCTCTATTCCTCCTTCCTCCTCCCTCCTCCTCCTTCTCCCTCCCTCCTTCTCCCTCTTCCTCCTCCCTCTTCCTCCCTCTTCCTGCTCCCTCCGCCTCCTCCCTCCGCCTACTCTCTCCTCCTCCCTCCTCCTCCCTCTCCCCCTACTCCCTTCCTTCCTCCCTCCTCCTCTCCCTCTCCTCCTCCCTCCTTCTCCCTCTTCCTCCTCCCTCCTCCTCCCCTCCTCCTCCTCCCACCCTACTCCCCCTCCTCTTCCTAATCCCTCCCTCCTCCCTCCTATTCCTCCTGTCTCCTCCTCCCTCCTCTCCTCCTCCTTCTACCTCTTCCTCCTCCTCCTTCTCCCTCCACCTTCCTCCCTCCTCCTCTCTCCTCCTCCTCCCTTCCTCCTCCCTCTCCCTCCCTCCCTTCTCATCCTCCCCCACTCACGTTCTCCTCCTCCCTCCTCCCTCCTCTCCTTCTCCCTCCTCCTCCCCTCCTCCTCCCCCTCCTCCTCCTCCTTCACCCTCCTCCCTCCTCCTCCTCCTCCTTCACCCTCCTCCCTCCTCCTCCTCCTCCTCCTCATCCTCCTCCTCCCTCCTCCCCTCCTCATCCTCTCCCTCCTCCTCCTCCTCCTCCCTCCCTCCTCCTCCTTCTCCCCTTCCCCCTCTTTCTCTTAATCCCTCCTCCTCCCTTCTCCTCCCTCCTATTCATCCCTACTCCTCCTCCTCCCTCCCTCCTCCTCTCTCCGCCTATCTCTTCCCTCCCTCCTCCTCCCTCCTCTCTCTTCCTCCTCCCTCCTCTCTCTTCCTCCTCCCTCCTCCTCCCTCTTCCTCCTCACTCCTCCTCTCACTCTTCTTCCTCCTCCCTCTACCTCCTCCCTCCTCCTCCTTCTTCCTTCTCCTCCCTCCTCCTCCCTTTTCCTCCCTCCTCCATCCTCCCTCTACTCCTCCTCCCTCCTCCTCCTTCCTCCACATCCCTCCTCCCTCTCCCCTCCTCCTCCTACCCTCTTCCTCTTCCCTCCCCCTCCTCCCTCTACCTCCTCCTTCTTCCATCCTCCTCCTCCCTTTT